>BSBK01003623.1:2865000-3292500 GCA_027943335.1 Chamaecyparis obtusa
GGATTCTAAAGTGTGCACGCACTGTTATTTTGGCTTGTGAACCGATTATTTTTGTTCATCCATCCATCAAATGGCTCCACGACGTCGTCAAGTTTGATCCGGAAGAAGAGGTAAGTGTTTTTACAACCCATGCCTCTTATTTGTTTTAAAATTTTAGTTTTGTTGCAATTTGTTTTGTTAAAATTTGTTTTTGTTTAAATTTGTTGTGTAATGAAGATTTTAAAATGTGATTTTTTAAATTGCTAGGAAGAAATAATCTCCCTCAACCAAACTCTCCACCAAATCCTTTGTCTCATGAAGAACCAAATGAAGAACTGAATGAAGAAACAAATGAAGAAAATGAACCTCAATTGCCTCCACCAATCAAGAAACCTCCTCCTGGAACACAACAAAATTTGATGAACCAAATTGAAAGAGGGAAAAAAGAATTATAATCTTTAATTAATAGGTTAAAAGATTCTAGTGGTACAAATCCCAGAAGGGAAAGACTTGAAAAATCATTGGAAACAATCTTGACCCACATAAGTGCGGTTAGTGGGCAAATTAATTTATGGCGGGATAAAAGAGAAGAACAAAAACAATATTATGCAAATAAATTATCTTATGCGGCATAAAAAAGAAAAAAATCACAAAATATGACATTTTCCAGCTATTTAAAAAACCAGGGGACACAGATACTCTTAGAACTACAACAAAGAGGTTCCCAATTCATTGGTGTGTAAATGAAGACATTAAAATCAATTTTTGGGAGAGATGGTGGATGGTCTTTGATTCGCCTCCTTGTTGACATCTTCCTGTCATGTTTAAATTCTTAAAAAATGATCTCCAAATATGATTAACATTTTTTTAACAAGTACACTTGGGAATCTTGTCAGGCATTGCTTGCAAAATGTTAGTATCAATATCAATCAAATATTTTGGCTTTCTATATTTAATAATTCTAGGAGCATCAAAATATTATGTGTGAATTGTGTACCATCTTGAGTGCCTTCAACATGAGACGATGTTGTGCCTACACCTTGAGATGTAGATAATGGTGTGCCTTCAACATGATACAGGGGTGTGCCCACACCTTCGGCAATAGAAAATGGTGTGCCTTCAACATGATACATTGGTGTGCCTCCACCTTCGGAAGTAGAAAATGGTGTGCCTTCAACATGATACATTGGTGTGCCTCGAACATTGGATGATGATGTCTCTTGAACTTGGGAACTCATAGATGATGTCCCCACATCTTCATAATTCAATTGTCTCATTGCACGCAAGTTTCTCATTCATTGTCTTTTTTATTCCAATTCCAATATCTCTCTTACTTTGTATTGATGTTTCATGTTCCTCATCCAAAGAAAAATCTTCTTCTATGGTATCTAATTTTTTTTGTTCACGAAGTTGTCTCATTCTTTCCCTTTTCTCTTTGTCTCTTTCATGCTCTTCCGGTGTAAATCTTTGCTCGTTTCCTTGGCATGATGATGATGATTTCTATATATGAATTGATTACAATTTAAAAAAATATAATATAAATGTAAAACAATAAGTCAAATTTTAATATAAACCTCTTACAATATGACAAATTATAATATAAATTTATTACAATATATCAAATTATGTATTGAACAAGTCTATATCATACCAATTATAAACCAAAAACACTCTTTATTCACATTTGACATGTAAAAAATTAAAAAACTTACCTCAATCGATAAATTTTGGTGATAATGATTAACTTTCACAATTCGATGTTGATTTTTAAACAAAAAGATGGTGCAAATTGATATAATATGCTTCTTTGTCACTATCAACACCATGAAAAGTGAATACTTGTCAGATAACATGTAGAACTCAGATAGCAACAGAAAAAGTGGGCCTCTTTCACGAGATCCAAACAAGACCGTTTATTTTAGTTTTGCATAGCGCACTCGCCCTATGCAACACTAAAAAGTGTTATGAATACTATTAAATAGGGCATGTGCCCTATAGGGTGTGCGCCCTATGTAAAATAAGAAAAAGATAAAAATATAAAGGGTATGAGTGAGAGAGAGAGAGAGGGTGATGAGAGAGAGGAGAGAAGGGAGAGAGAGTGAGAAGGTGAGACAGAGAGAGGGAGAGAAGGTGAGAGAGAGAGAGAGAGGGGAGAGAGAGAGAGAGAGGGGAAGGAGAGATAGAGAAGGGGGAAAGGGAGGGAGAGAGAGAGAGAGAGTAATGAGAGGGGAGAAGGGGAGAGAGAGAGAGAGAGAGAGAGAGAGAGAGAGAGAGGAGAGAGAGAGAGAGAGAGAAGGTGTGTGTGTGTGTGTGTGTGTGAGAGTGAGAGAGAGAGAGAGAGAGATAGAGGAGACAAAGAGAGACAGAAGGTCAGGTGGAGAAGGTGAGAGAGAGAGAGAGAGAGAGAGAGAGAGAGAGAGAGAGAGAGAGAGAGAGAGAGAGAGAGAGAGAGAGAGAGAGAGAGAGAAGTGAGTTGAGTGAGTGATAAGGGGGAGAGAGGGGAGAGGAGGGAGAGAGAGAGAGAGTAGATAAGGGGAGAGAGAGAGAGAGAGAGAGAGAGAGAGAGAGAGAGAGAGAGAGAGAGAGAGAGAGAGAGAGTATGGGGGAGGGAGAGAGACAAAGAGCTCTCTCTCTCTCTTCCTCTCACTTTGACTATTTCTCATCATCTATTGAATCTATGTCTTACATAGGGCATGCACACTATGTAAATTTATGACTTTCATAGTGCGAGTGCGCTATGAAAGTCATAAATTTACATAGTGAGCCACGCCCTATAGGGCGTGCACGCTTTAGGGAATGCGCGCTTTGTTAAAGGATTTCAATTTACCAATCCTAAGGCTTGGATTTTCCTTGGAGATCCAACCCAAAGGCTTGGATGATTGAAATAGGCCTAAGACGTGTTTTCTAGCAGACAAACAAAAAAATGACATTTTTTTTGTGTGCTCCTCGTCAGGTTTACTCGTGGCTCAAGAACGTAAAAATCAGATGACGTGATATTGTAGGATCTCTCTGTTAGCATCTAAGCATATAATTTATTTTGAATTCTGATAATGTTAAGTTTTTCAACTCTAATTTCTTTTTGTGTGTATGTCCATTTTTTTAAAAACCAACATGTAGTATTTTGGGCATAGAATTTGGCTCGTTCATCAAAATTTGCAAATAAGTTACATTTTTAGAAACTAGACTCCATTCTACACACTTTAAAAAAAAAGAAAATTTGATTTTTGATTATTTTTAAATGATTTCTAGGGGGAGCACACAAAAATTTCATGTTTTCAAGATGTGTACACTTCGTAAATTCATCAAAAAATTATACATTCATCAAAAAATTACCAAAAAAATTCTGGGATACAACTACATGGTGTTAGCCTAACTTTTCACTGGATCGATAAAAAAATTCAAAAAAAAAGTGAACATTTTAGGGGAGCACACCAAATGCTATGTTATGTTTTTGGACAAAAATAGGACCACTTTTTGTGCTCCCCCTTTTTTATGGCCTTAATCTGCACCATTTTCAAAATAAGTTAGTAGTTTAGGAACTAAATTCAGAGTATTACAACTCTTGTTTTTGTCGCATCTTAAAATTTTGAGTCTAACTATCTTCAATTTCTTGTTGAAGTTCAGAGTTTGCTGATTTCAGGAAAAAAGAGTGGCATCTTATACCCCCTTTTTGGTCCCCATCTTTGTGCACTTACCTGACTATTCTTCATGGCTTCTATCAATTGGTGGATTAAGGTAGGATTTTGAAAACCTTTGTAGATCTATCCTTCTGAAAAGATTGTTTATTTTTCTGCTAGGTTTTGTTCATATTTTAATATAGTTGTATTGTGGCTCTTCTATTGTACAAATATTTGATTTGAAAAGCTATTGAGTTTTTGTTTGAGTGAAGAATCTTTATTGTTTTGAATATGTGATTACCTAGTATTTTGTTGGAAAAACAATGGGAAAACTTGATTTAGATCTATGAGCGTTTGATTAGAATTTTGTAAAATCCTTGGAATTAAACCAAATTAAAATATATATATATATTATTATTATCATGCATATGAGCATACATACATTAAATTTTATATGAGCATAATTCATTTATAGAATAAAAAGAAATTACCTTTTGGAAGAAAATAGTTATATATATATATATATATATAAATATATATATTTGGGGGCAGGTGTTTATCCCCCCCCCCCATAATGGTAGAAGCTATCGATACTAGCAATGCTGCCACTAGTACATTTTAGCTTGTTTTTCGACGAGGAATAGTTGATTTTTCAATACCAATTGGTCGACCAAATGAGCAAAAACTATTGTCAGAGTTTTTTTCATTGATTATATGACATGCTAAACAATCGTCGAAATTCCAACGTCTGTAATGGTTAAATTATCGACGGACCCGTCGTCGAAATAATCGCTTCAACCTGGAAGAATTATCGATCATACCTTCCATCTATGCGACCAATGTCTATCTAAATTGCGACGACTTAGGGTCGAAACTATCGTCAAGGGTTCAACATTCTCGTCGAAATGCCAAAAAATATTTGTCTCTCTTTCGACAAAATTTGGTCGGAATAGTCGTTGAGCATATAGCATTCTTGTCGAAAGCACTATTATTGATACGTCGATAAAGCGACCAATAATAATTTTTGGTTAAAAAAATAAAATATATTATCAAATTAATTAGGGCCAATAGAATAAATTACAACAATTACATCAATTAGCACTATTCATGATACGCTTGCATAGATCACTAAATCCACCTTTCCTTATCATATCATAAATATCACATAAAATAATAGTCTAGAGAAGAGCATAATATTCAAGCCATTAATGAATATCAACTTATAGTTTTATTATTCTACTACATTAAATATTGGAAACACAAATCAAAGCTACAAGAATAATTTATTTCCATTACTCACAAATACAATTTATAAATCTCAAGGAAATGTATTTAGAACAAAAAACCTCCTTTTTTTTACAGTTTGACTGGTAAATGACAAAACCAGGCAACTCAGATCAGAATGGCACAGTACAAGAGGTGACTATTTAAAATTCATGTGTTTTCCCCATGTTCTTTGACCACAATATTAGAGCCCTTCTATAAAATACTAAGGCTAACTTTACTGTCGTATATCAACTGATGGGCTTCTCTTGCATTGGATTCTCATTATAAGATATACAAAAAACATTTTGAAACGGCCAAACAGTAAATTGACATTTGAGATAAAAATTTCAATATATGTTTACAAACCACCTAAAAAATCCCAAGGCTAGTACTAATTTTCTAAATGTTGTATAATTACAACATTTGCTCATCTTTTTATAAATATATTCAAATAATGAAGAATGATGTAAGGCACTCCCAAACATATCTGAGAGAAAAGTGCAAATCCTTACTCATAAATATTCAAAAATGTAATGCTTTGGAAATTCAATGATTCAAACCTTGTTTTTGAACAATATTAAAAAATTCAAACTATTAAGGATTACATACAGCACATCCAAACACAACCAAGGGAAAGGTGCCAACACTTACTGCCAAAACTAGGAATAACTCCAAGAGAAAGCTCTGGCAACCCAAGTTGTGCTTTTGGCATTGAAATACGAGCATGACAAGACTTCACAAACAGAATGAATTGGAAACTTAAGACAAATCATGTAATGCAATGAACCTTTGGAAATATAAAATAAGAAACTGAGTGTCATTTCTCCACAGTCCATACCATTGCTAATTCTAACCCTCCACCAAGTGAAAGCCCTTGAATAGCAGCAACAGAGGGCTTCTTAGGATCTACATTAGAACACAAATCAGTGTTCTGAGGCACAAGTCAAATCGATACAAAATTACATCCATTAAGACAACGTTCTTTCATTAGCAAAAAATGTTAATTATAATCATTTCTTTTTGGGTTTCTTGATGTTTTTTTTAATGTAACTTCTAAGAGCAAGATCAATGTCCTTGTCATTCCCCTCCTCTACTGATTCTAATGCCAATGCATGTCTCTTCCTCATCTGTTCAGGAACAGGAGGCTACTGCACCAAAGAGGGGTCCACTGCAATAACAACTACATCATGAGTTAAATTCATACCATTTTATATTAGTGAATTACAAGTATTTAATTAAGTAAAAGAACTATAAATCAAAAAATTAATTTAAAAGAAAAAAAATAGATTTTCTTTACCTAAATGTGCCACATGATCTACATGGTGATCACTCTGAACATCCTTCGGCACTCGTTCAACATGACATTTTGTATCCTCTAAAATATACACAAAAAAGGTTACACCAAGTTCAATTTAAGATGTTAAATTGTATTAATAATTACATAATTAATTTTAAATAGGAAATGAACACCTCCATCGACACTATGATGCACATCAGGGGATTCATCATGTAGCGTAGGATCTGTGTTACGATTAGGAGGCTGCATTGCGATATCATGCACACTATTATCAAATAGATTGTTTCTCAAGTATTCAATTTCTAGTATTATTTTTTTTGGCATATTTACCTGTTCACATGATGTAGGAGACTCTTGGGTTGGGCCACTGGAAGCTTGGCATAGGCGTTCAGCCACTGCTTGATAGCCTTCCTTGAAGGCAATTTTTTTGTGTTCTGTCGTGGCCTCTACATTAAATTCTGAGCCCTACATTTTTTTATTAAACAAAATTATTTGCATTCTATAAATAATTTTTTTCTGGAATTCATTTACTGCTACTTACAATTCATTCTTTAATTTTGGAATATCCACCAAAGCCAAGTTTGTGCTGCCCAATCTTTTGCAACCTGTCTTTTGTTGCCTTTGATGTGTCCTACAACCTATGAAAAGTTTGAAATATGTTAGATGATATAGATATAAAGATCACTAATTAGTGCATTTTTACATTGTACTAGTAGTTAATACTATTTCATACCTTCTTCTCTCATTTTCTAGTGTAATTCCTCTTTGAGCATCCCCTTTCTCCATTGCATCCAAAATGAACTCATTCCAATCCCTTGCTGAATAAAGGGAGGACGCTCGTACTTTGGGTTATGGATGAGACTCCTTCTATATGAGTCCCTCACAGTCTTAAGATGTTTGGCAACTTTTTCTAAAATTTTCTTCTCCTCAAAAATATTACTACCAAACTCATGCTCTAAATATTTAATGAGCTAATCTTTTAATTTTTTGTCTTGCAAGTTCCACCTTTTAAGAAAAAACACAAAATTGTTAGATAGAAAAATTAACTAAAGTTGTGTACCTTGAATATAGTAAAAGAAAAGGCCTGAATGAAAGAAAAAATATTGTACCAATTAATGATATGAAAAAAAAATAGTGGGATAGGGTTAGTTCACTTATGATGTTCCACCTTATACGTATGGTGGACCTGAATATCTTCAGTGAGAGGTCATAAAGCATCTTATAAAATGAATCATTTCCTGCAAAAAATGCCATGGGATCATCTATCCAAAACTTGTTATGAATAGGTAAATGCATATTACAATATAAAAAATAATAATTTAAAAGTACCTGGAAGCTTAGGACATTTTAAAGGCAGGGTACGTGCAAAAAGTTGGGTGCCAATTCCGCGGAAGTCCGCGGCTTGGAAAAATGCGCCGCGCGAAACGGGTGCCCATTTTTTAAAAATCGGGTGCCCGTTTTGCTTCAGCACTCCGATCTGTAATAAAACGGGTGCCCGTTTAGGTTCGGTCAAACGATACAAAACGGGCACCCGTTTTTTAAAAAACGGGTGCCCGTTTTGAAAAAGTATATATTTTTTTGGTTTAGTGCGTTTCCTGTCATTTTCTAGCAACAGGAAACGGGATCTACGTTTTTCAGAATCGCCTACCCGATTGTTAGACGCCTGTTGACCCCACAAACACATTTTTTTGAGTTCCAGGTACGTATTTATCATTTTTATTTGTGTTACTTTATTTTTCGTGTTCATTTTAAGTAGTAAAATGTTAAATTTTAGTTTTAAATAGTTATTTAAGTATGCATTTTTAAAATGAATGTATTTTCTTAAATTATGAAATGTATGTTTTTATTTGTTATTCGATTTATTTAGAAATAATGTGCAATTGAAAACAATTTAACCTAAAACGTAAGAAAGTAGAAAACAAAAACCTGAACAGTAGAAAGTAGAATCAATACCTGAACAGTAGAAAATTGAAAACAAAAATCTGAACAGTAGAAAATTGAAAACAAAAACTTAAAATAGAGAAAATTGAAAACAAAAACCTAAAACGTGGAAAACAGAAAATGAAAACCTAAAATGAAACTGAAAATAGAAAATGAAAACCTAAAATGAAACTGAAAATGAAAACCTAAAATGTAGAAAACTGAAAACGAAAACCTAAAACGTAGAAAACCAAAAACATATTTAAAATTGTAAACGAAAACCTAAAACATATAAAAAGTTAATTTTTGTTTTTAAATAGCATTATACGAATTTATTTAAAAAATGAATGTATGTTTATAGTTTTTCATTTATTTATGTTTTAATTTACTTTTCAATTTGTTTAGAAATCATGTATTCAAGTAAAAAACTGAAAATGAAAACTTAGAATATATAAAATTGTATTTACGAAAACCTAAAATGTAGACAATTGTAAATGAAAACCTAATGTTCTCTCCTCTCTGATCGTGTTCTCTCTCCTCTCTCTTTCTCTTATCTCTCTCCGTTTAACTCTCTTCTCTCTCTCTCTCATCTGTCTCTCTCTCTCCCCTCTCTCTCTCTCCTCACCTGCTAGCTCCTCTCTCTGATCTCTCTCTCTCCTCTCTCCTCACCTCCTCTCTCCACTATCTCATCTCTCTCCCTTGAACTTTCTTCTCTCTGTCGAGCCTCTCTCGTCATGTTCAATGTACTAAAAAGTAATTATATATCTTTAAACAAAGACATCGTAGCAAGTTTAGAATGTAAGTAAATTAAAAATGTATATGAATAATTAAATAAGTAAATAGTTTAATATTGTACATCTGAATATTATATCAACAAACCAACTAAATCAATATAAAATATAACCTTATTGAAAAGAAATAAACATTTACAAAGTAAACTCTCTTTATAGGACGTAATATATACATAATATAACCCCTTAATAGTATCTAATAGGACCTAATAATCTGACCTAATATGAACCTTAAACCCTAGTATGGAACCATTAGATAAATCCGCTGCGTATAGAAGCTCAACAAATGATGAGAACTCGGCAGGTCGATCCTCTGTGTCATCATATCCTCCATGTGCACCCTCTGCATCATCAAATCTGTCATCTGGCCCCTCACTCTGTGGACCAATACATATGATGTGACATATGATGTGACCAATATCATTAATATGTCACCTAATAATCTCTCTCATCTCTCTCTCTCTCCCCTCTCTCTCTCTCCTCACCTACTAGCTCCTCTCTCTGATCTCTCTCTCTCCTCTCTCCTCTCTCCTCACGTCCTCTCTCCACTATCTCATCTCTCTCCCTTGAACTTTCTTCTCTCTGTCGAGCCTCTCTCGTCATGTTCAATGTACTAAAAAGTAATTATTTTCAAATTGACCAATAAAGGAATACATTATATATCTTTAAACAAATACATCGTAGCAAGTTTAGAATGTAAGTAAATTAAAAATGTATATGAATAATTAAATAAGTAAATAGTTTAATATTACATCTGAATATTATATTAACAAACCAACTAAATCAATATAAAATATAACCTTATTGAAAAGAAATAAACATTTACAAAGTAAACTCTCTTTATAGGACGTAATATATACATAATATAACCCCTTAATAGTATCTAATAGGACCTAATAATCTGACCTAATATGAACCTTAAACCCTAGTATGTACCCTTAAAACCTAATATGACCCTTAAGACTTAGTATGGACCCTTAAGACCTAATATGACCCTTAAGACCTAGTATGTAACCTTAATACCTAATAGGACCTATTATGTACCCTTTAGACCTAATAGGAGCTAGTATGTACTCGTAAGACGTAATTTAGGATGTACTATCACCCTTAAGACCTAATATATTATGCATGTGTTTAAATAATTTTCATTTACATTTTCAAATACTTTATAAATGTGTACATGTGAAGATAGAGATATATATGTTTAGATTATTCATGTGTTTAAATACTTTTCATTTACAAGTTCAAATACTTTATATATGCAGTTTACACATGATGAACGAGCATTCAGGAGATCAGCCCCCACCACCACCACCACCACCACCACCACCACCCCCACCTCCACCACCTCCTCGTACCGCAGAGCAGCTTAGAGAGGACATGAGGCGTAATATCGCCTCTATTATCAGGGACATTGAGACAGTTAGACATGATCCCCACCCCTCCGCACATCTACTACGCCTTGCAGATACTATGCAAGGCATAGTACATTCTGTCCAGTCCCTCGATGACGAGTTGGAAAGCTATCAGTCATGGAGAGATTCCATGAGAATATTCTATGCTGATGGACTCACCTATAAAGAGGTGAATGATCTTAAAATCAGCAAAGCAGATTTTGCTCGGTGGTTTAAGAATCCGAAAACAGGGGAAGAAATAAACCCCAAAAAATCAAGAATATCTATTCGCTGGTGCAAGCACCCGTTGATTTCACAGCACTTTTGGGAGCGGTGGTGGATGGTATTTGACCATCCACCACACGCAAATCACGAGGTCCCCATGTACTTTTTGAGAAAATTGTGGGCTGAGTTTGAATTGGGTAAAAAACCCAATTATTTTGACATGAGAGCATTTCAAGGGGTCGGTAGAGGCATGCCTCAGGACAGGCCTGGGGCAAAGCTGAGTGATAGAGTTAGAAATCGTCCACGTGAGGAGCCCCTTGTTTCTTATCCGGCTCCTGTGATTCCAGCGCCAGTACACCACCGAGCAGTCACCTCTGCTCTTGGTTCATTGAGCGCCCTTTCAGGTGATTTAGCTGAGCAGTTCAGGATGGCTAGGGCACCCCAGAGCACAGCACATGTTTGAACCAGCTGCGGGGACATATGTATTGGTCCACAGAGTGAGGGGCCAGATGATAGATTTGATGATGCAGAGGGTGCACATGGAGGATATGATGACACAAAGGATCGACCTACTGAGTTCTCATCATTTGTTGAGCTTCTATATGCAGCGGATTTATCTAGCGCAGAGGTAATCTATATAATAGTGATAAAATATTTTGTCTACATATATATGTACAGACACACAAACCATATCAACCAAAATATGTTATTTTTGTCGGACAGGGCGCAGAGGAGACCACGACATCCATGGACCGTCACCATGTCCATTCAACTGCTTTAGATGTTGGTGCACCTTTCACTGTATGTGTTTTTATCATGTCTATTCGACCCCTAGAAATATTTATTGTTGAAACTTTACTTTAATAATGTTTGTTTTCAAAATATATATTGTAGGGTCACACTTCATACCACCTTGGCAGCAGTTCGATGGGTACTCTGCCATCGGTCACAGAGGACACTCCCCATATACCGCTTGTATGTATATTGCATTTTAATTTGAATTTAACTATTTATACATGCTCACATATTTATGTGTATATTCTAATTCACTTCTACTTTTTACAATTGTGTAGGCCTTCACCACATCATTCCCTGCTGATGTACCCTCAGAACCATTAGCGAGTATAGTTTCATGTGGTCATGGTGTAGGACTCAGCCAGATGCAGGCCTCATCATCCTTTGAGGTCATAGTTATTAATATATTAAATTCCAATAATTTTGAATCATGACGCACATGTCATTTTTAGGGAATATTATTATAATAAATTTGCAATTTATTTTGTACAGGACATTACCACAGTGACGTTTTTTACTCCAGGTCCTCCTCCCACAGAGGAAACTACTCAGCAGGGTTCCACGGTAATTTATTTGATATATGTATATTCAATATTTATTTTGTTTGTAAGTGAATTATTTGTTTAAACCCACTTCTTATGTTATCTCTTCATAATTTATGTTTACAGTCACTTGATGGTGTACAGCATGATGATACATCTCCGTCCTCTTCACATGGAGTGAAGAGGACGGCAGATCAGATGGGCGATCCAGGCTCTTAGATGTTACTTGTGTTTTCATGTTATATAGACTATTCAGATGTTATATATGGACTATTTCTAGATGTTATATGGACTATGACCTGTTATATTTGGACTATTGACATGTTTTATGGACTTGTTATATTTGGACTATTCACATGTTTTATGGACTTGTTATATATGAACTTGTTTTATTTGGACCAATGATGTATGTTTTATGGACATGTTTTATTTGGACTAGTTATTTGGACATGTTATATATGGACTAGAGTGACATGTTATGTGAATTAGTTTTTTTTTGGTTGATCGATATATGTACATGTCATAGATTAAATTAGAATATTTGTTTTAGATCTAATATTTTTTTAATAAGATGGATTGCATGTAAATACTCTACGTGAATAAATATAATGTGAATCAGATAAGTAGAGATAAAATAAGATAACTACATAACTAGATAACTAGATAATGGATATCATTAATTAATATGTCACATCAAATTATTCAAGTTATATGTCACATCAAATTAATTGTAGAATTTGAATTAAAAAATGAACAAATTAATAAGTATACAGGAATCATAACACATGGTACATCAATAAATGATATTATTATTTATATATATGACTAGTTCAAGGGCTCCATAGGGAAAGAACTAGTAAGAAAACCCCACTTCTTAGCCCAATTACAATATGATTAAAAATAAAATAAACATTCAATGAAATAATTTAATGTATCATCTTCTAGGGCTCCTGCATATGACTGTCACACGTGTGTAAAGTTGTACACTTTATACCTATTCAAATAAGAAATTAATTAGAAAAACTGTCTTTAATGCACAACTAACTATAAATTTGACATAATAAGATCTATCACTTGTACATGTCTAATGTCTAATATCTAACTAACTATAAACTTGACATAATTAAAAAACACTTACACATGTACACATGTGATTTATTAGAGTGTACCATCTGCATATGAGTGTCACACATGTGTAAAGTTGTAGTTGATACCTATTCAAACAAGAAATTAATTAGAACTAACTCCAAATTTGACATAATAATATATTGAACTTGTACATGTCTAATGTCTAATAGAACTAACTATATAAACTTTCAACATAATTAAAAAGCACTCACATGTCTCTAAATCTGATTCAACCTAGTGTACCATCTGCATCCTCTCTTTTTTGTAATGCTTCTATGATTGCCTCATGCTCTTCCATTGAAAGGGTCCATAAGACTTTATTGGTGGGCCTCCCTTTGTATCTTTCTAATTTGATATTCGTTGCCACCACTAAATGAGAATACTGCATAATTTTCTTTTCTGATTGGTAGTCCTCAAACGCTGGTAACCCATTTCTTCTTGTTAGGTATTTTCGTAGCCATGTACCAACAACCACAACAGACCCAATTGGATACTGAAAACCATCATCATCTACTTGATGACATATCAACTTTTTCTTAGGTTCCACACATCTAGCAAGCCAGTACTCAGTTTGCTCATCATTATCCTCAGGTGCAACAACAGCATACACATGCCCTGTAAAAATAATTAGTTTCATATGCATGTATGTAAAAAAACCTACACTTATAAATGTAAATTTGAATAAATAAATACCAGGTTGTATCAGATCTGAAACACGATCATAATCTTCTGATGAAAATGCATGATCTGGGTCTTCACTAGTTGAATCGCCTGGAACTTGTGTCTCAGTAGGTGTTAAGGATCTTTGTTTCCATTCTTCAACCCATTCTGTACTCTCGCATTGTTCCCATTCACCTGCAACACAAAATTGACAAAAACATGCTAGCTCCCTAGTCCATATAGTCCAAGTGTTAGAATCAGAACTTCTAAATGAATGCCATTTTGCTGACCCATTTATCGTATCACACTCATATCTTGAAAGGATATAATTCTCTTCTACTAGCCAGAAGAAACGTTTGATTGTAGAATTCTGATTTGATCCTGTAGATAAACTTGTACTACACCATTCAACAATTTCACGTGCATTTTTAAATTTGGATTTTTCTTCAAACTTGAGTTGTTCTCTTGAAAGGGCTCTCTTAACACATGCACCAGCACCATCATGTTCTCCTTTCCCGTGTCCAGCTTCAAAAAAACTCCAGATATGTTCGACATTGGTTTTCTTATGTGTCCTACTCAACCAATAAAACATTCTAGCATTCTTGAATTGACCTGTGCAATTATCTGACCATATTAGATGTTGTGTCATTTGAATTTTTCTCTCCTTTAAATTGTCATAAAATGTCTCCATGCAATATTGCACAAACTCTGATGAGTGTAGTTTATTATCACTCATATAGAAGTGGTACTCCCTCAAAAAAAATTTATCCTCTTCTGTACTATCAGGTGCATGCCTATAGACAATATGAACAAAAATGGCTACTTGTACTGAATTATAATATTGAGATTGGATCTCATCTTGTGGTGCAAGAGTATAGTTCTCTGCAAAGTCTACTACTGAAAGTAAACTACCCACTGGGAATGTATTCTTGCACATGCGAAATTGTTCATCAAGCCATCTAGCATTATGAGAGTGTTTCACATATTTAGGTATGATCTTACACTTGAATTCGTTCATGAATGCGTGAACACTAATGCTTTCATTTATTAGGTCACATCGTCTTCCAACCTTTCCATCCTTCAATGGATATTCAACAGTTTTAAATCTTTGCACATCAATCATTTGTTGTCCGAATTCAGTTGTAGGAGTTTCATGAAAACACTCATCTAATAATGCAAGATTGCCACATATATTGCATACACCAGAAACACATGCATTGAAAAGAAAATATTGGTCATTATGTGGGTTACAAAACAAACTTGAGATGAACTCCTTTATAACTTGAGGTGGAATTTGGATACCACATTCCTGTAACATTTCTTTAGTATGCATAGTACCACGTATAGATTGAAATAAATCATAATGGTAACGAAATTGGACATGAGTTTTACAACAACATGTGACTCTTTCCTTGTTTACCCTTACATACCAAGGTTTACACTTTTCAAATGATCTTTGACTTATGCTGATTGATAACACCTTTTCATCTACAAATTTTTTGAATAATTCAGTTTGAGTCATGTCCAAAAGGTGTTTTGGATGTGGTTCACGAATTTTTGAGCCAACTCTTAATTTTAGAACATCCCTGGCATTTGGCGATACTCTTGTATTATCCTTCCAAAATCTTTCAATCAATGTTTTCACTTCACTAGTAAGTTTCATATCAGATCTCTAGAGTCTGCCACTATAGGTCCATAAGTTGTTAGCTGGATCACTTTCAAAGTCAACTCTTCTCTTCACAGCTTTTGCCAAAGTTTTACGATGAATATTAAGATATCCACTTATGTTACTCATCATTCTTTTATCATGGGTTGATTTGTTTACTAAAGCTGTTGTTATTGCTTGTCGTGCCGCATTTCTATCTTTAGAACGACTTTTCTTTCCAATTGTATCAAAGGCATTAGCAATAGTCGAAACAACTTGTTTCAAAGACTCATCCTTTTTTTTTTCTTTCACATTGACTCCTAACCTCTTCATCACTTTCCGCATCTTTGTCATTTTCATTAATTGTAACATCAATTGACATTGAAACCCAAATTTCTTGTTATAAAAAAATTGTTTGAACAATCTGTTACCATATGTCCTAATTTGCCTCCATGAAACCAAGCCACGAAGATTGTCTAACACACCACTATTCAATTGAAAAAGATTACCCATTTCATTATCATTTAAACATGTTTCATTTTCAACTGGTGTTTCCATGTCTACATCCACACTCTCAATTTTAGTTGTACTTTTATTTTCACCATCAGTTGGGGTTTGATTTTCAGTCATAGGTGGGGTTTCAATTTCTTTTTCAACTGGTGTTTGACTTTCATTTCTTACTGTACTTCCATGAATAAAATTCAAATCATTTATTTCGTAGCCTGCTTGAAATAAATCATGAATTTCATTTTCAGAATATATGCGGGGTTGTGAAGACATACCAATACCCAATACTGGGTTAGTAGATGCACCTGGATTTTCTTGATTTGTATTTCCTCTTTCTGGCTCTTCATCCATTACAGTGTTCTCAATGCTCTCTTCCTTTAAAGCTACTGTTGAACTCGAAGCTCCGGCATTACTACCCTCTCTAATTCTTGCTCTTCTTTCTCTTTGACGTTTTGCTTCCTTTTCTTTATTTTCTGTCTTTTATCTCTTTCTACGTTGCTTTGATCCCATATTTGGATAAATTTTTAATCCAACAAGTGTCAAATCCAGAACAAGACAAAACCAAGTCTAAATTTATTAAAACATTCTGTCTGTGCACGGGTACAGTCGTACAATGATTGAATAATGATTCAATCATTGTACCTCTGTACTTTTGCACCTGTCATTTTCCAACGGCCTAATTAGAAACGGGCACCCGTTTATTTAAAAAATGGGCACCCGTTTATTTAAAAAACGGGCACCCATTTTTAAAATGGGCACCCGTTTTTTAAATAAACGGGTGCCCGTTTCCTTAACGGTTACTTTTGAAACGGGCACCCATTTTTTTAAATTTCAAAGCTTGGGGCGGGAAACTGAACTTGCCTCAGTTTTTGGTATGGGATAGGCATGATTTAGGCTTGGTCCCATCGACCCTATGTCTTCACCTTCATAAATTTGACTAAGTTATTTTAACATTAATTTTCTGTCTTTAACAAATTTTTTGAGCGTCTTTCAATTCGAATTTTTTGATGAAACGAAAACCCATTATAGATTTCATTGTCCTGATTCCATAAATGTGAATTTCTTGACAATATAATAAATTTTACTATTTTTCCTATATTTATCAATAGTAAAAGGTATGAAAATGTGAAACACAGAGGTTTACTGAACTTTTAATAACTTTTTTATTTTAAGGTTTCTGCAAAAAAAAATTATATGGCATCAATCTACATTCTATTCTTTTCAAGATAATTTTTTTTTTTTTTTGAAAAATATGAACATTTCATCAAATTATGGTGGCCGTACACCAGAGGTTTTGAAAATATACTTTATTGTCAATTAAAAATCAATAAAAAAAATATATATACAAAAAAAAAAAAAGGAAAAATATACTCATCAATCTATAGTGTCTTAGGTATCTTTCCTAAAAAGGATTAACATATATTGATTTATTTGTGTCAAAAAAGGGTGGTCGTACACGGGTGAGGTATGGTCCTGAAACAGGCATTCTGAAAAAGTGGTTTTTAAATATGTCTACGAAATTTAATTTATGCAATGTGGGTATTGAAATAAATTACATATTTGAAAAGCTAACTCCGAGTACTATAATTTCTATTAGTGAAGTTTTTTGAGATTCAATCTCTAAGTGCCTCAATTTTTGACATCAATTGACAAGAATTTTGAAAAATAGGAAAAACACTTCCACTTTTTGCCAAAAATTGGCACCCAACTTCTTGCAGCCACCCGGCATCAATTCATTATCGTCAATCAACAATGACGTCTGCATAACTCTCGTGCTAGAAACATAGGTAGATCTAGAAAATGATGGTGAATTATCACCAATACATGTACTCTGATCTGTATCTGGCATAGAAAATGGCACCGGTGTATCTCCTACTCCACAAAATTAATCCACTATGAGATGCACCCAAGATTAAAGTACAAATTATCAAATCATAATTAACACAAAACCAAATATAGAAAAACAAGGATTTAACAAGCATAGACCATGAAGGCATCGATGTTTGCATTCCCCTTGTTGTCAACATTGCACTCGGCAATCTCGGATGGACGTCCATCGACCTCCTAGGAGGAGTCACCTGCACTTGATCACCTGAACAATACATTGTTTGCAAAGACATTCTGAAATAATAAAAGTAATCTAGTTAACTTAAGAAGTTTTTGAATGTTCCAAAGAAAAAATTCCTTGTAACTTGTCAACTTAAGGATTATTTTACCTGAGGCGGCCAGAGCTCTGCTAGTACCCACCTCAATGCGATATCCTTGACCAGATACTTGAGTTTGCAAAAAATCCTGTAACAAGAACACATACACATTTTAGTTCACAACATAAAAGAGTATAAAATATAAACCTTTATTGAACTTTTTTTATAACTAAAGATTCATTACTTCTTACTTCATAACAATGTGCTTGCACCATCAATTCACTTTGCCTCTTCAGCATCTCCTCGGTTGGATTTGCTTCATCCAAAATGCTAATAATTTCTAAATTGAGTTTTTTTAGTTTTTTCCTCACCATATTTGTTAAATTAGGCATTTCTGGGATATTGTCATCAGAAGGGGTAGCTATTGCCTCTGTTGTTGTAGGTGCTTCTCCCCTATCCTGAACATCAAATTGTGACAGAAATATTATTAAAACTATCATAAAAACTCCAAAACCCAAAATAAAATAACATAATAATATAACATTTTTGAACTATCTAATTTGTACAAGTTCAATAAGGTTTACCGTTGCTGAAGAATGGGTGGGAGGAGCATCATCATGGCCTCTATCATGTGGGGGATCCATATCGTCCTATGACAAAGATTAAATATAAAAACTTCAGCGAATTGAAAGCAATAGACTTAGCAAAAAAAACTTATTAATAAAATGGTATATAGTACTTACCACCCTCGTGATAGTAACTTTGTTTGTATCTATGCGATTTAAATGGTAATCTATTAGTAGTTCTTCCCCTACACTTATTGATTTTATTGCACATACAAAAACTTGATTCCCCTCACGCGCCTCAAATATGCAATTGGGTTGCTTATTAGTTGAGGGAGGTCGTGTACTATTTATAAAACCCGCAATATTACCTGTTGTTTTTGGTCTCCCATCAATATACATAGAAAATATTTTACTTTGATCATTTTCTTTCCATTGTATATAATTTGTTGATAGTGCATAGCTACGCATACTTTTTTTATATTGAACAATCCGCATCCAATCATTGTAATTGTAACAAGGACCGACATACTTCATCAATTCAACAACTTTGTTGTAACATACCTTTATCCCATCCATGGAAAATAGGCCCAAACCATGCAATGAGGATGGAGCTATGCGATATATCCTCTCATTAACACAAAAATCAGTGTTAATTGGAGGTAGCTCATTGGGTACCCATTCTTTCTCAATATGTGTGTACCGAAAGGGCACCTTGATGTCGCCTTTGGTCTCATCATCATAAGAACATGACCCCCCTTTAGCAAAGAAAAATGCATGCGTTTATTAAATTTTTTTCTAATCTTTTGACCTCTAGTTGATCTCCCCATTTTAGTCGTACTACATGTAGAACTTTCATCTACCATTCCCTCATTTCCCTCATTCGATGTAGATAGATCTGACAAGCACCTATTTGGTGGGTCTTGCAATCCATCAAATGAGATATTGTCATGTCCCTACTTCAAATAGAATTTTGATAATAATTAAATAATATATATAGAATAATCAAGTTGTGACCCATACGTACGGTTCTTCTTTGTCTATATGTGGGAGATATAAAATGTACTAATTTGAAAATGATTATATAGTTATATGTCCAATATTTTATATTTCTTTATTGATTTCTTTTGATGACAACCACCTCATGTATTTTCCAAGATCATATATAACTTGTTTGACACTATTGTCGAAGTGGTGTGGGAGAGATAGAGGTAGAACGTACTGCAATATTTGTAAAATGATCTTATCAATATTTTATAAAAGAATGCAATGAAAACTACATGCAGTATACAAATACATAGTGAATACAAAATAACATGAATTACCTTAATAAATGTATGCCAATCGTGTGTTTTCATCCCTGTCCCAAATTCACTTTTCTTTGATATGAGATCGTTTATGTTCGCAGCAAATCCTGTGGGAAATCATATTTTTTTTATGACTTCTTTTATAGCATTGCTCTGTTGCTCCGACAATAACCAAGGGCACTTGTATCAATTTGGTCTCCATTGTTATTTGATCGAATGACATTTTTCATTGCATGGTTGGATTCTTCAATGTCACTACAAATTTTGACAATGTTGTCTTTGTCACGCCTTCCATCCAAGATTTTTCATAATGTCTCTGTTACATTCTTTCCAATATGCATAGGATCAAACAAATGCGCGATTGGGAGTTTCTCGTAGTATGGCAACCTACTAAATTGCGTAGGATAACTTTTTAGTCCTTTTGGAAGTTGGTCATTAATGCCTTGACGACCTTCATGAGCATCAATTACATCATCAGTAAACAAAACACAATATCAAAATATAAATTTCAAACAAAAACCATCATATGGAATGACATTACCTCGATGATTTATTTTATTGTATTCCAACTTCCATAGGCAAGGTGTCATTCTCTATGGCTTTGATGTAGTCTCTTCTTTCCCATTGAAAAGATATTTTTCAGTAATTCGGTACTTATGATTTCTGTGGAGAAAGTGTCTATTCTCATCGAACACCTACTTTCCTAAACTTTTTGAATGATGAGATTTCATCTTTGGACCACAAACTGGACATGCAAATTTTCCCTTTGTCTGAAGACCTAAAAGATCGTGTATAATTGGATTAAATATGTTAACTATGTGTTAGCACTATAACATACCAAAAAAGAGGTGTTAAGAAGAGAACATACCACAAAAATGTGTTAGCCCAGGGGCATCATGTATTGTCCATACAAGTATTGCATGGAATTGAAATTATCTTTGTCCTATTGGTCTAGAGATGTCATACATAGTGACCCCATTCCATAACACCATCAACTTGTCGATAAGGGGCTCAATATATACATTGATATCTTTAACTTGGTACTTACCTAGTTGAATGAACAAAAACATTACATAATTATTATGACCATTTTGATGGATTATTTATAATAAATTAATTTAGATGATTATTAAATGAAAAAATACCTGGAACAATCAGTGCCAACATTATGTGCTCCCTCTTTATGGACATCCAAGGAGGAATGTTATTGTTGATAACAAAAAAAGGCCACACCAAGTAAGTAGATCTCATCTCTCCAAACAGATTGACACCGTCCGCTGCCAATGAAAGCTTGAGATTGTGAGGTTCTTCTTTAAAAAGTGGCTATTTTTCCTCTATTTCCTTAAATGTCGAACCATCCGCAAGCATTCACATAATGTCATCTTGACTTATATTGTGTGCATGGTAATCTATAAATTGTGCCAAGCTATTGCACTTGAATAATCATTGCAGACGTGGAATAATGGGAAGAACCCGAAGAACCTTGCGAGGCACCTTTTTTGTTATTCGATCAGATCGATATCTACTAATATGAAAAACAAGGCATTCTATTGAAAATTCATGTTGTTTATGATATATAATATGATCATTCGGACATGCATGTATTGCTTTATACTCCATTCCAATATCTTTCATAATGGTAGATAATTCTCGGTACGAGCGAGGTAGAATGTTTGATGGCAGTAACAAACACTCACCTATCAACCTACAACCAAAAATATAATTTTTTAATATAAAGAATATCAATTGCTACATGATTCACCCAATGTTAATTATAAGGGAATTACAACCAAAAAAATGAAAAAAGATGACATACCTTAACATACGTGTCATTGCTACATTGGATAAACCATTCATAACCTTCAAGTTCACCAACAACAATACAGTGGCAAGAAGAGTTGTTTGGGAGCCTTCGTATAGGGGCTCATGTGCCTTCTCAAATATAGGTACATCAAGGTTTGTGTCAACATCATCATCATCATCATCATCATCATCATCATCATCATCATCGTCGTGATCTTCTTCATCATCGTGATCTTCTTCCATGGGATCATTACCTTCTACTTCTATATTCACACCTCCATGTTTCCTCATTTGGAAATCCACATTCTCCGGATTGTCATGGTCCATAACATGAAACCTAGGGTGGTTGAACTATATCAAAATGATGACCTTATATTAACCATGACCATGATGTCATCATCAAATCATGTCTTATGTATTTTATAAATTATTAAAATACATACCAATGGATGAAATTTGTTTCCCCCTTCAATGTGACCATGTTGCGTACAATGTTCCTCGACGATTTTGATTAGATATCTTTGATTCTTTAAGCCCTTAAAAATTTTTCAAGGACAATAACATTTTCCATCACCTTTTCTTTTTAAGTTAGACCACAGTCTAGCAATTATCTCCCTATTTTGTTGTGTGTTGATATTGTCAGACATGGTCTTTCTTGAATGGAATGACTCGTTGGTGGAAGAAGGATGATTTGTTTGCAACCTATAGATTCTATATCAAGTGTATTAAAATAACATCCAACATTAATAATCAAGTAAATTCTAGCAGGTTTATTTAATTCTATTTGTTAAATTTTATTTTGAAAAGTAAGAATATCTAAATTAGCATAATGATAATGATACAAATTCGGGGACACAATGTTCACACTATTTGGAGTGCTCCTCCATCCACCAATTTCATGATGATGTCGAGTCTACAATACTTCAACCTAATATGAATGGTTTTATTATAATCCACTTTAAATTTTGAATAGTTCAATTTTTGACCTTCAACATCAACACTTTATGTAGTGGTCATTAATGAACTTCCACCCAAGAAAACCTTTATTAATTCATGGTTTTGTAAAATAATGTTAGGTGGTTTAGATTATCATGTAGTAGATCATTCATATAATACTCATTAAAAAAAATAAAAAAATAAAAAAATAATATCAATATCCTAGTTCTTTTAGGATGTTGTTATTGAGCTTTAGTGCATTTTTGACAAAGTTGCACTCCAAAGTTGCACAGATTGTGAAATGTTGTTAATTTTTTGCAACACTGTTGGCAAATTGTAAGTATGGTTCTCCAATGACCACAACCAATTTTATGTTGGTTGGATCAGTTGGAAGACTTTTTGGAAGTGGTTTTTAAACCTTTTCCAATCATGGGATTGGCACAAGGAGATGATCTTCGAAGCAACGTTGAACAAAAGAAACCCAAAAAACATTCTGAGTATGTTTTTTTTATCATACTCTGTCTGTTGCAAATAAGTAGATGGATTGATCATTCTGAAATTTCATTGTATGCATTGTTTATTTGAATCCATCTTAGTTTTGACTATCATTTGATTTCAAGTTTTAGTTACATTTACACAGTCGGTTATGAACTGAACACATGGCTTGATTGTCATAGAAAACCCGATCATGTAATGGTTAGAGAGTTTTAATGTCACTGCAGGTTCATTTGCGCATCCACAGTTCTTGTTAGAGTTCATTTAACTAGACTTTGCAAACATTGTATTTTAAATTTGGTGTTGATCTATGCAAGAACCCAACCTCACTGACAGACCGGCTCGGGAAAATCTATAGTTAGCTCTGTCATGAAGGTGGAACCTTGACTTGCAGTTTCCCCATTGGATTCCAATGCCATTGGGTGAGATCCCAAATACTTAGGCCATTTTTGGAGGACCCTATGGAAGAAGTTGGGGATAAACCTTTCATTTTCCTCAGCCTATCACCCATAATCAGATGGGTAGACAGAAGTCATTAATAGGTCCTTAGGCAATCTTCTAAGATGCCTCACTCAACAACATGGAGGTTCATGGGGACAGGCAGAATTCTTATATAATGATTCATTGAATAGGAGCATAGGTCTAAAACCTTTTCAAATTGTCTATGGAAGCCACCCAAGGGGAGTCTTAGAGTTAAGAGATGTGAAGGATATGGAAAGGAAGAGTGCTCTAGCAGAAGACTTTTCCCAAGTGATGAAAGATATTCAATAACAAGTCAAGGATGGACTGAAATATACCATAGAGAAATACAAACACTAGGCAGACAAGAAGAGGAGAGATTTGTAGTTTAGAGTTAGGGACTTAGTGATGATTCACTTGAAGAAAGAAAGATTTCCAAAAGGCCAACACACCAAACTTATGATGAAGAAGGCTGGCCCTTTCAAAATCCTAAAGAAATGTGGAAACAATGCTTACAAAATAGACCTTTCACCTAACATAGGACTTTCACCTATCTTCAATGTGGCTGACATTTATGCTTATAAGTCTTCTAGTGATGTGCATGTTGCAGGAACAGGTCATCTAGGCAATGTAGATACAACACAACTTCCAAGAACAGTCACTCCGAAGATAGAATGTTTTTTGGACAAGAGGGTAACCAAACAAACCAAGAGAGGCACTTACAATACATACCTAATCAAACGGAAAGATTCTCCAATAGAGGATGCCACTTGGATGACTGAGTCAGAGATCGAAAAGGCAGGGTACAAGCTTGAAGAAATTCCAACTCAAGGGACTTGAGTTCCTTTGAGGTGGGCAGTATGGTGCAGGGTACTGGCTAGAGGCACTACACCTTGGATTTATCCTTGGTATTACAAAATGATCAACTTAGGATTATGCAGTAGTCTCTTATAGATTCTAGTCTCATCAAGTCCATTTGTAAAGGCTAAGGACTCATAGGTGTTTTATAAACCTTGAGTTCCTTAAGTCCTAAAGGACATTGGCATAGGATGTTTAAGGTTTTAAGTCTTAAAATAATAGTTTAGACCAAGGAAAAGGCTAACCTAGTCCTTAGGATAGAATAGAGTCATAGTTTAAGACATTTTAGAAAGATTTGAAAAGTGCAACAGAAAGTTGCTAAGCAACTTTTACAACTTTTTCAAAAAGTTGTCAAAGTTTCTATTTTGTGGCTAATTTGAAGATCTAACTAACTCCAACCGATTCAAGGGTAGTTTCTCAATGGAGGAAGTTTATATATATGTCTAAGAACCTTCCCAATAGAACAGGTTCCATTGTACGGCTCTGTTTTGAAAAATCAATAAAGTTCTCTGGTTTTCTCTTATTAAATCCCTATTATTTACAGTGTGTACAATCTGTACGGATTGGTGAAGGGTGATAAATAACTTTTGTTGAAATTATATCCTGTTAACTTGAAAATGCAACAAGTATGAGTTCATTTGGTGATTTATAGCCCAAGTTGTGATAGGATCTCTAAAACCAGTCCAGAAACCCTTGCTCCAACAAGGTTTTGTGCAAATGGAGGTCTAGCTCGCGACTGTAGCGGCCAAATTGCATGAAACCCAATAAAAATAAAAGATGTTAGAATTATTTCAAAGATTCTAGAAGGAGGAAACTAGGGGATGAAGTTTTCTATTTTTACAAACGAGCCCTAGACCAAATATCTCTATGTATTTGGTCTTGAATTGTAGGAGTTTGAGCGTGCAATAGTTTGCATGAAGCAAGCGATCAAGTGAATGGTGGATTTGGAGTAAATTGGCATCCCTCTAAGTGTTCACAAGGTTGATTTGGATCTGTGTACCCATTTCTTAGGACTTCCTTTGAAAACCAAGCCTAATTAGGCCTGATTAGGACTGTGTACCTAGGAAGAAGTTTGAAGTGCTGGAGTAGATTTGTAACCTATCTTTTGGTGGATAGTTAGACATATCTAAATGATGCAAATCCTTCACATTTTCTTGGTCTATCCTTTGTAAATTTTTAGAGTTCCAAAGCAGTTTGGTAGGATCCTTAAAGGGCTCTATTTGGAGGAATTTGTCATTAGAACCTAAAATTGATCTTTTGTGAGTCAGATCTCAAGGAGTCCTAAGAGGTATATGTAAGTTGATCAATAGAAGGGAAAATATTTTTTGATCTCCTTCCTTTTCCTCAAGTATTTGAAACTTAGAAGTTTTGGGTGAGGGTACATACTACCTTGGAATTGAGTCTTCCACTGTTGCACTCTTCCTAGGTTTGTCTATGGGCAACTATGGCACACTAGTATGCACAATTATTATATTCATGGGCCAAAAGGAAGATGAGAATAATTAAATTAAAAGTGATTAGAATAACTTGGGCAAGAAGGCCAAGAATCCTTCTTAATAAGCTCTGTATTCATTCTTATAAATTTACTTCTTCTCCAACTGTACTCACATTCATTGCAACTTGATCAGTTTAACTTGGTTCAAATTAGTCAATAATCAAGCGCTAATCTTCAGTTTCTTAGTTATTAAGAGCCATCAAATTTTTAGAAGTTCATTCTAGTGTTTGAGAGTTCTTTAAGTTATAACTGTGTAGTCCATAGTAATATTTGAGAGTGCTTTAGTTTCTTAGTTACTTAAAAATTCAATTATGGCATCTGCTGTGATTGATGTTGTTCTTGAAAAGCTTGGCGGGATGTTGTTAGAAGGGATAAACAAGGAGGTTCCACTTGTCTGTAACTTCATAAGTGATTTCGAATGGCTGAGCAAGAAGCTCACAAATTTAAGAGACTATCTCAAAGATGCAGATGCCCAGAGTGCACATAGTGCGTCTGTGAAAAGTTGGCTGCTAGATGTTGAATACCCCTTGTCCTATTTCACATCCATACAAACTAGCATAATACAAACCCTATCCAAGAATAATACAAAATAGAGTACGTAGAAACCCTTGACCATAAAATTATATAATGGAACCCTCATCGAGCCATGAAAAGAATAAGTAAAAGAAAAAAAAATGTGATATATTTTCTTGTGTTCTCCTTCAGAAGTACAGAGCCTAGGGAAAATCATGACGCATACCTAGCAACGAGCCCAGATTTCTAATTCATGTTTGTAGAAAAACCATGGGATGAAGTCGATGACGCTCAACCAACCTAGATACCTAGCAACGAGCCCATATTTGTAATCGCATTTTGCACTCTACAATTCCCTTTGAATCTTAGAGATCTTTGAATTCACATTTCGCATGCTGCAATTCCCTTGAAACAAATTCACCATGGTAATAATGAATGATAAATGAAACCTTTTTTTTTAAGTTATGCCCGTGTTAGTCAAAATTTTGACTAACACCATCTTAGTTGAAATTTCGACTAACACGGGCATAACTTTTAAAAAAAAGAAATTTTTCCTTCTATAGTCCGACCAACCAAAACCTTTTGGCTTCATGGTTGAAAATTTTGGTAGAAAAATGAGGTCAAATGTAGTAGTGTGCCAACAGTACCATCTGTTGCCTAGCAACTTGGGGGTGGGCCCCCAAACTTATATAAAGTGTGTGTGTGTCTGTGTCTGTGTCTGTGTCTAGGTGTCTGTGTTTGTGTGTGTGTGTGTGTGTATGTATGTATGTATGTATGTATGTTTTAATTAAATAAAATTTATTTTATTTAATTATTAATTAATAGTTAATAATTTATATATGGGTGTTTTATTGTGGTTTTTTCCCCTTTTAAATTATGTTCTTGTATAGATATGGGCATGGAATTTATGAGTGTATAATTATAATTAAATTGGACTTTTTAATTAACAAAGAGATTGTTTTAAATAATTTAGACCTATGTGTTGATTTGGGGGTGAGTGTATATTGGTGCCTTATTTATTGTGGTATTTGAGAAAACTACATTGGATTATAAAGGTTGTACTAGAGGCTTTGAGTGTGTTGTTCTGTTGATATTTATGTGTCTATTTGTTGTGCTATATGAAGTTGTATTGATTTGGTTATTATTATCCAATCTTTGCTCATGGTTTGTGGACATTTTGAGAGTACTTGTATGATATCATGATTTTGAGAACCAATATATGTTCCTTATGTTTGCATGGAATTGGATTTATGATCTTTTTGAGTTATGTAGCTTTATGAGCTTGGGGTAGATTATCTAGGTGTATAGATGGGAGTGGCTTGCAATAAGCATCGGGGTCCACAAGTGGTTTTTCAAGATCACTTATTGTAAGTAACTTAACTAAGTTATAACATGAAACATTAATTGGGGTTTCAAAATAAGTAATATGATAATGTGTGTCTCACCCATGCTTGAATTCTAGTATAGGATAAGATGGAGGATGATATGATGCTTTTGTTCTGGCATAGTTAATGGCCTTGTCAATATGAGAGGCTATTGATACCGCATATGGTCACTTGAGTGTTGGGGTCTAGAGAGGTTATCAGGACCAAACTCATGGGTTAGACGTATATCATGGAACTTCCTATATGCATCTTAGGTTCCATATATGTGTCAGTTTCCTCTGGATTAGTTTGTATACCTTTTCATTTTAAGTTGTACCTATTGAGATAGAGAGCTTTAAAGATCCCTTTCTTAGTTTTACCTTATATTGATTTTGGTGCATGATATCTAGGTGGGGTTTGTTGTTATCTCCTTAGCATGCTGGGAGTGGATCTTTGGTTCCACAAGGATAGTTTTTAGTGATTCTTTTACCATTTAATATTTTGATGTCCTTGTTTCGGTGTTGGATGATCCTTATAGCAGTTGTATCTTCTTCTTTATTTATTGGAGATGTGTTCATATCTTTCTTTAATTTTACGTAGTTTGTACTTAAATTGTTATTACATACCCTGTGATTTGTGCAGTGGATGTTGGGTTATTCTATATATGTTATGGTTCCACAACACACACCCCAACTTTTGGCCACCTGACCATGGGGCCCCCTTCTTTTTTCTTGTTTTTTCTTTCTTGGTCTTTAGGTTCCTTGTTTTGTCCCCTAGTTTTAGGTCTTTTAGGGAAAACCCTTAAGAATTTTTGGTTTCATTATTTTCATACTTTTGGTGTTCCCTGGAGCTCTGAACGTGTGAAATTTTGAAAGACGAAACCATGCGCAATAAGGTAAAGGATCATTTTCAGACTTTCATCCTTTTAGAGTTCCCTGGAGCTCTAAATGTGCAAACGTTTGAAAGTCCAAACCCTGCACAATAAGGTAATAGTCCTTTTGGAATTTCAGTGTCTAGAAGGCCTAGGATGTATGACTCATGGGCTTAGCACTTTGTAAATCCAAAAATGTGAAACCCAATGATGGCATCACTTGGCCTGGGGGCTTATAAAAAGTGATCAAGGGGTTCATTTTCTTCATTCTGTGACAGTTGTTCTTGATCCATCATTGTCTCCATGCCTTTTCACAATGAGTTTATTAGTTCAAAGTTGATCTTTTGGCTCTAAATTTAGCTTCTTGGTCATGATCTAATTGATCTCATCACAGATTCCTCATTTGCCCTTGTTTGTTGTAGGTTAGGATTTGTTCTTCCTTCATTTTTCAAAGTGTTTCTTTCAGTTTTTTTTGTGTAGGTGTCTAGGGTTTGTCAAGGATCAAATGGAAGACTAACCTATACAAACTATAGAGGAAAAAACTGAAGAACATGTGTCATTTACATTCACTACTCCATCCCAATTCGTTACCCCCATTGTTGAACAACCCTTGGATGAACTGAATAGTGAGAAAGAGATAGATACACAAATTCCTCCATAGACAGGAGAATCAATAGAATCAGAAGTTTCTCAGTATATTCTAGATGTACAGATGTCGGAATTAGAACAAGGGAAGTTACCGCAAGAAACACTAGTGGACAAGGAGATCGGAGTTTGTATAAATGGAGAACAAAGTGCATCTCAAATTTTGACACTAACTCCTCCACCAACTTCAATTACTGAGGAACAAATCCATGAAGCAAAAGGAGAAGAAGAAGAAGAGCTAGAGGACAAAGAAAATTCAAAAATAAGGGAAGCTCTAGAGAAAGAAGAAGAGTGTTAAGAGGAAGGAATTTCAGATGAAAGGGAGATGACTTCTATTTTGAAGATTTCCCCATGTGAGCCTATCACTGCATTCACCAAACCCACATAGTTCACCAAAGAGGTACAACCAAGGAGAAGAGTACACACTAAGGAAGAAGACACACACATGGTTATCTTAGGTTAGGCTTTTCATAGAGGAGAATCCAGTGTCCTAGCAAGAACCATATCTTACATTACTTAGGACCATAGAGGTCAATGAAAAGCATAGGTGATAGTACCAACTATTAGTAGAAGTGTTAAAGAAGATAAATCCCAAAGGTTATACTTTGGAGAAGTTGATTTAGGTGAACCTACAAGGGATGGGAGTAAAACTTTATCTTCACTTGGCTTAAAACATGTACTAGGATTCATGGATAAGGATGAAGAGGAAATAAAGGCATTAAAGAGAATAATGAAGCATTAAAGAAATTCATTGTTAATAAAGTTGGTCTCATTGACCTAGATAACTTGGAAGCCTCATTAAAGGCTATCCTAGAGAAGAGGGTTGCTCCATAATTGTCAGAAGATATACCGCATTCTTTTATTCATGCGTGTTCAAATTGGAAGGATGATTTTGAAGAGTTCAAGAAGGCCACCATCTAAGAAATTTTGAGGTTGTTTAGAGTCATTCTTTAGAAGGTCACCAAATTGGTGGACATGATAAGTGTTGAGGAAGGACTGCATTTGAAGATTGAAAAGTGGAAAAGGGTTGTTAGAGATTTGAAAATAATAAAAAATCAACACTTCCAAGTTTTGGTTAAGGTATATGAAGGGTTAGAGCTTGACAATTTTGAGACTTGGATTAGGGATGTAGGTCGACTATAAAAGTGTATCAAAAATGCCTAAATAAAGTGAGTGAGAGACAAGAAAGACTAATGATGTGGGTTGAAGAGATACAAAAAAATTTTGAAGGCATTGACTTTGAGTTGTATGGAGATGAAGATAATCAAATATTGTACCTAATAAAGAGTATTGTACAATAATTTATGGGAATTTTGGTTGGTGTAAGTACAAAGGAAGACCTCCAACAAATTTTATGTTTTAACAAGGATATGCAAACGATGATGGTTCATGAAAAAGAGATTAAATATTTTGCTATAGAATTGGTTTCCTTCAGGGAGAAGAAACAACAATGCCTTAGTGTCATTCAAGTTATGGACTTCGAAGAACTGTAGGAGATAGTGGAAAGAATTTGCAAGGCACACCCAGAGATCCTTCCAAAAGACTAAGTGTTCAATTTTGGACTTAGTCAAATTTTGTAATAGGGAAACTTTGACACTTAGACATTTTTTAAAGTTCATTTTTTGGGTCTTTCAGACTCTGAAAGTCTGAAATTTTGGGATTCATAAATATTTTCACTTAGTCATTTTTGAACTTGTCAATTTTCAAAGTTAGGGTCGGGTCCAAAATTTTAGGGTTGTTTCGACATGGAAATAATTTGCATGGAAGATTTGTTTCAGATCATATTGCATGCATGTTTGGGTTCATTTTTTCTTTCCAAGAAGATATCAATCAATTGCACTCACAAAGAGGAGCCAAAATGAAGATTCCAAGGGAGAACTCCAATTTTAGAAGAACACTCCAATTCAAGAACGGTGGAACTCCAACTCTATTCTCTTATTTTTTGGGATAATTTGGCCTTTCTTTTTCACAAAAATGTAATGCAAATAGATTAGAGTCCATGAAAACTTGATTAAAGATAGTTTAGGACTATGTTTGCTTTAGTAAGCAATATAAATAATGTTTTTTTATCAATTTTTGCAGTAGTAGAAACCCTAGCTACAGGTTTCTAAATTTCATAGTTGAAGCATTATATATTGCATCTAAAAAATGTAATTAAGGTCGATATTTTCTGTAAAAAAGCTATATGCAATTAGTGCTTCATTCACGGTGTGATAATTCTTCTATCTATCCAAAATTCTTGAATTGGTGCTACTAATTTATGAAATTTAGAGAGCCAATTGTGCTGATTGTGAATTATATCTGTGATCATTTAATTCTGAAGTTTATTATTACTACAATTGTCTTGTTGTGAGTAATCATAGGGAAGATATTTTATTGGTGTGTTAAGATAAGTTTGTCTCATGTGTGCATACATATGTGGTAGCTTCATGATTCAATGAATTTTGATATATCATACGTCTACACATTTTTTCTTGGTGATTGCATCTACAAAGTATAGATTGTGAGTTGCTTCTATTTTATGCTTTGTGGGTTTTCTTCATCTTCCTAGCATTTTAATTCACAAGATGATACAATGATAATTTATGTCCATTTGGTTTCAATTTTATCTATTTGGTTAATCTCATTACCCTACACTTTTTTACTTTTTTGTAAAGATTGATCAAGATAGGAATTCATCTTAGATATAGAGTAATTTGCATTGATATAATTGCATTTCATTCAAAAACATAAAAAAATAAAAAGTTATTTTGTTGAATTTTTTTTTTAGCCTCATCAAGAATCGAACTAGAAAAGGCCTTCTTGTGAATAGTTTCACATTTATCTTCAATTGATCTATTCATGCAATTGATACCCTGCCTAAAGGAACCTTGTGAGTGGTTTTCATCATTCTTTCAAAAGAGGAATTTGTATCTCAAATTCCTAGTCGTTGTCTCATGTAAAAATGATGCTAAACAAAATTAGTGCTAGGAGGGCCCTCAAAAGAAAGGCCAAAATACATTGGATCTTTCTCTCTGAATATATTTGAACAAGTCCTTAGATCATTACCAAAAAAGGGAGAATTCCTTGAGCTTAAATCATTTTCATAAATCATGTAGCGACAAAGGGAAACCAAAATAGAATCTTCCTCATCAACTGGCTCTATTTCATCATCTTCCATTGCCACCATATCCCATTGCTACTCCATTTTTTCAAACTCCACAAAATCTCAATCAATATCCACCACCTCCAATGGCCTTTTTCGCAAACACCCAAAGTTCTCCACTGGACTTATAAGGCCATCTTCATCAACTGCCTAATAATCCTAAGAATTTTTGCCCACTTTTCATCTACAGAGATTGTAGGATAGTTGAATAACACATTCATGCCTTCAAAGAAAATATGCGATATCAAGGAGATTGTACACCAAGATGTTATTTTTTTCTTATTTCCTTGCACACAGGGAGAGTTTGCATATAATTGGTATTTGACTAATCATGCCCAACCCATTTTCAGCCATCAACCATGCATTGACTAATCATACTCCTCTTCTCAATATAATTCCAACTCAACAAATTGCTTCTCCACCACCCACCATCACATATGTTGGATATGATTCACATAGGGCAGCACTTTGCAAGAAAAGAGCAATTGCTCAAGGTGAGCCATACAATAATCTAGTTTCCAAATTGGATGATAAAGAAGACAGTATCCCAATTAACTAACAATATCACAAGAATGAAATTAAATCCAACTCAAAACCAAGGGAATTATCAACGATCATCTTTTTCCCCATATTCTTATTCACAAAATCAGATTCGTAGTTACAACAATTAAAATAGCAACAATAACTACCATAATAATTTGCAAGAGAAGGGATTTGGACAACAGAGGACCAATAGACCTTGAAACACTTGCCCCAATAATGGAAGTATACCTACTGAAAATACTAATGCTTGTGAATTTTCTGATGTAAATTTTACAGGAATCATAGGTACAAGGAGGAATGACAATGAAGGAAGGAAGGACAACAATAACTAATATTCACAGAACATGGTCGGTCCTCCTATACATTTTAATACAGTGGAATTCATTTATTATGAATATACAACTGGTGAATGATCTAACAATAATATTAAAGAAGAATTTGTGCTCCCATTTTAAAGTAACCAAGAACCTGAGTATTTAGAGGTCCATTTCTTTCAAAGCAATAATCGTAACACATACAATCTGAGAAGTGGGAAGGAATCTTTCATTGATCCTATCCCTCCTAGGTTACATCCTACACCTCCTGATCTACAAGCCAAAAATAACCAAGTACCTCCCAAGGATCCAAAAAATGCTAACCCAATTTCTTATAATGTTCCAATGATTTTGAATAATCACACTTGGTATACCAAAAAGTATAGTGTCATTGAAGAGCTGAAAAATACCAAGGAAAATATCTCTATGTTTGACATGTTACAAATCTTTCCTACTCATCGGGAGGATTTATTAAAATATTTAGATCACTCTAAGCCAAGTAATTCATAGACTAATATCAAAACCCCTACATCAAGAACCAATACGACGAAAGCCATGCCGGCCGTGTTCAAGGACAGGGTGGAAGTGCCTCCATTTTTTCTAAGTCTTCAAATTTTTGGAAAGAATTTTCATAATTGCTTGATCAATTAAGGAGCCTCATGTAATGTAATGCCTTTATAAATTTTTTAGAGATTAGGAAAAAACCCTCAACCCTCCAACAAAGTGGTAATCCAGTTAGATAAGACTTAAGTTAAAGTGATCGGTGTTCTCAAAGACGTGCACATCCAGCTAAAAACCAATCCTTGAATTCAAGACATCATAGACATACACGTAGTATACATCCCTAAGACCTATGGTATGCTTCTCAAAAGAGAATGGAAAAGGTGATTAAGGGGGTGGTTTTACACTAGTTTTATCCAGTTATGGCTACCTAGGAAAGGTTTAAATAACCAAATCAAGATAGATGATAGGTCAACACTCGAGAGAGTGATCATAGAATACAATGCACCCAATGAAGCTCTATTCACACAATCAGACTTAGATGTATATAGGATGGATAAATTATTACTTTCCAAGTTTAAGAGAGAGATGTATCAAATGAAATCCCAGTGGGTGGATTGCAAGAACTTTATGTTAAAGATGAACTTTTCATAGAATTTATGGTGAATATAACAAAGAACTTCAATTATTCTGGGGATGATGCAGATATGAACATTTTGGTATTACCTAGTTACTTTTGTCTCCATCATGAAGGTCTTTCTAAGTTTGAATGTGCTAGTTGCAAGGATTGATATCTCAAGTGTTAATGCAAATAGGCTAGCCTACCAAGATTGTTCAAAATTTAGAATCATTAAGTGATACTAGGCCAATTTGTTCATTTAGTGAAACATCCTCTGATGGAGGAGATTTTCTTCCCTACGAGGGACCTATGAACTATACCCTAAAAATAGAAAAGAACTACGAGGCTTAGAACAAGGAGTTTATACATGATCAGTTTAACTCTTCCAGAAGGGGTGCTCCATCTCCCTTTCAAGAATTGTTAGACGAAGTAGAAACAAAGAAAAAGGAAGAATAGAAACCTATCTCCCAGGATAAAAAAATTAACCCTCCACTCAAATCTAAAGAAACATTTCCCCAAGATCAAGTTGTTTCATCAAATGATACTGTTCATCTTGCACCAGAACAACTACTAGAACACCAAGCTAAAATCAAGTGTAAGCCTGAGAATCAACCTAATAGAAACCATGAGATCTGGAAGTTGAGTTTTGATAGGTCAAAATGCAAACAAGGAGCTGGAGATGGTATTGAAATTATCAACCATTGGGGTAAAAATTTTTACACCACCTATAGACTTCAATTTTTGTGTACTACCAATGTTGCAAAGTATGAAGCATTAGTACGTGCTCTCCGTATGGAATTGCAAAAGAAGGTAAAAGCCCTGGTTGTTGAAGGAGATTCAAAGTTGGTGATTAGACAAGTAAAGGCTCAGTATTCATGTAATGAATTTAGAGGTTTGGGGCATATCAAAAGGGGTATGGGATTTGATTGAAGAATTTGAAGTTTTTAATATAATATCAATTTCTAGGAGAAAAAATGATATTGCGGATGTGTTGATCGTATCGGCTAGTGTATTAAAACCTATAGAGAGAACCAATTTGAATAGATTTTTGGTTGTGTTGGTTGCTTCTCCAGCTATCCAAGATAATATAACTAATTTATAAGTCTTTCAGGATGATCATCATATCCTTGATTTCATCATGTGTAGTGGAGTATTTGAGAATAAAATCATTAATGATGGACTAGAGGGAGAACTCCAAGATAAAGAGGAAGAAGGGATCATGAATTAAAAAACTAATGGTATCCCATAGGGGATGGTTTCTCTTGAATGAATTTTTTATAAAGATGAGTCATCCAGAGGGAAAAGATCAACGCTTGAAGAAGGAAGAGATGATTTCGAGACTTATAAGCTGGGCACTAAAGAGGAACCTAGGTATGTTAAAATTGGAAAAGTCTGTATTTATAAAGAGAGAGAACATATGATTTAGCTATTGAAAGAATATAAGGATGTCATAGAATTGAGCTATGAAGACCTCAAGACTTATAATCCATAAGTTATCACACATAATATACCCTTAAAACTAGATTCTAATCCATTTCATCAATAACAAAGACTCATAAATCTAGTCCTCAAGACATTGATACAGAAAGAAGTGCAAAAGTTGCTTGATGCTAGAATAATATTCCCTATAGGGAACTCCACTTGGATTGTTGAACTAGTGCCAATGTGTAAGTAGAATGGTGAAATTTGGCTTTGCGTTGACTTTTGAAACCTCAATAGGTCCTCTCAAAAGGATGAAAACATGCTTCCATCTCTTGACAAGGTAATGAAAATTATTAATGGGTCTAAAATGATGTCATTCCTAGACAACTATTCTGGATACAAACAAGTGATAGTCCAAGAAGAAGGTCATTTGAATACATATTTCACAAAGAAGTGGGGTACATTTTCTTACAGGTGCATGACTTTTGGATTGATTGATGTTGGTGCTACTTTTCAACCAACCATGGATGTTGCTTTAAAAGGTTTAGTCAACATGTGCATTGTGATGTATATGGATGAGCTTATAGTATTCTCCAAGAACTGGTCTGACCATGTTGATGATTTAAAACAAGTGTTGAATAGGTATAGGGGATATGGTATATCCTTGAACCCAAAGAAGCGTTTCTTTGGGGTGACTAAGGGGAAACTTCTAGGACATAATATTTTGGAGACCACAATTTCAATCGATCCTGAAAGAGTGGAGGCTATCATAAAATTGTTTCCCCCAAATAGTCAGAAAGACTTGAAGTATTTCATTGGGAAGATCAATTTTGTCCAAAAAATTATAATTGGTTTTGCTAAAATAGTATGTCCCATAAATGACATGTTGAAGAAAGATGCAAAGATTGAGTGGAATCTATGGTAAAAGAAGCTTTTGAAGAGATTAAATTAGCTATTGCTACTGCACTAGTGTTGGTCACTCCTGATTATACATTTCCATTTAAAGTCTACTCCTTCACTTCTGATCACTCGTGTGCAAGGATACTAAAATAGAAGAAAGATGGTGAAGATGAAAGATTGATTGCCTTTTTTATTTTTCCTTTGAAGAATGTCAAATTGAACTACACCACTTCACAAAGAGACCATGTCTTTTGCAATAACTCACATGCCACTTGTGAATATATATTTTATTTCAACATCAATGATTTTGTCCCTACCTTATGTGGATTTACTATTTCCTGGTCTATTTTGTTGAGACTGAGGAGGGGGTATGATTGTTTTGTTTATTCACATCCCTTGGTTTCTAAGGATATGTCTAGATTTATCATGCCCACTAGGGTTTACAAAAAATTTGTTAAACTTTCTCGCTTCATGGTTTCAAATGAAATTATTCCTAAGGAATGATGTTTCCCTATGCAGGGATGTGTCCTTTCTCAATGTTGGAAGATCTCTACACTATGAACCATCATTAATGTTTTCTAAGGGAAGATTTTTCTCGAAAGGCATTTTACAAGAGGGAGTTGAAAGTCCAAACCTTGAGTAGCTTGGTTGTGAGGATGCCAAGGGAACCTTCAATTTACCTAGTGCAATTTGATTATCCCCAAAGATGAATCCTGGGATTTTAGGTGAAATGGGGATTTACCATATCTGATTATCACAATTTTTTATGTCCATTTATTATTGTTTGTGCCAACCTTATCCCAATTACTCAAGGCTCGTTTAGCCTTCCAATTCTGCACAATCTACCGTTTCTTATTATCATTAGGAGTATGTCATCTTTCTTCAAAATTTGATTTGGTTCTAGAGTTTTTTTGCCATCATTCCTTCCTGATATTTTTCAAAGTGGAAATTATCTCAAGAGCATAGGAAGGATGGTATCATAAAACCCTAAACCTATTTGAGTATGTAGAATGATTTTCATGTTCAGAGTAGAATATATTGGAGACATTTTTTCCCTATAACCTAGGATTGCTTTTTTTCCACAGAAGCAGAGTCATTCACATTTTTTGTGTAAAGTTTGTTTTATAAAATATGTTCATCTTCTTTTTTCTTAATTCATTTTTAGTTTTTCTATTTCTTTATTAATTTAATCAGAATTGATTCCCTAGTTGTCAATCTCCATACATAGGCTTACCTATTTGGTTTTTGCTTTTATTTTGAATTTCTTTCTCTCCCAATTTATGTTAATATATATAATATTACAATATTATAACATATAGTATTATATTATAGATTATAATAATATATTATATATAATATTATATTATATATATTATATATACTATATATAAGAATAAATGTATACATTAATATATAATATCAGATATTACAAGTATAAACATTTCAAACACTTTACAATGGTGCCAACATTTTACTATAGGAGTCATTATTCAATTTCATATCTAATATCGGATATGTCTAACACAAATCTACAACCTAAAGATTTCCTCATGATTGCTATGGGTTTTGGCTTGGGAATTCCAAACTTGGCTTTGACCATGTAGTTGACGACCTTTTTTAAATCCAAAATTAATGAAACGAAAAGGGTTTCTTAAGGAGATTCTTAGCTTTACACCAATATTAATTTTGTCAAGTTTTGAGTGTAATGAATAATTATTATTTATTTTCTAAATGGATTAAGTCAAAAGTCCAAATTTATAGGCTGATTGAAAAATGTTTATAACTTTCAAGCAATGTAACCTTTTTCAAATCCATAACATGCATCACATTCTATGCTTCACATAGTATAAGAAAAAAAATATATTTAAATTTATTAAGTTTTGACCAAGTTAAGGTGGTTAGACACGGGAGTTTTAATATTCCAAAAAAGTTGTAAAAAATTATAATTAATTAATTATTTGGAAAAAGATTACCAAAAATATGTGTCACATACGAATATGAGACTTCTACTTATATCCAAAATCTTATAAAATAATATTATCATTTGATTGTGGTTAAGGTGGTCAAACATACACCTACTTATTCTTTTTCCTTAAATTTATGTACTACTGCATTGAAACTTCATTTTTTCACCAAATAGATTATATTTTTTCAAAAAACAACTAGTAGCTTAGAAATTGCATTCAATTTCTTATAGATTATCTTCTTGTTAATGTTTTGTAGCTTCGGTTGGATAAAACCAATTGATGAAATCAAATGCCTAAGAGGGCTACCGGCCTTAAGCATTTGATATCAATCCTCTCTATATTATTATTGTTATGATAATTGTTAAATATTATATATATATGATTATTAAGCATTGGATATATATATATATATATATATATATATATATATATATATATATATATATATATATATATATATATATATATATATATATATATATATATATATATATATATATATATATATATAATGTGATATATCATATACATATATATATTATTTATATTACTATTGTTATTATTTATCTAATAATTATTCATCATATATAATAAAAATAATAATTATCATAACTTATGTTGATACTGAGTATCAACCAAATATCTTATTTATGTATCGATTTCGATAATATAAGTATTGATTATGAGTAATCGATATAAATTATGTGTATTATCAGTTATGTTGACTTGCTGTCAACAATGGTATTGAATTAACTGTTTCTATCAATATTAATATCAAATGTGCTTTAATTATAATAGTTGATATGAATATTGACTTTACTGTGACCATAATCTATTGATATGAATATCAACTTTGATATTAATAATCTGTGCTCATACATAATTAATGTTTTCATAATGGTCAGCGCTCCCCTTGATATTTGTGACATGGTTTAACCGCCTCTTGTGTCTTCTATAATTATAGTGGTTGTATCAGGCATTAATAGGTTGATCTTTTGGTGCAACAGAAACCTTTGCTTGTAACAAGTGGTATTAGAGCTTGGTCACAAGTTCGAATCCCCTCAGGTAGTGCTAAGGGGAAGATTGTTGTCATAATGGTCAGTGATCCCCTCAGGATTTGCGACATGGCTAAATTGCCTCATGTTTCTTCTATAAGTCTAGTGGTTGTATAAGGCATTAATAGGTCGATATTTGGTGCAAAAAAAACCACTACTTATATCTTTTGTTATGGATTTCCATTTCATATTTCCATTGCATTAGTGTATCTTTTGTTGCAGATTTCCATTATTTTATCTTTTGCAGCGATGTGGGTGTTTCTTTGGCTGGGTTTTTTTTGGTTAGTTTTTTGGGGATGGTGTCCTTTTGTTTTGGCTGATCTATTGTGTTTGGTGTACTCCTATTGCTATATCTTAAGATTATTCTTTGTAAAGGGTTTCAGGTCCCTTCAAAACCTATTTTTTCCATTAATCAGAACAACCACTACTTATAACAATTAAACAATGATCTGTATTAAGGTTAAGTTGTTGACAAATCATTAATGGGACATGTCTCACATAGAGACATGTTTCCTCATTAACATATATATTTTGATTGGCAATGTAACTTGGAAAACAAAAAAATCTACTAGTGTTATTACAAGTTATAGTAGAGATATAAATCAAGCCTTCTCATGTGAAAAGAAATATATCATCCTTACTCTTAGTAATCATTGTTCTCTCATATAGATCTGTATCATCTCATAGACAATCTCATTAAGATTTTAAAGAGAGTTAGAATATAATTCTTATACAAGTCTATCATATACATCAAAGAAATAAGTAATAAAATTAAAAATTTCCTCTATTCATAATTTGATCTAATTTAACATGGTATCAGAATGAGTATAAGAAAGATCTGATCAGATGAGTTAGAGGAAGAATCTAAATACCACTGAGTTTCTATCAAACTTAAAGTTATCAAAATGGTGAGCAGAATTAGATTTGAAGGTAGAACTTGAAGGGGCTTCAAATTTTGTTTCCTGGAAATTCAGAATAATGATAGCACTAAGAGAACAAGAATTAAAGACATTTTTGGAGAAGGACATACCTATACCAAATGGAAATGATGAGAAAATTCAATGGATGAAAAATAACAACATATCCATGAAAATTATAGTAGATGAAGTAAAGGACCACATAGCACCTATCATATCTAAATTAGATATTGCATATCAAGTGTTCACTACTCTCAAAAATATGTATGAGATAAATAACATGAGTAGGGTCCTTTCCCTAAAACAACAACTCCACCATGTCAAAATGAATAAAGGAGAAACTATAAATTCCTACTTCATGAGAATAACTGAATTAAGGGACCAACTATCAACTATTGGGTATCAAATTAATAGTAAATAATTATCTATGTTGGCTCTTAATGGATTACCTACATCTCGGGAAGCGTTCATACATGGAATAAGTGCTCGATCTAAATGCCCAAAGTTTGATAGATTAAAGATCAATTGTATTCAAGAATAGTCAAGACTGATTGCGAGAGGAATCAAGACAAATATATCTAATGGAGAGATAAAAGTACTAAATATTAATTCCCACAAGAAAGGAAAGAAAGGAAACTTCAAATAAAAGAAAGGGAATGACAACCATAAAAAACACTCATTCAAAAGAAGAAGGGGTATGTCTAAAGTACAATTCTTTAGATGTGATAAATATGGACATCTTGCAGTAAATTTCCCTGACAGAATTAAGCACCAAGCCTTCTTAGAAGAAGTAAGTAAGGATATAGGATGCATAAAGAATTATATTTTTCTTAGCCCTATCAAGAAAAGTATCCAATAGTAGAAATATCTGAGTCATTGATAGTGGAGCCTCTCGACACATTACAGGTTTCAAAGAACAACTAGATAGCCTAGATGAGAAATCAGATGAAGAAGTCACCATTGGAGATAATTAAAACTACCTGGTGAAAGGAGTTGTAACTTGCACAATCTAGCTAAAATATGGGGTCTCTCTTCAACTGAGAGGCATACTATTTGTACCAAGCATTGAGCACAATCTAGTTTCCATATCAATACTTGAAGACAAGGGATATCGAATCACCTTCATGGATATAAAGGTTCTAGCATGGCCTAAGAACTCAAATATAAAGAAGGTATATACCTTAGGCATTTGATATGGATGCCTCTATAAAATTTTCACTTCTCCCTCTCAAGCCCTAATTCATGATATATCATCTACAAATGAAATATGGCATAGAATGTTAGGACATCTTCACTTATGTGCCTTATCTTCCATGGTGAATATTGTAAATGGCCTACCTAAATTAAAACAAGATCATGAAGGGGTATGTAAGGGATGTGCTCTAGGGAAGAATTCAAAGGGTGTTTTTCATAATAGAAAAAGTAGATCCAAGCATGTACTTGAACTCAATCATTTAAATCTATGTGGACCAATGTCAGTAACCTCCTTAGAAAGATTTTTATACTATGTTATTTTTGTTGATGACTACTATAGGAAAACTTGGATTTAACTTCTAAAAGATAAAGAATCAAATGAATTCCTAACAAAATTTATAGAATTTCAAGGCCCTAGTTGAAAGCATCTCAGGGACAAGAATAAAAAATCTAAGGTCGGATAATTCAGGATAATATATCTCTGATACTTTTAAATAATTTTGTAATACAACTGGGATTAAGAGGGAGTACACTTTTCCTTACAACCCTCAAAAAAATGGGGTAGCTGAAAGGAAAAATAGAACCATAGTAGAAGCAACAAAATCTATGATGCATGATCAAAATATTCACACCTCATTTTGGGTTGAAGCCTCTAGAAAAACTATTTATATGCAAAATAGATGTCCTCACTCTCTCCAAGATAAGAAAACCCATGAAGAATCATTCACTGGGATTAAACCTGACATAAGCCACTTTAGATATTTGGTTGTCATGTCGATATCCACATTCCTAAAGAGAAAAGGTCCAAATTAGAATCATCAGGAAAGAAGGGTATTTTTTGGATATAGTGATGAATCTAAAGCCTATAGGATATACATACCTATTCAGAACTTAATTGATCCTAGTAGAGATCTAACCTTTGAAGAAGACATTGCATTCAAAAGGTCCAAAGATATTAATGAAATAAATGATGAATCACCTCAAAGTATTAAATAAGATCCTGATCCTAAGATTCAAAGGGAGACACCTATGGAAATTAATAATGAACCCTTGAACTCTACTCTTGAACCTAGCGATTATGCCATTAATCATAAGAGGCCACTTTGGGAAAGAAAAATGATTAAAGAAGTAGAGAAATATGCAGCTCTTGAGGGTACTTTCAGAGAAAGAAAGAAACCAAATAGATACTCAAACTATGTTTCTCTCATGAGTGAACTCATCAAGTCTGAACTCTCTAATGTTGAGGAGGCACTCTGACTTCTAGTATGGAAGGATTCCATGCTTGAAGAATACCAATCCATCATAAAGAATGGTGTCTAGGACATTGTACCTATGCCTAAAGACAAATCAATTGTCTTGTCTAAATGGCTCTTCAAAATCAAACATGCAGCAGATGGGAGCATTGAAAAATATAAATCAAGATTTTTTGCTAGAGGATACTCACAAAAGGAATGGATTTCCTGTTACACCTCCATCAGGGTTGTGATTGCTATTGTTGCATCAAAAGGAGAGAAAATTCACCAGATGGATGTAAAGACAACTTTTCTTAATAGCGTTAATGATGAGGAAGTATACTTAGAACAGCTAGAGGGATTTGTGATTTATATTAGTGCTTCTCATGTTTTCAAGTTGAAGAAGGATCTATATGGCCTTAAACAGGCCCCTCAAGCCTGGTATGAAAGAATAGACAATTACCTCTCCGAATTAGGGTTTTCTAAGAATAATGCAAGCCATAACCTCTAATTTAAGGTAATAAATGGTGATATGTTGATTCTCATTATTTATGTTGATGAATTTATAATTGTGTACTAGAAATTGTACCTTCATAGAATTAGTATTGTCAAATAAATCAAATAGAAACTAAGTTACCACAAATAGAAAATCTATTTAGCAAATAAATGAGCAATTAAGCAATCTATGGCTCTCTAACTAAGAGTGTTAATGGTGAAGCTCTCAGCAAGCCTCCAGTAATGATAGTCCTAGAATGAGAAATGAGTGATAAGCTAAGCTAATTAAATCAATTCCAAATAGAAATGCCCAATTAACTTCTAAATTTCCTTTCTAGCTATAATTCTCAAGAGGTTAGATGCAATTCTCATATTTGTGGATTATTTATGAGTGAATTTAGCCTTTCTTTTATAGGATTTGGCAAGGGTAGGCGGTGTAGTTGGATTTGATCATGGTTGAGTTGGGGTTAATTCTTTGGTTCCACCCTTTGAAGACAATTCAAATATTGTGTCCTCAAAGCTTGGGACAAGAAGACAAGATGAGTGGACAAGATGCTCTTTTAATTTGAGTGATTGAGATTGAATTTGACTTGATCCGTGTGAGCTCTTTTCTTAAATCCTATTGGTTGAGGCTTTTTCCTCCCATGTGGGTTTGAGAGAAATTAGGATTTAATCAATTGATTTTAAATCATTTATTTAGCCAAGTGTACCCCTTGAATGGGTTGAGTTTATTTAATTAATTGCACATTGATTTGATTTAACTTTATTAAAATGCTCTTGATTTTGATTTAAATTGAATTAAAGCTTGATTTTAATTTTGATTGGCTAAATGCTTGTTTCAATTAAATTACTTTGATTTTTCCTTGATTTGCCTTGATTAATCACTTAAATGATCCTGTCCACTTTTCGGTGATTACAAATGCCCCTCTTTTAGTTGACATGTGAAGCGTGTCGATTCAAAGAATGTTTTGATCCAACTGATAAAAGGTCATGATTCTGTCGATGGTCAATCTTGATATTCAATATGAAATGTTGATTTTGATGATGTTTGATGCAATTATAATTTATTTGATATCTTGGATGGTCGATTCGATGATAGATTGCCTAATATGGTACCTGATTTGATTTGATTCAATGTTTGATGCCCCTTTCGATTGATTAGCAAAAAAATTCCTGATAAAAGATTGTGTTCCAATTTGATGTTATGCCTCTGATTCGATGATCTTGATAATTCAAGTGTATGCCCCCTTGGGAAATGAATCAAAATGATTTTGGATGATTTGGTTGAGAATGGGAAATTTTGATTTGTTTCCCAATATAGAAATTTGGAAATGCCCCGAACATGAGAGGATTTGATGAGAAAACATTTGATTGATAAGATGTTGTTGATGTTCTAGATAAGTTGATAATGGTTTGGTATCATTTGATGTCAGTTAGAATCTTGATTGATGTTGATGTCAATCTGATAGGATAGCTGATGAGATGATATTTCACTCTCAAGATCTAGAGAGACAAAACAATGATTTTCCTTCCTCAATATCTAGAGTTAGGAGATTTGATGTGCTCAAGATGAGAAAATGGATGATAGGATAACTTGATTGATGTTAGATGATCACTTGGATGATTTGACTGATTGATATTTGATATGATATGATTAGATGTTTTGATGATACAGAGTTGATTGGATTTTCTCATGATGCAAAATTATGGATTGGAGAAGAGAAGATAATGAACAGAATTAGGTTGCCCCTAGTTGATCAACATGATTGATTATTGATGATATCCTTGATGAAGCATGAACCATTTTGATGATATATCTTGATGACATTGATGTACCTTTGATGATCAAATTGAGCATGATTTTTGATGAGGGATACTTCAGACATTGATGATGTTAGTCAAGACTTTGATTATATATTGATGGACATTTGATGATGTGGATCAAGACCTTGATGATGTACCATTGATGATATCATTGATCATTTGGTGTATCTTTATTTGGTCTTTTGATGATGATAACTCTACCCCCTTTAGATTTCCTTACATATCATGAGAAAAAGGATCCACTAATGCAAACTAACATGCAATTAATCTATATGGATGCAACTAGTTGTCACTATTCAGAATTTGGATGCTTATTTTCATCATCGAGCTTTTGGAACATGAAATTGGTACAACCCTCATTAGTTTAACCATGATGATATGAATACCTCTTTCCTCAGATTTTAACAATTTCAAGTAAACAGACAAATAATTGATCCCTTTCATATACAAATGTCCTCAATGATTCTTTGATGATCATATCATTAGATAGATTCACATACTACTATGAATCAACCTGACAAGCACTAAAGAAGAAATCAAGAAAATATCATGGCTTCGTCATCGCTCATCTAGTAAAACTTCATCGATTTTCTAAAAAGACATGATTCCAAAAATTTAGTAATACTTTGAACATTTTTGCTTTTGTTTGTAGATTCATATTTCAAAAATTTCATCCACTTTGATCCTTAGTTATGTTTAAACCTTTTAGATTTTGATCTGATTTGTTGTTTGAAGATTTAATGTGTCAAATGTTGTTGTTTAAATCAAGTGTTTGGATGTTTGAAATGTGATATTGATCAATAAGTTCAAGTGTAGCAATTTTCTAATTTTGATGCAATGATTTGAGCCAACTTGTGTCTATTTTTTATAATCTCATTGAATTTGGATTGGTGCCCCTGGTTTGACTTAGCAAAGATCATGCTTTGTTGGGCAATGAAACTTTTGAGTTTTTACTTAAGATTTGCAATTTTTAGATTTTTAGATTTTTTCTTTTTTTAAAGATTTTTTATGTTTTTGGATTTTTAGAGATTTTTTATGTTTTTTGGATTTTTAGAGATTTTTTATGTTTTTGGTTTTTTTAGAGTTTTTTTATGTTTTTGGATTTTTTAGAGATCTCTAGTTCTCAAACAAGATCACATTGATTTGTCCCCAATGTCTAGCAAGGTATAGGACATGAAAGATGGATTTTCAAACTAATGATTTAGCAATGAATAGACAATGATGGATGAAGCAAGTGTGTTACCCATAGGACCATCTCCTCAAGATTATCCAAGCTAGGGAAAAATAATATCTCAATATAGGCCAATGATGTGGTGTTGGATAGCATATGAAATAATGACCTAGTGTCATGACAATGGTCCAAAGGAGTGGACATATCAAGAGACTTTCTATAACATATTTTCCATTTCTTTTATTTTTCAATTGGATCAAGATTAAGGGATCAATGTGGATAGGATCACACAATCATGATAAAGGGGCGATGAAGGGTATGAGTGAATAGTTTGGGATTATGGGAAGGCTTCTTAGGAATAATGAAGGTGGCTTTAGGATAAGCAAGATCATGATAAGGTAGCGTGAATGCAACAAGTGAATAGGCTGATGAATAGGATAACTCATGTCAAGATACTTAATGCTCATGGATATGTTCAACCTTGTCAAGATCAAAGGTGAAAGATGTAATACAGATGCAAGTGTGATCAGTGGTAGAAAGATGGAGGATATGATGGATGAAACTTGCCCCCAAGTGTAGAGTGCAAGAGAGAGGAATTACGCATGACACTTGTTTGCCAAGTTTTCATCATGGTATTTTTCCAAGATGCCACAAGAAGTGGTTTTCACCATAGGATGGATTTATTTTCTTTTCTTTTCTTTTTCTTCTTTTTTTTCTTCTTTTTTTTTCTTTTTTTTCTTTTTTTTTTCAATTTTCTCTTTTTGGATGGACTCTAGCCTCATGCTCTTTGTATACTCCTTGAAAAGGTATGATATGATGGGCCAAGGCTGCTGAAAAGTATGCTCAAATATGTTGATAGGGTGATGAAAATGTGATATGGTGGATAAGGTAAAGGGTGGCTAAAGATTTATGAAATGGATTGGATAATGGAAATGGAAGGATAATGAATGAGAGGATAATAAGTCTTTCCATGTGTGGGCATGAAAAAGGGAATGAAAAGATAATGAATAGGAGGATAATAAGTATTATCAACATCAACATCAATACAAACCTTGAAGGGTAGTGGAATAATGGAGGAAAAATGGGTGAGATGGCTTGGGACTTTGATGTAAGAGAGGATATGGATCTTGGGACACAAGGACTCAAAATGGATGGATAAGATGGAATGTGTTTGGGATAATGTGGAGTGGAATCCTTTGGAAGCTTGAATGTCAACTTTGATTTCTCTTTCATGTGTAAGTCCTTTTAAAGTGACTTGGGAATCCACACTTTCTTTGATTTTTCTTTCCTTTTGGATGCTTTAGAGTGCATTTCTTTGATGAGGGATTTAGGAACCCACATTTTCTTTGATTTTTCTTTCTGCTTGATGGACCTTTGTGGTCTCTTGAATATTTCTTTTTTTCTTGTATTCACATGTTGATTAGATGGGACATGGTGCTCTTCATACATAAGTGGATTCTTGGTTTTCTGATTTTTATGTTGCACATCCAAATTTCTTCCAAAGGACTTGGAATTAGTGGATGAATAAGGTTGATATGGTTGGTTCATATGGATGGTCTGATATGGAGGATTGACATGGATAGGTGCTTGGTTTCTCAAGTATGAATGTCTTTGTTGATCTTGATACATGGTAATGTAAGGGGATGGTGGGATAGGGATGGTAGGAAAGGTTGATGGAGGAATGTAAGGGCCCAATATGGATTTGGAGGATGTATAAGGTTTCAAGGTTGGGATATAGGGACCAAGGATGGATTTGGAGGATGTATAAGGAATATTCTTATGAACAAATGGAGGTAAATGGGATGTGGGTGGGATATAAACATGTTTATTTTGAGTTGCATGGCCAAGGCTTTTGTCTTTTGGATTTATCTTTATACCAATAGGCTTATATGTAGCTTTGATAGGAGTGACTTTGATAGGAGCAGTTGAATCTTGAGATAGATATGGAGGCTTATGAAAAGTGGATGTTGGGGTACTTTGATCTTGACAAGGATATTTTGATAGCCTAGGAAGAATACTTTTCTTTTGATTTTCAATAAGTTCATTAGAGATGGAAAGTATATCTTGATCTTGCTTAGGATATGGGTAGGATATAGGAGGTGAAGGAATATGGGGTGTTTGAGATGGAAGGATATCTTCTTGAAATAAATGGAAGAGTATGAAGGATTCATCATGGAATTCTTGGGATATGAGACTTTGGTCAAATATAGGATAAGGAGGGATATTATCTTGATCTTGATCCTTCATAAGACTTGTTTCTATGCACTTTTTATTAGTCTCCTGACATGGATCCACTTCTAAGGACAATGTAGGAGTTTCGATCTGCATGAGGGATTCTTGAAGGGATGATGAATGTTCATTTGAAATAGGTATAATAGGCATTGTAGAACATGAAGGTTTTGGGTCTATAAGCTTTGAAGCATGAAAGAAGTTGGTAGCAAGATGTAGGTTAGCTTGGATCTCTTTAAGAGGTAGCCCTTGAGGGTATACATAGTCATTATGAAAATGATTTGGATCTTTGTTTGATGGAGGAATATTGGATAGCTTTGCTTCTATATTAAATGGAGGATTTTCAATTTCAATTATGTCATCATCAATAAGATTTTGGATGTTATGCTTCAAATCCATGCAATATGAAGTGTCATACTCATTATGTCTATGATATGCACAATATTTGCTCAAAAAGATAAAACCACATGAAGTGATTTGAGGCAACGTGATGAGATCATTTTCAAGGAGTTTTTCCAAAGCTGATTCGTATGAAATTTCCAAAGGAGTAAATGATCTATCCCAAGGATATTTGGATGTATTTGTGTTACTCAAAGAGTTTTCATATGATGAATATTGTTGAGATGGGACTAATTCCTCTTGATTTGCTTGATCAAAGATGAGATTCTCTTGATATTTTGAAATAGGTTCTTCATCAAATATTAGTTTATCATTAGGATATTCTTGATCAAATATAGGATTTTCATGATATTCTTTTTTATCAAATTTTGAATTATCAAAGATATGGCGTTCATGATGTTTTTCTTGATCATAGAGGTAAGGAAACAATATTCTTAATGAGAATTGGTTGGATAATGTTTCCATTTCTTTTTCCATTTCTTAAATTCTTATGAATAGAATATTCTTTTGAATCTTTATTATTAATTGATTTTGGATCTTAATGGATGTTTTCTTTTTGTAATCAAATAACTTCAAGCACAACATAATAATTTTATCAATTATCACAAGAAATTCTTTCAAGAATCTACCCAAGGTCAAATTTGTCTTTTAAAAAGCTCTAATGAGGTAGGCTTGCTAATTTATCAAGGATTTAGTATGGATTCCATTCAAAATAGATATTAAACTTTCATCTTCCAAGTATATTAAGAGGCTTCCCACCACCAGTATGTCAGAGTTTTGCGCTATCCCGAAGGACTACTCGAGGAAGTTCAAAAATTTAACACCCTTTTGTCACACACCCCATTAAGGATGCATGTATTTATTTTTATAGTGGGTTGGATGATCATGGAAAAGGTGATTGTATCCCACTTTGGGCTGTCTCTCTCACCGGCCCTTTTAAGGCAAGTCTCGGGAGGCAAGCCCAACTAATGATCTAGCATGTTCATGTAAAAGCAAGAAAATAGAATGAAGAAATAGGTTGTGGGAGTTTGATTCACCAAAAAGGTGAAGAGAATATCCCTATCCACTTCTCAATCCCCAAACACAATTAACAAGGTTCAATTTCCAACCCACTAACTAAAGAGATTCAAGTATTACTACTCTCTTCCACAAACAAGGGGCTTATTTGATTATGTGCTTAATTTCCTCAACCTTTCTTTTTAATCAAAGAGTTTAACACTTTTGGCATTTTGATTCACTAATAAAAGTGAACAGCATAGGCCTAATGTTAAACTTCCTCAAACAAAGATAGGTTGTTTTTAATTACTAGATTTTGAAAACACCAAAGCCACAATTTAAGTACAAAAATGACAAAGTTTTAAGGCTTACCTTTTCCTTGTAGCTAGCAAAGGCTAGGGGCATTTTTGAGTGATTTTCATGTTTTTAATTCTTACCTTGGTGATCATTCCTTTCCAATGTGCTTTTCCTCCAACAAGTTAGTCAACAAAACCAGCAAAAGTGAAGAAAGCAAGACAAAATTGAATTTAAAAACCTTATTTGTCAAATTTAAGAAAAATTTGATTAAGGTGAAAATATCCAATTTAATGAAACAAATTTTTCCTTATACACTTCTATAACTTTGATGTAATGATCATATACCTGACTTTCCTATTGTGAATCCTCAAGAACTAGCTTAATGTGAGCAATGTTCTCCTTTTTTATCTTCCTTGTCAAAGCTTTGCCTTCTTGATTGAATCTGCTCTCTGATTTTTTTACTTTTATGTGATCAATCATCCTACAGAGACATAAAAATCATTTTCTGACAGTCAAATTATGAAAAATTTCAATTTAAGCAAAAGCGTTATTGAATCTATTGAAAGCGCTCTTTAAATTCTCAAAAGTGCTAGAGATAGAATTAAAAGCGCTAAAGAAAATGGTAAAAGCACAGAAACAGAGAGTAAAGGTGCTAAAATCCTACGTAAAGGCATCATAAAATGATCAAAAGCGTTGGAGATCGAGTCAAACGCGTTGGCTAGTCAGGGAATAAGTGTTGTTAGAAATTAGACAGAAGCCAAAACGAATCGAAAGCGTTGTTTCTCTATGCAAAGGCACACAAATTTGTCGTAGAAGCATTGTTACAGTGCTTAGAAGCATTGTTTAACTACTCAAACATGCTATTTAAATTCTCTAAGAAGCGTTGTTTCACCTACAAAATAGAGAGCTTAACATGCAAAAATTTGAACAAAAATTAAATTTATAGATTTTTAAAAAATGAAGCCTAATGCCCCACGGTGGGCGCCATTTTGTGTACTAGAAATTGTACTTTCATAGAATTAGTATTGTCAAATAAATCAAATAGAAACTAAGTTACCACAAATAGAAAATCTATTTAGCAAATAAATGAGCAATTAAGCATTCTATGGCTCTCTAACTAAGAGTGTTAATGGTGAAGCTCTTAGCAAGCCTCCATTAATGACAGTCCTAGAATGAGAAATGAGTGATAAGCTAAGCTAATTAATTCAATCCCAAATAGAAATGCTCAATTAACTTCTAAATTGCCTTTCTAGCTATAACTCTCAAGAGGTTAGATGCAATTCTCATATTTGTGGATTATTTATGAGTGAATTTAGCCTTTCTTTTATATGATTTGGCAAGGGTAGGGGGTGTAGTTGGATTTGATCATGGTTGAGTTGGGGTTAAGTCTTTGGTTCCACCCTTTGAAGATAATTTAAATATTGTGTCCTCAAAGCTTGGGACAAGAAGACAAAATGAGTGGACAAGATGCTCTTTCAATTTGAGTGATTGAGATTGAATTTGGCTTGATCCATGTGAGCTCTTTTCTTAACTCCTATTGATTGAGGCTTTTTCCTCCCATGTGGGTTTGAAAGAAATTAGGATTTAATCAATTGATTTTAAATCATTTATTTAGCCAAGTGCACCCCTTGAATGGGTTGATTTTATTTAATTCCAAACCATACAATTAATTGAATTAATTGCACATTGATTTGATTTAACTTGATTAAAATGTTCTTGATTTTGATTTAAATTGAATTAAAGCTTTATTTTAATTTTGATTCGCTAAATGCTCATTTTGATTCAATTGCTTTGATTTTGCCTTGATTTGCCTTGATTAATCACTTAAATGATCTTGTCCACTTTTCGGTGATTACAATAATCATAGGAGAAGATCATCTCATCACTAAATGTGAACAAGACCTTGCTTTTGAATTTGACATCAAGGATTTGGGAATATTACATTACTTCCTTGGTTTAGAAGTTTGGCAACGAGATACTTGTATTATCTTGAATCAAGGAAAATACACTATTGATATTTTAAAGAGGTTTGGAATGATAGACAACAAGCGTATGTCTACACCCATGGAGACAAACCTACACAAACTAAAGTAAGCAATTACAAATTTGGAATTAGCAGATCCTACTTTGTATCATCAAATAATTAGGTCCTTAATGTGTTTGGTTAACACAAGACCAAACATTTTTTATGCAAAAAATGTGTAATACCCCTCCCATAGTTTACTTATTTGTTTAATTGGCAAGACTCTTTAGGCCACTTTTCATGTGTGTATAAATCATCAAATAGATTTGATGTTATGTATATTATGCTTATGGTTTTACTAACCCCATACTTGCATGTGTATGGATGGCATGTATGTTTTATATTTATGTTTGACATGTCTGATGTGGTTGACGAACAGAGTCATAGTTGCTTGCGAGATCCACACGATTCATCGATCCCTACCATTTCTTGTTATATATTTATACATGTATGTACATGCTCATCTTTTATGCAGGTTTGTAGGTACTGAGCATCAACCTCCCTGAATTGCCAAGAGTAGTGTTCCCTATCACAATTCTCAATTATAAAAGAGTGGAGATAATATATAAATCCAAATCCCAACCCAAGCCATTGATTATCCTAAAATAATGGATAAGTATCTATCTTATACCCATCTAAATTCGTCAAGGGGACATGAACTCATGAGCCCTTCCTTGGAGTTTGTTTGTTATTTAAGTTATTTGATTTTTTTTGTGTTGTGAGTCAAGTAAGTTTGTTGTGTGGATTATTTGATTTAAAATAATTAAACTAAGATTAATTATGATATTAGATTAATTTATTTTATAATATGTCATTTGGTTAACCCTATGTGTAAGGCCTCACCCTGAGCTTATCATAGCCATTCAGTTCTACATTTGAGATAGACATATTTTATGATAATATTTTGATGCTCTATAGATTTTACCGATACTTTTTGTTGTGGTTTTATCACTTTAGTAGTTTGATGCACATTATATTATGATTTGGATGATGATTACTGAGACATCAGTTGGAACTTACATGTGTGTTTTAATTCTATTTTATGAATTATTATCATGATGAAGTTTAATCGCAATTAAATTTTATATGTATGCAATGATTATGATTCAAGTTTAATTTAGTGGTGAATTATATATATATATTCCTGATGAGAATTATGTTACTTATAAATGAATGAATTATGCCAGGTGAAACTTTGATTTAATTATGATTGATTGTTTGAGAATTAATTGATTATTAATGTTATGAATTTACATGTTTTATTTCCTTGCAATAGTGATATTAGACTTAAGTGTGCAGGGAAATAGGCCATGGTAAATTCGGGGAATCATCACAGAGACTAATGTGAAAATCAGTTTGAGTCAAGGTTGCTTCTAGTGAGAAGCCAAAACCTCATTGTAATGTGTTTAATTTGTGAAAGTATGATGCATGAATGTATTTGATTTATTTATAATTGTAAATGTTATTTATGTTTAGGAATGCCCAAGTGGATATGACACATGGCTTGTGATGTGTCTTTTTGTGTATGTGTCACTTGACACATGTGTGTGTACATGTGGCCATGACATGTCCACTTGGAGATTGGTTGAACACCAACCTAGGAAGGTACCTTTTAGGATCCTCATGTAAATCACTTGTTTAGGGAGCTTGAGGTGTTGTCATATCTTTGAATTTCGAATTTGAACTTATCATGCACTTTTGGAGAGTTAAAAAGGTGCCTAGGGGAGTGTTTAGGCCATTTTTAGTTACCCCACTTGAAATACCATAGGGTAAGGGTCATTTTTCACCATAGGATAACCCTTGGTTGACCAAATGACCCATCCAAAAGTTGGTTTACCAAAATGGACGAAAATCAACTTTTGGGACCAAGTTTTGGAAAGATCACCACCCACTAAAAAGGTAGTCCTTATCCCACCTTTTTAGCTTACCATTGTAAGAGACCAAATTTAGAAACCATGTAAGGGTCTTAGGGAAAACCACCCAATAGGAATGCAATCTTATCCATAGGGGTTTGGGTGGAGGCATTTTTAGAGGGGGACTCTTCTTTTGGAAGAGTTTGACACCCACTCTCTAGATTTCAAGACTTAGCTATTTTGGAGGACCTTGGATAGTGGAAAGCTCTTCATCAACTTTCTTCCATTAGCTTGGATCAAGGTTGGTGGCTTTCTTCACTTTGTTGTTTTCATTTTCATGTTGAGAGGATGAGCTCTCTTGTATGTTATTTCCTTGTATGCAAAATTTAGTTATTATTCCTCTTGTAGTGTATGTGTTGTGAGCTTGATATTTTTGTGATAATAGAGGATTTGTGATCCTTTAGTTGTTGTAGTTTTATTTTCTTGTGTTGTGAAAGTGTAGTTCTTTGTAGATGTTATGAGAATCATGAGCTTATTGTTGAGCATGATTTCTTGTATTGTAAATGTGTAGTTTCATTGTTGTTCTTGAAGTTCTCTTTTATGTGTTATAGTGTTTTGTTGAGGGAGTTCTCAAGGCCATTCTCACCCTTGGGAGGGAAGAGTAGCATTGAGGGTGAAGGGATTGTTAGGACATTCAAGGGTGTAGAGTCTCTCCTTGGATAGGAGAGGGATGAAACATAGATGTATGGGCTCCATGTAGCCATCTCTATTTTATGTTTTGTATATTGGGGGTCATAAGGAGTTTCATGGAGATTGTGTTTGTGGAGAGAGATATATGATGAGGAAGCCAAGTGATGGCTTAGCTCTCATCAAGAGATGTGCTTTCTCCTCTTGAATTTGGTTCCACCTTCACCTTATTTGAGTCATGTTGAGACTCTTGTGATAACCTTGGAAGGGAGATTTCTTGTGATTTATGTTTTATGTTGTTGTGTTTGTGGGTTTGCATGTGTGTTCTCCTTGCCTTTGTGATGGTTCCCCTAGCTCGGGGGTGGCTTCATAGAAGCCTAGGTTGGGAGGTGAGCACTCCTTGGCCTATGGATTTTGTATTGCAGGAATTTGGAGCCTTTGAAGACTTCATGGTTGAAGATGTAAACTTGAAGAGATTGTGAATGTATTCAAAAAAATTTGATATGGGTCACCTTTGTATTATGATTATTGTTTTGTAAGGGAATCTTAAGAATCCCATGAGTTTCAAGTATTTTGTATTGGAGATATTACTCCAAGTTTTGTGATTGTGTCAAGTGTTGTTGCACCAAGTTTGAAGAAATGAATGGTTGTATACTCCTCTTGAAGGGTTCATGTTCATTTTATGCAAATAATGTATAATGCATAAGGGAAAAGCAAATGTAATTATGTTGTTATTTTGATAGTACTTCAAGAAATGAAATTGTAGTAAAGATTATTAGCTTTCCTTGAGTTCTTTGAAATAGTCATTGAAAAGTTCCAATGTTAGTATTGTTGTTATTGTATCTTGAATAATGTAAAAAAAAATGGTATTGAAAGATCGATATAGCTCTATTATAAAAGCTTTCATTTGACTTAAAAGTTAGTAGTGAGAAGAAATGATATTCTTTTTAAAACCATCTCTCTCAGTCATTAGATTGGTTTTTGTTATTACAATAGCAGTGGTTGTATTGTATTTATGTTGAAAGCAATAGTCTCAACAATAAACAAAAAAAAATAGTATTACATGTGAAAATGTTAGTTAAATTTCCTTTGCATTTTGATGTATTGACTCCTCTTGATAAGACAAATAAACTTAGACCTGAAAATATATAGAAATGAGTAGAAACAAATCAAATACACAAGCCAAAAGCAAAAAGAAAAAAATGCAATGCAAAGTGCAAATGACCACCTACAGGTCTTTGAAAATTGTATGGGAAAATTTCCCGTACAATTTCCAAAACCACAGTCAATATTAAATTACTATCTTCCATCCACTTGTCCTCAAACAAAAATAAACTATCCTACTTTAAGTGACTTGTCAAATTTGGGGGTCCCACCTGGGACACCACCACAAAAGAGCCCCACAAAGGCTATGAAAGAAGCTTAGTCTATAAACAAAAAAAAAAGTATTAAAATAAACTTTATAAAAAAATATATTTTTAACTCATTAAAAAAAAAAGGCTCTTCATTGCTCATAGAGCAAATGTTCTAAAAAAAAAAATTAAATAAATTAAAATTGCTAAAGAAAAAAAATTAAAAAATTTTTTGGGAGGGGGCCAGGGGTCCCACACCCCGTACCCCCTGTCCTTCGACGACAGGGTCTGCCGCAGTAGGTCTGTCGCGCACGGCAGCCTGCCTACGATAGTACCCTGCCGTGCCATGTGGGCACCGCCGGAGCAGTGGTCCCACGCGGGCAGTCCCGCAACAACTTTAATATAATATGGTGCGGGGGGGGGGGGGGGGGTAAAACAAACCCCCTTAAAAAAAAATTTCATTTGGTTTTTTTTATATTATTTTATTTAAAGTTATTTTATATTAATTAATATTTATATTAATTAATATTATAAATATTATTTAATAATTAATTTAATATTTTTTTAGTATTAAATAATATTTATTTTAATTAATATTTTAAATATTAATTATTACAATTATTATTTAATAATTAATGTATTAATTTTTTTTATTAAATAATATTTATCTTAATTAATATTTTAATATTAATTATTATAAATATTATTTGATAATTAATTTATTAATATGTAAATTTATAAGTACTTTTATTTAACAAAATTATTATTTGATATTTAATTAACTTAATTTGATATCAATAATTATATTAATTAAATAATTAATATAATTATTATTTAATTATAAGTTAATAAACATTTACTTACTGGTAATTAAGAAAGTCATTTTCAGTTAATAATTTATTATTCTTTTATGTCGATAAATATTAATTGTATTAATTATTGTGTTTTTAAAAAAAAATGGAAAGAAATTTTGTTGTCACTTAAATTTTTGAACAATGAAATGTGATTTATTATTATTAGATTTCTTTCCTAGACATATATAATTCTCCATGCCTTAAAGAACAAATCTAATCGACTCATTGTAGTATAGCGCTAGCTATAGGGTCAACTATCCGGTATTAGTATTCCCAAACTCATAAATTATTTCTATCTTAAATGTTGGGATCACTCGGTTGCAACCTCGCTAGCTAGATAAGACCCCTTGATAAAACTAATTCAACTAGGAACCTTTATCACCAACGTTGTAAATGAAATATTGATTCTAACTCTTTTCGAAACTATAGTCCCTGTGTTAACCCTCAACATAAACTTGGACTTATTTTACCTTCAAAAAAAAAAGTTGGTGTGTTTTTAGGGAGAGATTTTATGGGCATGACACTTGGTATCAAAGCCTAAGTTTCAACATTGGAACCTAAAACCCATTGCATTTCTTAGCTAATGCTTAACCCTTTTTGAATTGATAGGATGCCTCCCCTTACGCATCAAGCTCAAAGATGTATTAGAGGATGAGGGGCTAGGTGAGCTTCCTCAGGTCGCGAGCAAGCTGAACAAAGGGCCGAGGTATCGGTTGTTAATCAACAACCACCACCACCACCACCAGACCCTAATTAGGCAGTCCTATTAGCCTTATAAAACCTCATCGGGGTTATACAGGAGAGGTTGCCTCCAGTTAATCCTCAGCCAGAGCACCAGCTATCCGGGGGACAGAGATCACAGGTTAGAGAGAGGATTAGGAGTCCTCCATAAGATCGAGAGGAAGGATAGGGGGCACATGAGGTGGATTTGGTTCACATGTCGGAACCACCACCTGGTATTGTTCAGAGGGCACCCCGTGATGTTGGGGATCATATTAGAGATCTCCTAAGGTTACATCCACCTTTGTATCATGGTTCTACAAAGGGTACAGATGTTGAGGCATGGCTTTCAAGCTTAGAGAGGTGCTTTGGGTTGCATCAGTATGATAGCAACGTCAAGGCTCATTTTGTAGTACTCCTTTTGAGAGGAGGTGCTTCCACATGGTGGAAATAGGAAGAATATAAGAATAACATCACTATGGACACCACGTCTTGGGAGACCTTCTTAGAAAGGTTCAGAGACAGATACCTATCAGAGCACTATAGACAGAGGTGTATTGATGAGTTCCACGAGCTCCAGCAGAGGGGACTCACAGTGCTACAGTATGAGACCCAATTCCTTGATTTTCTACCATATGTAGACTACATGAAGGATGAAAAGCTATGAATCAACTATTTCATTAAGGGACTCAATGATTGGATAGAGGGATAGGTTCAGATGACCTCACCAAAGACCTTTTGTGTGGCCATAGAAATGGCCTTGGTTGCAGAAGAGATTTGGGGTAAGTCTAGAGACGCTCGTGACAGGTCTTAGAACTATAACTCCACATCACAGTCATAGGGGCACCAGAAGAGTCACTGGAAGAATAATAACAAGAATTCCTTGGGGTCTTTTAACAAGAATCCTCAGTAGAAGACTCAACAAAACCATAAACAAAAGCCACCACAGGGACAGCAGGGCTCTAAGCCCAAATAGTGGCATGCACAGGGACAAAGAAAGGATCAGCAACAACAATATACAGATGCACCCCCAGCATAGACTCAATAGTCCTCTCGAGGGGGTTTCAACGGTTCTAGTAGGACCAGTGGTCAGCAGTTCTCTAGGCCACAAGGAGTACAAACTTTCACACAAGGTCCTTGCTATGCATGTGGTGCCATGGGGCACTTAGCTCATGATTGTCCACAGGGTCAGATGTTAAGCAGTTGACGTGTGGTAGTTTCTGAGCCTATAGTTGGAGACTTTGGAAAGTCTCACAGAGTTTTCGCAGCGGTTGATAACTGCCAGGCCGAGCACCAGGCCACTATGATAGAGGCTGTAGGTATGATTAGTGGTAATAGTGTTACTATATTGTTTGATTCAGGTGCTATGGATTCTTTTATATCTCCATTTTTTGTGGAGCATTGTGGGCTTGTGGCAGCAAGATAGGAAGTGAGTTGGGAAGTGGAGTTAGCATCAGGGTCTAGAGTGACAGTCAACTCTTTAGTGAAGGATAGCCAGCTGAAGATTGGTGATTTCATCACTACAGTGGATCTTTGTATCACACCTCTTGGTTCTTATGACATAGTGCTTGGCATGGATTGGCTTTATGCCCATAGAGCTAAGTTAGATTGTCGACAGAAGAGGATTGAGTACCTTGATGATAATGGTACACCTATTGTGATTTGCGGGATTCATAGAGGCATCTCTCTTCATATGATCTCTACCATGCAACTTAAGCGGAGCATGCGGAAGAGATGTCAGCTTTTTGCCATTACCATCAATGATAGAGAGGATGAGGAGGAAAGGGAAACATCTCTTGATGATTATCCTATACTTCAGGAGTATGCAGATGTGTTTCCTACTGAGCTTCCAAGCATGCCTCCTCATAGAGCAGTAGATTTCCATATAGATCTTGTTCCAGGAGCTGCTCCAGTTTCAAGGGCACCTTACAGGATGACCACTAATGAGCTTAATGAGCTCAAGATTCAGCTAGAGGAACTTTTGGAGAAGGGTCACATTCATCCTAGTGTTTCACCTTGGGGCACACCTATTATCTTCGTTAAGAAGAAGGATGGATCCTTGCAGTTATGTATGGATTACCGACAGCTTAATAAGCTTACCATCAAGAATCGGTATCCACTCCCCAGGATTGATGATTTATTTGATTAGCTTAAGGGTGCTAGAGTGTTTTCAAAGATTGATCTTAAGTCAGGATACCACCAGTTACGAATTGTGGATAGTGACATTCCTAAGACTGCATTACATACTAGATATGGACATTATGAGTTCACAGTTGTACCTTTCAGACTCACTAATGCTCCAGCAGTGTTCATGAGCCTTATGAATGGGGTATTCCGCATGTTCCTAGATAAGTTTGTGGTTGTGTTCCTTGATGATATCCTGATTTATTCACAGGATGAAGAGGAGCATGAAGAGCACTTGAGACAGGTTTTGCAATGTCTTAGGGACAATCAGTTATATGGTAGCTTGTCCAAATGTGCTTTCTATAGGATAGAGATTTAGTACCTTGGGCATGTTATTTCAAGGGATGGAATCTCAGTAGATCCATCTAAGATTTGAGCCATCATGGATTAGCTGACACCTACTTCACTGACCGAGGTCGGGAGCTTTATGGGATTGGTAGGTTATTACAGATGTTTTGTAGAGGGATTTTCTAGAGTGGCTCATCCCATCACTTCTCTTCAGCGTAAGGGAAAGAAATTTGAGTGGACTGAGAAGTGCGAGAGCTCCTTCCAAGAACTCAAGAAGGCACTTACCAACACACCTATTCTAGTAGTGTCTGATCTAGTAGCAGATTTTGTGGTTTGTATAGATGCTTCCTTAGATGGTTTGGGAGTAGTTCTCATGTAGAATGGGTGAGCTATTTCATATGAGTCTAGGAAACTTAAGACTCATGAGCTCAATTACCCCACTCATGACCTTGAGTTAGCCATAGTGGTACATGCTTTAGTGAGATGGCAGCATTTTCTTTTGGGTCATCGGTTTGAGCTCCATTCAGATCATCAGAGCTTACAGTATATCTTCTCTCAGCTGAACCTGAATGCATGACAACGTAGGTGGATGGAATTCCTATATGAGTACAATTTTGATGTCCACTATATCAAGGGTAAGGAGAATGTGGTTGTTGATGCTTTGAGTAGGAGATGCCATGGGGCCTACTCCATGATAGCAGGTACTGAGTTGAGGGATCGGATATTGCATCATTTACATGAGGATGCTTGGTATGCAGAGGTTAGTCAAGTCATCCGATCTCAGAGTACCTTTGAGGGTAAATATTTAGACTATTCCCTAGATTCAAATGGGCTTTTACGCCATAGAGGACACATTTATGTCCCATCCTCTGGTGACTTGCGAGTTTTCATCATGCTAGAGGCTCATAGGGCACCTTATGCAGCCCATCTCAAAGTCAAGAAGATGCATGCAGATTTGAGACAGTTATATCATTGGTTAGGGATGAGACAAAATATAGTTGAGATAGTGGCACGATGTCTTGAGTGTCAGAGGGTTAAGGCAGAGCATCGTCACCCTAGTGGTTTTCTTCAGCATCATGAGATACCAGAGTGGAAGTGGGATGTTATTTCCATGGACTTCATCATTGGTCTCCCTATGTCATCTTGACACCATGATGCCATCATGGTGATAGTTGACAAGCTGACCAAAGTAGCCCACTTTTCACCCGTTCGAACCACTTTCATAGCCCCAGAAATAGCATAGGTCTCCTTGCAGGATATTTTCAGACTTCATGGCATACCTGGTAAGATTATTTTAGATCAAGATTCTCTCTTCACATCATCTTTCTGGAGATGATTACAGATAGCTTTGGGCACTAAGCTCAATTTTAGCACCGCTTATCACCCAGAGACAGATGGTCAGACAAAGAGGGTAAATCAAGTATTGGAGGATATGCTTTGCATGTATGTCATGGATCATCAGACTAGGTGGGAGGAGTATCTTCATTTGGTGGAGTTTGTCTACAATAATGGGCATCACACTTCTTTAGGTATGCCTCCCTATCAAGCATTATATGGCAGACCATGCAGAACACCTTTGAGTTGGGACTGTATTGAGGATAGAGTTTCTTTAGGTCCTGAGTTAGTACGAGAGTTAGAGAAGTAGGTGACATTGATCAGATAGCGTCTGAAGGAGGTACAAGATAGGAAAAAGAAGTATGCAGATGCCAAGAGGGAAGACCATAGTTATCAGGTGGGAGATAGAGTCTTTCTGAGAGTACAGCCACATAAGAGTCCAATCCGATTTGGAAAGGGCTCTAAGCTTGCACCCAAATTTGTTGGCCCTTTTGAGATACTTGAGCGGATAGGTCTTGTTGCCTATCATCTTGCTTTGCCACTGAGCCTATCACTCATCCATGATATTTTTCATGTGTCAATGTTGAGAAAGTATATTTTTGATAAGACTCATATCATAGATTGGGATGCCTTGCAGGTGGAGTCAGATGGTCAGTTGGCTTTGGAGCTAATCTACATTTTGGCTCGCTAACGCTAGCACTTTGAGGCCGAGAGCTGGACCAAGTTAGGGTCCCGTGGGATTGCTATGATGAGGTTATGGCATCATGGGAGGACGCAGCGCAGATGAGAGCACCATATCCCCATCTTTTTTATGAACTCTAGGAGGAAGTTCATGCCTAGGGAGGGAGGATGTGATCCCTCACCCCGAGCCTATCATAGCCATTCAGTTCTACATTTGAGATAGACATATTTTATGATAATATTTTGATACTCTATGGATTATACCAATACTTTATGTTGTGGTTTTATCACTTTAGTAGTTTGATGCACACTATACTATGATTTGGATGATGATTACTGAGACATCAGTTGGAACTTACATGTGTGTTTTAATTTTATTTTATGAATTATTATCATGATGAAGTTTAATCGCAATTAAATTTTATATGTATGCAATGATTATGATTCAAGTTTAATTTAGTGATGAATTATATATATATTCTTGATGAGAATTATGTTACTTATAAATGAATGAATTATGCCATGTGAAACTTTGATTTAATTATGATTGATTATTTGAGAATTAATTGATTATTAATGTTATGAATTTACATGTTTTATTTCCTTGGACTACTAATATTGGACTTGAGTGTGCAGGGAAATAGGCCATAGTAAATTTAGGGAATCATCACAGAGACTAATGTGAAAATCAGTTTGAGTCAAGGTTGCTTCTAGTGAGAAGCCAAAACCTCATTGTAATGTGTTTAATTTGTGAAAGTATGATGCATGAATGTATTTGATTTATTTGTAATTGTAAATGTTATTTATGTTTAGGAATGCCCAAGTGGATATGACACATGGCTTGTGATGTGTCTTTTTGTGTATGTGTCACTTGACACATGTGTGTGTACATGTGGCCATGACATGTCTACTTGGGGATTGGTTGAACACCAACCTAGGAAGGTACCCTTTAGGATCCTCATGTAAATCACTTGGTTAGGGAGCTTGAGGTGTTGTCATATCTTTAAATTTCGAATTTGAACTTATCATGCACTTTTGGAGGGTTAAAAAGGTGCCTAGGGGAGTGCTTAGGCCATTTTTAGTTACCCCACTTAATATACCATAGGGTAAGGGTCATTTTTAACCATAGGATAACCCTTGGTTGACCAAATGACCCATCCAAAAGTTGGTTTACCAAGATGGACGAAAATCAACTTTTGGGGCCAAGTTTTGGAAAGATCACCACCCACTAAAAAGGTAGTCCTTATCCCACCTTTTTAGCTTACCATTGTAAGAGACCAAATTTAGAAACCATGTAAGGGTCTTAGGGAAAACCACCCAATAGGAATGCAATCTTATCCATAGGGGTTTGGGTGGAGGCCATTTTAGCGGGGGACTCTTCTTTCGGAAGAGTTTGACACCCACTCTCTAGATTTCGAGACTTAGCTATTTTGGAGGACCTTGGATAGTGGAAAGTTCTTCATCAACTTTCTTCCATTAGCTTGGATCAAGGTTGGTGGCATTCTTCACTTTGTTGTTTTAGTTTTCATGTTGAGAGGATGAGCTCTCTTGTATGTTATTTCCTTGTATGCAAAATTTAGTTATTATTCCTCTTGTAGTGTATGTGTTGTGAGCTTGATATTTTTGTGATAATAGAGGATTTGTGATTCTTTAGTTGTTGTAGTTTTATTTTCTTGTGTTGTGAAAGTGTAGTTCTTTGTAGATGTTATGAGAATCATGAGCTTATTGTTGAGCATGATTTCTTGTATTGTAAATGTGTAGTTTCATTTTTGTTCTTGAAGTTTTCTTTTATGTGTTGTAGTGTTTTGTTGAGGGAGTTCTCAAGGCCATCCTCACCCTTAGGAGGGAAGAGTAGCCTTGAGGGTGAAGGGATTGTTAGGACATTCAAGGGTGTAGAGTCTCTCCTTGGATAGGAGAGGGATGAAACATGGATGTATGGGCTCCATGTAGCCATCTCTATTTTATGTTTTGTATATTGGGGGTCATAAGGAGTTTTGTGGATATTGTGTTTGTGGAGAGAGATATATGATGAGGAAGCCAAGTGATGGCTTAGCTCTCATCAAGAGATGTGTTTTCTCCTCTTGAATTTGGTTCCACCGTCACCCTATTTGAGTCATGTTGAGACTCTTGTGATAACCTTGGAAGGGAGATTTCTTGTGATTTATGTTTTATGTTGTTGTGTTTGTGGGTTTGCATGTGTGTTCTCCTTGCCTTTGTGATGGTTCCCCTTGCTCGAGGGTGGCTTCATAGAAGCATAGGTTGGGAGGTGAGCACTCCTTGGCCTATGGATTTTGTATTGCAGGAATTTGGAGCCTTTGAAGACTTCATGGTTGAAGATGTAAACTTGAAGAGATTGTGAATGTATTCAAAAAAATTTGATATGGGTCACCTTTGTATTATGATTATTGTTTTGTAAGGGAATCTTAAGAATCCCATGAGTTTCAAGTATTTTGCATTGGAGATATTACTCCAAGTTTTGTGATTGTGTCAAGTGTTGTTGCACCAAGTTTGAAGAAATGAATGGTTGTATACTCCTCTTGAAGGGTTCATGTTCATTTTATGCAAATAATGAATAATGCATAAGGGAAAAGCAAATGTAATTATGTTGTTATTTTGATAGTACTTCAAGAAATGAAATTGTAGTAAAGATTATTAGCTTTCCTTGAGTTCTTTGAAATAGTCATTGAAAAGTTCTAATGTTAGTATTGTTGTTATTTTATCTTGAATAATGTAAAAAAAAATGGTATTGAAAGATCTATATAGCTCTATTATAAAAGCTTTCATTTGACTTAAAAGTTAGTAGTGAGAAGAAATGATATTCTTTTTAAAACCATCTCTCTCAGTCATTAGATTGGTTTTTGTTATTACAATAGCAGTGGTTGTATTGTATTTATGTTGAAAGCAATAGTCTCAGCAATAAACAAAAAAAAACAATATTACATGTGAAAATGTTAGTTAAATTTCCTTTGCACTTTGATGTATTGATTCCTCTTGATAAGACAAATAAACTTAGACCTAAAAATATATAGAAATGAGTAGAAACAAATCAAATACACAAGCCAAAAGAAAAAAGAAAAAAATGCAATGCAAAGTGCAAATGACCACCTACAGGTCTTTGAAAATTGTATGGGAAAATTTCCCGTACAATTTCCAAAACCACAGTCAATATTAAATTACTATCTTCCATCCACTTGTCCTCAAACAAAAATAAACTATCCTACTTTAAGTGACTTGTCAAATTTGGGGGTCCCACTTGGGACACCACCCCAAAAGAGCCCCACAAAGGCTACGAAAGAAGCTTAGTCTATAAACAAAAAAAAAGTATTAAAATAAACTTTATAAAAAAATATATTTTTAACTCATTTAAAAAAAAGGGCTTTTCATTGCTCATAGAGAAAATGTTCTAAAAAAAAAAAATTAAATAAATTAAAATTGCTAAAGAAAAAAATTTTAAAATTTTTTTGGGAGGGGTCGGGGGTCCCACACCCCATACCCCCTGTCCCTCAACGGCAGGGCCTGCCGCAGCAGGTCTGTCGCGCACGGCAGTACCCTGTCGTGCCGTGTGGGCACCGCCGAAGCGGTGGTCCCACGTGGGCAGTCCTGCAGGGACTTTAATATAATATGGCGCGGGGGGCGGGGGGGGGGGGGGTTTATATTATTTTATATTAATTAATATTAATTAATATAAATATTATTTAATAATTAATTTAATATATTTTTTTTAGTATTAAATAATATTTATTTTAATTAATATTTTAAATATTAATTATTATAATAATTATTTATTAATTAATGTATTAATTTTTTTTTATTAAATAATATTTATCTTAATTAATATTTTAATATTAATTATTATAAATATTATTTGATAATTAATTTATTGATATGTAAATTTATAATTACTTTTATTTAACAAAATTATTATTTGATATTTAATTAACTTAATTTGATATCAATAATTATATTAATTAAATAATTAATATAATTATTATTTAATTATAAGTTAATAAACATTTACTTACTAGTAATTAGGAAAGTCATTTTCAGTTAATAATTTATTATTCTTTTATGTTGATAAATATTAATTGTATTAATTATTATATTTTTTTAAAAAAAATGGAAAGAAATTTTGTTGTCACTTAAATTTTTGAACAATGAAATGTGATTTATTATTATTAGATTTCTTTCCTAGACATATATAATTCTCCATGCCTTAAAGAACAAATCTAATCGACTCATTGTAGTATAGCGCTAGCTATAGGGTCAACTATCCGGTATTAGTATTCCCAAACTCATAAATTGGTTCTATCTTAAATGTTGGGTTCACCTCGGTTACAACCTCGCTAGCTAGATAAGACCCCTTGATAAAACTAATTCAACTAGGAACCTTTATCACCAATGTTGTAAATGAAATATTGATTCTAACTCTTTTCGAAACTATAGTCCCTATGTTAACCCTCAACATAAACTTGGATTTATTTTACCTTCAAAAAAAAAAAAGTTGGTGTGTTTTTAGGGAGAGATTTTATGGGCATGACATTATGCATATGTACTAACAAGATGGTGAATGTAGGAAGGAGGACAAGTTATAAAGGACTCATTTTTTACAATAATTGTGGTAGATTTTCTTATGATTTATCTGATTAGTTAGTCTTTAGTTATCTAGAATAATAGTTCCTTAACATTCTAAGGATAACAAAAGGATGTATTATATTATGATATTACGCTAACATGTGAAATGAGGAAAGCCAAGTGATATGAGTAGGGATAAAATCATGAAGAAAATTTAGCAAAAAGACTACCTACCTCGATTGTTCTTCATGGATAGTAGTTGAATCTTATAAGGTTTCATGACTATAATGATTGGACTATGCAGTGTGTATCTATGACCCAAATTTTGGAATAGGGCTATGCAACTTGTATTATGTAAAATAAGATCTCTGATTTGGGATGCCCTCTAGATTGGGCTTTGTAAATAGGGGAATGCCTCTATCTTTCTAGTTTTGTATATATATGTTGGACAAATATCCTGGACAAGACTGGAGGTTTTCTTCTCCATTCTTTCCTACTAGTGCTCGCACTGAATGGAGACTCATGTAACTTTAAATAATTAATAAAATTAATATTGTCCTTGAACTTTTACTGATAAATAAATAAATAAATTATGATATTAGAATAATTACATTTTATGAATATGTAAATATTAAATATAAGGATATTTAATTATTATGAGTTAATTAAATACCTTTGTTTAATTAAAAGTCTAAATTTGGAATAAAAAGATTTAATTAATTAGTAAATCCAAATATGAAATTAAAGACATAATTGATTTATTTAATATTTAATTTTCAATTGCATAGTTATTAATGTGCTAAAATATTAATTGATTAATTAAATATTAATATGCTATTTAAGTTGCACATTCACTTTAATAAAAGAGAATTAAAGTTTTAAAGTTAAAGTTAAGTTAGGAGTTGTAATTAAAAAAGTGCATATTTTATTATTAAATTATAATTAATCATGCAAGAGGGATTGATAGAAACTAGGTGGAGAGTTGAGTTCTGATTTTTAGAGATTGCGTATTTTAGAAACTCTAGGGGGAATATGTTTTTTTTGCGAGAGGTTTCTAGGTTATTTTTCGATCACGTCTGTCAGGTTTTGGAGGAGCTCTCTTGGGTGAATTTGGAATCTTATTGAAAGCTTGGAATTTTGAAGGTTGAATTGGATTCTCCTTTTCTTCGAATTCAGGCATTGTTTGAGATAGGGTTTGAAACTTTCTGTTTTGTAAAATCTTTCCTTTGAAAAGATTATTTGCTTCATGTTTGGAATTGTTTGAGTGAATGCATTGAAAATGATTTTTTGTTTTTAATCAAGTTTGTTTCTTTGAGAAATTTTGGATTAGTTTTGATGACAAATTAGATCTGGTATTCTGTTGGGATTGTTTGAAAACCTAGGAAGAGGTTTTAGGAAAATGTGTGAGTTTTTCCAATTTAGGGTATTTACCCAAAAGTGATAGATGTTTTACCTCAATAAACTATATGGAAATTTAATTGATATAGAGATGCATGAAGACAGATGTATATGTGAAAATCTTATTAAAAAAAATAAGAAATTAGTCATATAAGAAAACCCTAGCCTCCATTAAAAGAAAATCAATTAAAAAATGGTTGTTTATTGAATTTCCTAATTTTTTTTTAAAAAAGAAGCATGTTGTTTTGGCTCAGAGAATTATCTGACAGAAAGATATAAAATAAATTTTTTAATTTTTATTTTTTAAAATATTATTATTATTTATTAATTTTTGGATTTAAAATAAAAAATTTTAAAAAAATATTATTATTATTTATTAATTTTTCAAATTTTAAAAAAAATTATTATTATTTATTAATTTTTAGATTTAAAAATAAATAATTTTATTATTATTATTATTAATTTATTTCAAAAAAAATTAATAATTAAATAAATATTAATTAATTTTTTTACATGCGGGTTTTAATATTAATAAAATTATTTTATTATTAGATACATGGTGTCTTGATATGCATGGAGATTTTATTCAAATACTTATTTAATAGGTATATATGCATGAGATTTTATATGAATGTTTTCTTAATATGTCAAACTAGACTTTAATATAAACAAAATTGACTGTGCTTAAACAATTGAGACTTGTGTTATGATTTGACTACTTGGTATATTCTATTATTTTTTTGATGTTGTTTATTTGGGAAAATTATGTTGCCTTTAAGAGTCTTATATAGAGGCTTGGGGGGTTTGTCTTCTATGTGACATGTGCATTTTCACTATTTTTGTAATGTTGACTTGGTCACGATTATTTTTGCCCAACATGATTTCTTAAGCTCTTTATTTTATGAACTCTTTGAGAGGGTGTGTTATTTCATGTTATGGTTTGAGGACCAACTTGTAATTGTGGGATTATAGCTTAAGGACTAGTGTGAGTTCTAGTTATCTTTTATGGAACTAAAATTGATTATCATGTTTTATATGATTTGTGAGATCTATTTGTAATCAATGAGCCTAGGGAAGGTTAAGTAGGTGCATCTTAGGGGAGTGGCTTACAACAGGGGTCTGGGACCCAAAGTGGTACGAGGGTAACTTATCGTAAGTTTGTCAATAAGTGATAACATAGTAATTAAAATTTAGAGAATTCATTAAAAAGATAATTAGCGATAATGCCTCGCCCATGCCTTGATCGCTTGTATAGGCTAAGGGTGGGAATGAGATGATACCTAGAGAGTAGGTATGACTAGAAATCCTCATTTTCATGAGAGGGTATTCTAGATCCATGTGGATCATATTGAGGGTTCGGGGCCCAAAGTAGTCAGTCTAGGATAATTCAATGCTTGAGGGTTCGAGGTCCAGTGTGACCAATCCAGGGTAACTCAAGTAGAGGGTCAAGTGATGACACTCTCATAGTATGTAGCCTAAGTCTCCTCTGTAGTTTTATGCATTTGGCTCTAGTGGCATGTCTTTGTTATTTTAATATTATCTAGTGGTATGTTTTGGTGTTGTAGTATTTGGTGTTTTGGTACGTGTTGATATTTATTATTTTTTCTTTATCATTAGTTGGTGCTACCTTTTGATATAGAAATCCTTCAAGATCCTTTTCTTAGTTATTTTGATTGGATTTTTTATCCGAGTGGGGTTTGCTTTTATCTCCTCAACACAGTGGGAGTAGAACTTTGGTTCCACGAGGTTGTCTGGTAGTGTTTTATTTTTCCATTTGAGATTCTGGTGTTCCTGTAGCCGTGCTAGATGATACTTGTTGTTGTTACCTTCTTCTTTTTCTTCAATGGAGGCTTGTGTTAGAATAACTAAGAGGGGAGGTGAATCAGTTAGATCAACTATCCTACAGTCCCAATTATAAAGATGTAACACTTAAAACAATTCAAATAAATACTGTAGCTCAGTAACATAAACTATTAAACTGTCAGTGCCTTTTACCAATTACCAGTTAATTAACTCACTGTGATTACCGACCAAATCAAATATGTAGTATGTAAAGTATGACAATAAAATAATCATCACATAAACACATAACACAATGATTTAACGTGGAAACCCTGCTAAGGGAAAAACCACCTGGGACCGGTAACCCAAAATAATTTTCACTCTTCTGAAGTGAGCTCGGTGAAGAGCCAACCCTATTAAAGGTTACAAACACACTATTAGGTGTGATCTTTTTAGAGGATTTAAGACTAACAATTAAATTTCGACCATCATTCACTATGGGGTCAATAAGATAGCAATGTATATTCCTTGAATGACATAGGAGCATAACATAAGATGGTTAAGTCCACTCAGTTAGGAGATTTTTTGTATCAATGGTTAAACTGAAATAGTAGTTGATCTTATTACAATAAAACTTAACTTGCAGATGTTCAAATCTATTCTAAGCCCATACAAATCCTCTGATCAATATTTCAATTCACTTCTTCAACTTACTTTTACTCAGTAATAGCTCTATGACGCTAGGTTCTATTCTACAGTTTGGTTCTTCTTCAACCAGTCTGATCAGGCATGCATGAAACTATGTTCATGCGAAATCTCTGCAGTCTTCTTTCTTCTAGCATAGTTTCATAAAGAAACGCATATCTCTTATATAGACAGATAAATCATTTTCATATCAACCATCATATTTTGCCGCTTATTCTTCTTCATTGATTTTGCCTCTTAAACCTTCCTAAGTAGTTGTCTCCATAACATGTTTCAATTCCATCCTTTAGATCTTCTTTAAATTTTGTCAGTCGTGGATCTCATAACAAACTTTATCCTCAATCTCGAAATCATAACAATTTCTAGCTCATCAAATTCTGTTGGCTAAACTAAGCATTTAATACTTTCATCCATACTCGGTGAACAAAGAAATGCATCGGCGAACACAAGCTCGGTTAATACTGTCGCTCAATATACACTACACTGGCTCGGTGTATAATGAAGTGCTTCATTTATCAACCACATTACCTTGTACAATTTTACTTCCTTCTACATAATAGATTAATGCAACATAATCAAGTCAACAATATGAGATCGTAGACTCATCAATAAGTTACCCAAAGTATTCCTTATCCTCATCTATCATATCCATCTCTCTCCATGTAGATATCTCATTTATTCATCTTTTCTCTCCTTTTTACAGATGTTTAGATGTTTGTAACTACCATGATAAGTACTATCAAAACTAGTTGACATCAATGACAACATAATGACTAATTTAATTATCTTACATATCATTTCAGTAACTCGATGATCTTTAATCATTGATCTTCAAGTCATTCAGGTATTCAATCAGTTGTAGTCCGTCAGCTTGTTCATATCTATCTCATGGTGTTTATATTTTTACCTTGTATTAGTGCTTCAGATGTGATTCCTTGTAGATATTGTACTATATTTTGTATTTGGTTATTGTTACATACCTTGCGACATGTGTAGTGGGTGTTGATTCATTACGTGTACCTTATGGTATTGGACATACTTGTTATTCATTTGTATACGATATAGTTGTAATTATTCTTAATCTAAAATATTTAATTAGTAATACATAATTTTACATCATGGGACCCTTGAGAATTGTTAACTATAATTGAGTTGTACTTATGTACCTGTTTGTATCATATGTTGTATTGCTTCTACATTTTTATTCATCATTGTTTGTAAACACTTAAGAAAAAAAAAATTTGTAAACATAGCCACATGTTTTAGGTTAAATTCTCCTAGGTTCCTTAGCGAGGCATTACAAAATGCACTCAGTCAGCTCATGTGTAAACCTATAAAATTGCATCTGGCTGTAGAAAAACACATTTTTATATATCTACGTGGGACTATTGGACTTGGATTAAAATATGACAATGTTTTTAATTAAGGTAAATACAGGTTTTGAATGGACCCCGAAACCATTTATAAAAGATTACATAATATTTTCAATAAAGTTCATACAACCATAGAACACCTGCTAAAAGACAAAAAGCGGGACCCAAACCCTAAAAACAACACTAAAGAAAACTAAAACATAAATCCAAAAAGATAGTTGACATTAGATCTAACAATAATCTTCCAGCAAAAATCCTGCACAAATTACTGTTGGAAAAATGGTCAGCACTCCCCTCAAGATTCGTGACATGGCTTAACCACCTCATGTGTCTTCTATAAGTCTAGTGGTTGTATCAGGCATTAACAGGTTGATCTTTTGGTGCAACGACAACCACTACTTGTAACAAGTGGTATCAGAGCTTGGTCATAGGTTTGAATCCCCTCGGGTAACGCTGAGGGGGAGATTGTTGGAAAAATGGTCAGCGCTCCCCATGGGATTCATGACATGGCTTAACCGCCTCCTGTGTCTTCTATAAGACTAGTGGTTGTATCGGGCATTAACAGGTCGATCTTTTGGTGCAATGACAACCACTACTTGTAACAATTACATCTTAGCTTTAGTGGCCTTTTCAGGTTCTTTCTGCATTTCCTCCATCTTCTGGATGGAATCTTTGAGGTTTATTGGTTCCTTAAGGATATCTGTAACTTTCCTCTTGAGGTTGCTTTTGGTTCTTGTATGAAGGCTTGTAGACTATTATTTTTCCCTAACATCATCAACCATTATTATGGTTGTTTTCTCCAGCAGACTGCTCTCCAAATAGGCATAAAATGATTGTAGATTCATTACAGAGACCTTGAGGCCTTCTTTGCTATGCTTCAAAATTTCTCTAATGCAGTAGCCATTATAATTAATTTTTTCATTAATCTCCTTGAGCTTATCATCCACAATAGCAAAGATAGTAGCATTCAGGTTATCATCAGAGTTGTTTGTATTTATCTTGTGCAAAACATCTTCAGTACAATTTTCTAGCCTTCCTTTGAGAGACTCCATTTCATCTTCCAAGGCCTTGAGGTTTCAACCCATTTCCTTTAGATCCTGTTTGATCCATTTTTCCACATCTATGTCATGACGTGCAGAGTTCTTAACCTCTTGAAGAATATTTTCATCAACATCAAATCCAATGGGAATCTCTTTCTCCTTCCCAGCTCTCAACCTTTTCTCAGCCCTTGTCATAGGCTTCCTGTGCAAAGTCCCTTTCTCAATTTTCCTTTTTTTCTCTTTCTTATTTTTCTCAATGCTCTCTTCCTTCTCTGAACCCTCCTCTTCCTTTTCATTTTCTTCTTCCTCCTCGTTTACCTCTTCCTCCTCACCCAAATCTTCAAAAATTTGTTTCTTCTTCTCCCTCTTGTTCCTATCCTTAGAAAAAGAGCCCTTCAAAATGGTCTTTGGTTCCAAAACCTCTTCCTCAACCAAATATGACAATGTTGATCTAAATCTACATGGATATTCACACTCATATTAGGTTGGAAGTGTTGCAGATCAAAAAAGTACTTTTGGATGTCATTTTAGTTTAGGATCTACCATGATATCTTGGTTCAACAGAAAGAAATCCTCAGTTGCACAAAGCTCCACCAAAGCTGAATATATTGAAACATCTATGGGGGCCTCAAAAGTGGTGTGGCTATGAAAACTATTGGTTGGATTGTTTGGACAAACCCTGGATTCTACAATTATTCATTGTGATAACCAAAGTTGCATAAATTTTTTTGTGAATCCTATATTTCATGATAGGTCCAAACACATCGAGATCCCTTACCACAATGTTAGAGACATGGTGGAGAGAAATGTTATTCAGTTGAGATATATTAGTACAAATGAGAAAATTGCATATATTCTAACCAAGCCTCTGTTAAAGACAAAAGTGGATCACTTTAGAGGTAAGATTGGTATGGTAGAAATGTAAAATTTTAATTGAGGTTGAGTCTCAATAAATGTATTGTACTAATATATATATATATATATATATATATATATATATATATATATATATATATATATATATATATATATATATATATATATATATATATATATAAACTTTTCATGTGAGTTATTACAGGATCTTTTGAAAACTTCTCGAAAGGTGACAATCTTTCACTGATGTTTACTTATGGTTACTATTTTAAAGTGATGAATTTGACATAGTTTAACCTACTATCATGATGGATATCATATGGTTGATATCTGTGGATGTGTCATGATAGTTCATATCTCTTACTTAATATAAACTTCGTGTGTAACTACAATGAGTTATATTACTAAGATATTTCATGGTGGATGTTATGAGATGTAGCATCCATGTATATGCCATGAGCATATATTTTCTTTGGTAGGAATCATGACACGATGCCAATGCACATACCAAAAAAGATATAAGTATGGTGAATATCATATGCTTGATATTTGTGAACATACCATACTCTTGATGATACCATGAGGTAACATCAGTTATGGTGGATGTCATCTTGATATTTGTGGATATACCATAATTTTGAATATCACATTGAGGTGATATTCTTCTCTCACAATATATGAGTATATTGTATTGGGTATGTGCGAGATCATGGTATACCAAACTATGGCCTTAAGTGGCAATGAAAAATTAGAAAATCAGGGTTAGTCAACTTGACGTAAAAATTTGAACATCTTATCAACCTTATGTAAACAAGTTGTAAGAATAGAATCTATAGGAAATTGAATTTAGTTTCTAAACTACTAGCCCTTGTCTAAAAAAAATTAATCTAATTGTTCAAAATTTTAGATTTCAATGTAGTTATACAAAAATTTCAAGGAAAAGATAAAAAGTATGTATATGTATGACCACCTTAATCAAAATCAAATGATGATATATTTTCCCAAGATTCTAGATATCAGTAGTAGAGTCATGCCCAGATGTGATGCATATTTTTGTGTAATTTTTTGCCAAATAAATAATTAATTATGAATTTTCTGCTACAACTTATTCAGAATAAAAAAACTCTCATGTCTGACCACCTTAACTAATTCTAAACTTTACAAAATTGAAAAAAAAAATTCTTATAATAGCGGAAGCATAGAATGTGATGCATGTTTCGGATTTCAAAAAGGTTAAACGGTTTGAAAGTTATAGTTGTTTTTCAATTAGTGTGTCAATTATGACTTTAAAGATAACTCAATTAAAAAATAAGTAATAATTACTTACTGAACTCAAAATTTGACAGCAATTATATTGATGGAAAGCTGATAATGTCTTTAAGAAACCCTTTTCGTTTCATTGATTTCGGGTGAAAAAAAAAGTTGTCAGCTACATGGTTGAAGTCTCGAGATCAAAACAAATCTACTAAACACGCCTAATGGGTTGACCATTCACGTTTGACATTGCCCAAGGCAAATACCAAGCCTAATCAGATATCTAATAAAATCAGATATCCAAAAATTTTGGATATCTCATAATATCAGATATCTGAAATTTCCCGCCTAATCAACTTTTCATTTTGACTAGTTTTTTCAATTTCAAGTTACATATTAAAAAAAAATTTATGTTAATATTAAATGAGTTGAGTATTTTTTCAATTTTAAGTTATATATTACAATTTTTTTTTCTTACTATTAATATTAAATGATAATAGCATAGCATTAGCATTATATAAATTTCTATATTAGTATTGTATTATATTATTATTATTTATTTCTCTATTGTATAATAGTATAATGTTAGTATTAAATATTTATATTATATGTTCAATAATGCGTAAGAGAGAGAGAGAGAGAGAATTTGGGCGGGAAATTTTAGATATCCAATAATATCAGATATCCGATAATTTTAGATATTTGATATTTTTGGATATCTGATTCTTTTTACTAGCATTGAAAAGTAAAAAGTTTATTCTATGGGTCCCTGTCCGAGAAGCACATTTTTCTGCAGAGAATCACGGGATTGTAGTTTTAGTAAGACAAAAATCCACTTTTTCCCCCTTCTTCATTGGAATTTGTCTATTACCAAAGGTTTTTGCATCACCTTTTTGGTCTCACTATGGGGAGTAGTAGTCACCAAAATCATAAATGGAAGAGGAAACTCACAAATGAAGAGATTGAAGTGTATAGAGAAATGGATAGGCTTGTGCATCGGAACAAGAGACAAGGTATGTTAAATATTAATGAAGATGTGGGCATAGTCCCACTCGTAAATGTGGTTTCAAGTGAAGAAGAACATGAATTTGAAATGATTTATGACAATAATATTGAAAATGAGAATGTAGGGATTGAAGATGAAAATGTAGGTTTTGAAAATGAACATGTAGATGTGGACAATGGAAGTGTGGACATTGAAAATGATAATCCACCGATTGAATATGAAGGACTTGACAATGATAATGGTACATGAGAACCAAATCAACGTAACACATCTCCAAATTATATGAGAAATGAAGTCCCTTGGGAGGAAGAAAGACAAACTTCAAAATTGAGACCTTTAAGAACAACTAAATAGTTACTTGAAATTAATGAGAACATAATGAGAAATTTCGATGGCAAGAGATCAGAAAGAACTGTTTGATTGTGGGTTTCAAAAAAATTTGATCAATTTTTTAGCCACAAGACGTTGGTTGAGCAATGTCAAATGTTTGTGCAATTGTTCTGATTACTAGAAAAAATAGGTTTTGAAGGGACTCGAAACCCTTTACAATTCAAGCTTCGAAAGATATGAAGGAAAGATCATAACACCAAAAAAGAGGCATACAACAATGAGCTACCCAAAAAAGGGACTAAATAGTTAGCGATAAAAGGGACAAAACCCCAGACCAAAACACAATAGAAAACACAAAAAACTAGCACAGAGACTAGCCTAAATAGCCGCATACATAACCCCATCTTTTTCATCCAAGGTCTTCTCCATTTTGGCCTAGATATTATCCATCCGACCAATGACTATTTTTATCTCCTCGACGTTCTTCTTTATAAGAGGGGACTTTTTCTTGTTGGCCTCCGCTATCCACCAGGGGATCATTTATGTGTTCATTGTCCTCCTCTGGTGCTTTATCTAGTAGATTAACCAAGGCCTTAAGGTTGATGCTAGAGGCCTTCATGCTATCCATGTTGTGCTGGAGGATATTAGAAATAGTATTATCCACTTTATCCATTCTTTTATTAATATCCGTAGCAAAGGGGTTAGAAGTGCCCTCCTTAAGAAAGGAATCCACTTTTTCTTGAAGGATAGCATTATTAGCTTCAAGTTTCCTGCATTTCAGGTGGAGCCTTTTTTATCTCATGGAAGCACCATTTGCTGAATCTAAAGGAGTAAAGAACCTCAACTTTGGCAGTTTGAAGCACACCAGTAGTAACTTTGTCTCTATCATCAAAGTCTTCAAAAATTAGTTTAATGGATGACTCTCTGACTTTCCTTTCACTAGATTCCTCACTACCCTCCTGAATATTATCCTGAGAGTCATGGGAGATGGGAACATCATGCCTCACACCATCAAAAAAATCATCCAAGTTGGGAACCTCCTCTTTGTGAAAATCCCTGTCCATTTTGTGTTTCTCGGCATAGTGAATAGTAGTATCAATGAGATCTTCAAGACTATGAGAGTTGTGCACCATGGTACCTTCTGAATTGGCCTCTTCAACAGCTTTGTCTTTCAGCTCAGCCACACTTTCCTGGTTCATGTTCTCCAAGTCCTCTTCCTCAAGCATGTCCTTCTTATCAGTACACATAGGAGCAAAGTCAACTTCCCTAGGCTAGGAATCACCAATATCCTTCTGGTGGGCTTCATCATCCACTTGATTTTTCATCTCAGCCATCTTCTTATTATCCTTATCAGAAACCTTGTTGTTAGCCTCCTCCTTACCATCATGGGGGGTAGAACTGTCATCACAATCATTAGTATCCTCCCTTTCCTTGCTAGGGCTCTACACATTCTTAATTTCCCTAGTATCACCCTCTTTCAAGTCCTTAGTCTCATACTCCTCAGAGTAGTCCCCAGCTTCATTCTCTCCTAAGAAGATTTTCTTAGAACTGCTACCCATAATCTCTTCAGCCTTTTGTTTAGTAGAGCAAGACTTAGGATTCATAGGACTTCATTTGTGTAATTGTTAAAGATGCAAAAGATGAGACGTATACTAGTCAAATTGAAGATTAGTGTGAACAAGAAAAAGGAGAGGAATGCTATTATTGTGATAAATATTTTTAGTGCTCTCAATTCCATTGGAAAGACTACCAAGGAAAAAGATAAGAGAGCTACTACAAGGTTTATTACAACCTCCTTAGTAAGTAATCATTTGAGAAAGGCTCGTTTGATGAGACAAACTTGTGTTGACTTGAACCTAAATCATAAAACTATGGATAGAGCACTTGCAAGAAGAGAAAGACTTGATGATACTCTTTAACATGATACATGGGCTTATGGTGGGATACTTTCACGTTGTGATAAGAAGTTTACCAATGGTGTGAAAAATCAAATTAAACTATTTTGGCAATCTAATTCAAGAGTGTCACTAAATGTGAAGGATGTCTTCAAGTTGAGAATTTGCATTCGAGACTGCACCCTACATCCCAAACATTATTTGAAGGTGAGTCAAACAATGTTGTTCAAAAAAATTTTTGAGGCACATCCAACATTGCAAATATCACAGAGAGCTTTTGAAGCCCTCAAGCCTTTTTTTGTGCCTCTTAAGATTCGAAATACTTGTTGCAAATATCATGTGGATTTTTCAATGCACCATGAGCTGTTACGATCCCTTCATTCTACTTTGCATACTAGTGAAATGTTGGAGTGTGGTGCAAGTGCTCTTCCAAAATCATCAAGAGACTTGCTAGATCATTTTTTATGTCCTAGAGATGATGGATGTTTCTTTTATAAAAAAGATTGCTTAAATGACAAGTGGTCAAAGTGTGGTGGGCTAGTGAAGTTTGTTGAATGTTTTCATGAGGGCTGCGAACACGATTTTTGAAAGACAATTGTCCACAAAAGGTATATGAAACTATTAAATATACATTGAAAAGTGGAGATGAAGGCTCTAGATGTGAGTTGGTTACAAAAGAATGCAATGTAGTTGATTTTATTTCAAATTTTAGGAAGAATCTTTTTTACAAGTATGCAAGGCATAGTCACAGGTCTTAGTGGTTGGATCAACAATTCAGGATGTGTAAGGACACTTTACCGATTGGCTCTATTATATCAGTTGTTGACTTTGAAGAGAATTATACATTGCAGTCCCAAAATGATTGCAAGCTCAATATTACAATTCTATTCAGGTTGCTATTTTTGTGCACATAATGTATAGACATTCCCCTGATAGTACAGAAGATGACCAGAAGATAATTAGAGAGTACCATTTTTATATGAGCGATGATAGATCTCACTCATCTGAGTATGTCCAACATTGCTTTGAGAATTATTTTGAGTGGGTGTAGGAAAATAATATTGTTATAGATAGACATCTCATTTGGTCAGATAACTGTACAGGTCAATTCACAAATGCTCATATATTTTATTGGTTATGTAGAATGCATGTAGAGAGAGGTGTACCTCATATTTGGATTTTTTTTTAGGCTGGTCATGGAAAGGGGAGCATGATGGAGTAGGTGCATGCATAAAGAGAGCTCTAGTTAAGGAGAAACTGAGGATTTTAGGTGTAGAACTCCTTGATGCTCATTCTATTGTTGATTGGTGTGCTTCAGCATTGTCACAGGGGGGACTCTTGATTCATTGGTGCGTAGATTATTTTGGTTGGTTGAGTTGGGAAAAATAGGATATAGGTTGGATTGTCAAACTATGAAAGATTCTTTAAAAATTCATTCTTTTCAAAGCTCAGATGCTAGTACATGGACCATTTGGATATGAGAGTTGGCTTGTTATTGTCTGAGGTGTCTTTAGTGTGATTGGGATCAGTGTGAGTTAAGTGAGTGGGTTGATACATGGGTTCCACATTATCTAACTCCTTTATCTATCACAATCTCTATAATAAATGATGACATGGATTGTTCACTTGACTATGACCATCTTTCAGATCTTCTACAGCCAAGAAATATTTTTGCATTGGTTGCACCACAAGGGAATGATGAGAGATCGGATTACTAGTTAGGACATTGTGTACGAGGAAAGTAGAAACTTGCACAACCAATGAAAGATGATGATATGTTCACATATCCAATAGGATCACATGTTGTTGCAGGAACATGTTTGCGCATATATATGATTAGAAATAATGGCATTCTTGTGTTTGAAGACTATGAGAAGCACAAAACTATTCTCATGTATTCACACCTTGTTATAGCAACCAATGTTAAGTTGTTGAAACATCAAGGAAAACCAAAGACAAAGGAACTTTTGACTATTAGTATTGTTGATCATGAAGAAATATTGAATACCCTCAAGCAGAGAGATAACCCTTCAGGAACACTTTAGTAGGTAAGTTCAACTCAAGTTGCAAGGTTTTCCATGTTTATTACGATTACATTCAATAAATTAATTATATTTTTTTTCTTTATTTGTTTGAGCCAATAAACTTGGTTTTCTATGTGGATTGTAAATGTAGTTGGATACATATATGATAGATATAGAAGATCGAGGTGTGCATTTGATTAGCCCATCTTTTATGACGGTAAACTTCATTATGCATTGGCTAGTCATGTTCTTTGGTTCATTTAGTTACTTATACATTCATAATCTTTTTGTCAACCTATATAAACTTCTAATATTCTCTATTCACTTTTCTTTTGCCTTCCGAATGTAGGGATTGGAATGTAGATGTCATCAAGTACTATGTGTTAACCTTATACACTTTAGGAATGGAAAGGACACTTATTTTTTTATATATAGTTGTGTATCTAAGATTTTGTATATAAAAACAACAATTGAATGTAATGTGCATATTTAGATGCCAAATTTTGTATATAAAAACAAAAATTGACTATAATGTGCATATTTAGATGTAAAATTTTGTATATATAAAAACAACAATCAAATGTAATGTGCATATTTAGATGCCAAATTTTGTATATAAAAACAAAAATTGACTATAATGTGCATATTTAGATGTAAAATTTTGTATATATAAAAACAACAATCAAATGTAATGTGCATATTTAGATGCCAAGTTTTCTATATAAAAAATTAGATGCAAAATTTGAAATATGAAAGAGCCCATGGGGTTGATTTGCAAATATTAAGAGCCCATATTTGTATCGTCTTAATGCCATGTAAAGTGAAAAATTTGTGTTTCCTTACTATGAATGTTGTATCCTTATATTTGTATCATCTTAATTTTGTATCCTTACATTTGTATTGTCTTAATTCCATGTACATTTGTATCATCAAATGATGTAATAGTTGGAGTCATTGAGTCAAAATTGGTCAAATGTGTCCAAAGTAAAATGGTGATTCCCTGGGGTGAAGGGATAGTGTTGAAGGATTTCATCCTAGCACCAAATGGACTATGTCATTAACTCTAGTTGGGCGGGTAAACACTAGTGACAACCATGTTTCGACCACTGAGTCACTAGAACATTTACGAACATGTCGAACCAAAGTGTCCCCAAAATGCACTAAGCATGATTAGGCAATGATCTTTCAAGGCTCCTATCTCAGACCCCGTGAGAGGTATTGAAAAATAGTGAGATGCTACATGATATTTTTTCTAAAGCCTACAATAACCTCTCTCCATTATGGGAGATTCAAATTTGTTTGAATTTGGCATGTCAATCTCGCTTGATGCCAAAACTTACAGTGAGGGTCAGTTGAAAGTTGCAACACTTGGTTTCTTCCAAACCATTCATCCTGGCACCTAATGGACTATTCCATTAGCTTCGGTTGGGCGGGTAAATGCTAGTGACAACCCCGTTTTGACCACTCAGTCACTAGAACATTCATGAACATGTCAGACCAAAATGTTCCCAAGGTGCACTAAGCACAATTGGGCAGCGATCTTTCGAGGCTCATATCTCAGACCCCGTGAGATGTATTGGCAAACTGTGAGATGCTATAGGATTGTGTTTCTAATGCCTACAATAACCTCTCTCTATTCTGGGGGATTCAAATTTGTTTGAATTTGGCATGCCAGTCTCGCTTGATGCCAAAACTTGTAGTGAGGGTTAGTTGAAAGTTGCACCACTGGGTTTCTTCCAAATTGTCCATCCTAGCACCAAATGGACTCCATTATTAGCTCCATTTGGGTGGGTAAATGCTAGTGACAACCCCATTTTGACCACTGAGTCACTAGAACATTCATGACCATGCCGAACCAAAGTGTCCCCAAGGTGCACTAAGCACAATTGGGCAGCGATCTTTTGAGGCTCGTATCTCAGACCTCGTGAGAGGTATCAAAAAATTGTGAGATGCTACATGATTTTGTTTCTAAGGCCTACAATAACCTCTCTCTGTTCTGGGAGATTCCAATTTTTTTAAATTTGGCACACTAGTCTCGCTTGATGCCAAAACTTGCAGTGAGGGTCAGTTGAAAGTTGGTTGCACCACTGAGTTTCTTCCAAACCGTTCATCCTGGCACTAAATGGACTACTCCATTAGCTCTGTTTGGGTGGGTAAATGTTAGTGATAACCCCATTTCAACCACTGAGTCACTAAAACATTCAGGACCATGTCGGACCAAAGTGTCCCCAAGGTGTACTAAACACGATTAGGCAAAAATATTTCAAGGCTCGTATCTCAAACCCTATGAGATGTATCAGTGAATCGTGACATGCTACAAGATCATGTTTCTAAGGCCTACAATAACTTCTCTCCATTCTGGGAGATTCAATTTTTTTTTTAATTTGGCATGCCAATCTCGCTTGATGCCAAAACTTGTAGTGAAGGTTAGTTGAAAGTTGCACCACTAGATTTCTTCAAAACCATTTATCTCGACACCGAATGGAATATGTCATTATCTTTGGTTGGGTGGTTAAACACCAATGACAACCCTATTTCATCTACTGAGTCACTAGAACATTCGCGACCATGCCAGACCAAAGTGTCCCCAAGGTGCACTGAGCACGATTGGGCAACAATCTTTCAAGGCTCGTATCTCGGACCCCGTGAGAGGTATCAGTAAAATGTAAGATGCTACATGACCATGTTTCTGAGGCCTAAAATAACTTCTCTTCATTCTGGGAGATTCATATTTGTTTGAATTTGGCACGCCAGTCTCGCTTGATGCCAAAACTTGTAGTGAGGGTCAGTTGAAAGTTGCACCACTGGATTTATTCCAAACCATTCATCCCGACACTGAATGGAATATGCCATTAGCTCTAGTTAGGTAGGTAAATGCTAGTGACAACCCTATTTCAACCATTGAGTCACTAGAACATTCACAACTATGCTGGACCAAACTGTCCCCAATGTGCACCAAGTACGATTGGGCAATGATCTTTCGAGGCTCATTTCTCGGACCCCGAGAGAGGTATCAAAAAAATGTGTGATGCTACAAGACCATGTTTCTGAAGCCTACAATAACCTCTCTCCATTCTGGGAGATTTAAATTTTTTTGAATTTGGCACGCCAGTCTCGCTTGATGCCAAAACTTGCAGTCACGGTCAGTTGAAAGTTGCACCATTAGGTTTCTTCCAAACCATTGGTCCCAACACCGAATGGACTACACCATTAGCTCTAGTTGGGTGGTTAAATGCTACTAAAAACTCCATTTTTACCACTGAGTCACTAGAACATTTGCGACCATGCCAGACCAAAGTGTCCCCAAGGTGCACTAAGCACAATTGGGCAGCGATCTTTCAAGGCTCATATCTTGAACCCCGTGAGAGGTATCGGCAAACCGTGAGATGCTACTAGACCATGTTTTTGAGGCCTACAATAAACTCTCTCCATTCTAGGAGATTCAAATTTGTTTGAATTTGGCACGCCAATCTCGCTTGATGTCAAAACTTGCAGTGAGGGTCAATTGAAAGTTGCACCATTGGGTTTCTTCCAAACCGTTCATCCCAGCACTGAATGGATTACGCCATTAGCTTCGATTGGGTGGGAAAATGCTAGTGACAACCCCATTTTGACCATTGAGTTGCTAGAATGTCTGCGACCATGCTGGACCAAAGTGTTCCCAAGGTGCACTAAGCATGAATGGGCAATGATCTTTCGAGGCTTGTATCTCAGACACCGTGAGAGGTATCATAAAACTATGAGATTATAAAGGACCATGTTTCTAAGGCCTACGATAACCTCTCTCTGTTCTGGGAGATTCAAATTTTTTTTAATTTAGCACGCCAATCTCACTTGATGCCAAAACTTGCAGTGAGGGTCAATTGAAAGTTGCACAACTGATTTTCTTCCAAACCGTTCATTCTGGCACCAAATGGACTATGCCATTAGCTCTGATTGGGCAGGTAAACACTAGTGATAACCCCGTTTCAACCATTGATTCACTAGAACATTCGCGAACATGCCAGACCAAAGTGTCCCCAAGGTGCACTAAGCACGATTAGGCAGCGATCTTCTGAGGCTCATATCTCAGACCCTGTGAGAGGTATCAGTGATCCGTGAGATGCTATAGGACCATTTTTCTAAGGTCTATAATAACCTCTCTATTCTAGGAGATTCAAATTTGTTTGAATTTGGCACGCCAGTCTCGCTTGATGCCAAAATTTGCAGTGAGGATCAGTTGAAAGTTGCACCACTAGGTTTCTTCCAAACCATTTGTCCTGGCACCGAATGGTTTGTGCCATTAGCTCTTGTTGGACTGGTAAATGCTACTGACAACCTCATTCAAAACACAAATTCATTAGAATGTTCATGAACATGCCAGACCAAAGTGTTCCCAAGGTCCACTAAGCACCATTGCATATGTTGGCGAGCATTCTGGTGTGTCAAGAGGCAAAGTAACCCTTTAAATGGATCCTTTGATTGGTGTGTCAAGAGGTGAGCATTCTAATATTTTGTATAGATTGATAATCCTTTGTAAAGGATCATGCATTGTAAGCCATTAAATGGCATTGGGAAGGGCTAAATGTACCTAGGGGTCACTAGGGGTGATTAAGTTAATCCTAGGCTAGTTGGATTGATCTAGAGACCTATAAGATCTATAATGGATATAAAATGGCCAATAGATTCAATCAAATAATGTAAAAGAACTTGAATTGCTAAAATATGGAATTTTCCTATATTGGCAAAATAAGCCTATAAGGCTCATATGGGGTTATAGGTTAGTTTTGATTACAAAGGTCATTTTAAACCTTTTTAAAAGTTATAAGAAGGGGCATTAGATTCAATTATTTGAGTTGACAACATTAGTTTTCAACTTGACAACATCTTTAAATCATACTTTGGTTATGACAGTCAGTTTGGGACTGTTACCAAGGAGTTAGACAGTTAGATAGAGGTTGCAATCAGGTTTTGAAGGAGTTTTAAGTCTTTTTTGTAGGGGATCTATGTGAGTGAATAGGGGATGTTGAGTTGGGAGTGTAAGGAAGAAAAAATGTAATGTTTTACAATCAATAAACAAATATTTTCTTTGCATGTTGTTAACTGTCCCATGGAATAGTCAGTGCAACAACAAATTAATGTGCTTGACTTCAACGTGATTTGGATTGGGTAGTGAAGTAAATACATTGCTTTGATTATTGTTTACATCTTCCATGCATTACTTTTAGTTTTTTTATTGTTCTTAAAGCAAAGAAAGTGATTGTTGTTCTGTGACTGTGACTGGTTGAAGGGTATAGTCAGTGTGTAAGGATTATAGTCTCCTTAAGGGATTGACTCTCCCACCCACTGTGACCAATGTAATTTGTGGAAGAAGTCACTGATGTATTATATCCTTGTATTATAAAAATTTTATGCAGGGATATGTGAAGTGATAGTTGAGAGAACACTGATTGATGGAGTTTACTGATTAAAGGAGAGCCTGGCTTCACACTAGTCATTATGGAAGTTTAATACCCTTGAGAAGATTTTTTCTTATGATGGAATATGGATATTAGGATCCATAATAATGTTTTAGGCCAACTGGATTGTCTTGGAGAAAGTTACAAAGGTCTTTTTGAGTAGACCCTAGGTATATGACCCTAGAAACAAGGGTTTGGTGGCTCACGAATTTGGTGAGTGGTGAAACCTAATAAAATTGAAAACCTTTTGTTTTGAAACCTTAATAAATATTGTTTCATTCTTTGGGGTGCAGAGAGTAAGTGCATATATAAGTTGCTTTGTTATTTGGAGGAAATTAGGCCTAGTTTGTGGGTGCTAGGGTAGTGGCTCTGGCATTTGGTCCAAAGGAGTCTACCCTGAGTCTTGGAGAGGATTTAAGGAATAAAAAAGGGCATCTATATCAACCATTAGTTTCTTGATTTGTTTGGAGAATTCTGGAGAAAAAGGTTGATTTATGACTAGTGAAGGCTACAAGCCTAGAAGGGCTATTGGAGTGGATTGGTGGAAGATGAGTTGATCAGAATTGGTAGGTTGGTGGAACATAGTAGATGGACCATATTAAGATTTCATATGGTGTTAGAATCAAGGTGGAAGATGTATTTCAAGTTTTGACAAGATGGAGGCTCTAGGTGCACTGAGAGGCCTAGAATGGAGTTGGTGCCAAGAGACGTTAGAGGAAGTGAACTTGTTCAAAATGTCTGATGTGTTGGTTCTCTAAAGTCAGAGCACTCTATTTTACCCTTGAGTTGAGACTAACTCCTTGAGTAGATTTCAAGATGCTTGAAGAATCCTCAAGTTGAGTTGGGTTCCATGAGGGGATAGTAGAGGGCTCTGCATCAGATTTGCTTGGTTGAGAGCATCAGATACACATGAATATAATGTAGCACATAATTTTTGAATTAACTTAAATGATGAATTACACATGTTAACACACATAGCACATAAAGTGTACACATAAATTCTCTTAAGTCATGAAGCATACATGTAGCACATACATTATAAAACATACACATGAATTCACTTAAGTCATGCACGTAGCCCATACACATGAATTTAGGTTATGAATAATGTACTTGAATATACATGAATATACTTAAGGCATAAATCATACACATGATTACATACACACAAGCATATTTACATACTAACAATGAATAAATGAGCACAAAATTAACAAATTGGATCGAATATCAAGTTTTATATATATCAAAATGAACAATAATTTTATACATATTTACAAAATCAACATATCTAGATACAATGTAGCATATGCCATCTCAAAATGTGTCATATGACATCTCAAAATAATAAGTTCAACTACAAATGTATCTATGACATCCTATTCTACTGGTGGATCATCAAAATGCAGCCTCTTTGAAGTACTCTTTGGCTCTAATGGATCCTGCATTCAAACACAAAAGTGAAACCCCAAGTTAGATTACTTAATTTATATGGTTTCTACAAATAAAAAATAAAAATTCAAAATCATAGTCAACAATAATAAATAAAATTTTAAACTAAAATTGAACTCTCATGTACCTCACCTCTCTGTCTCCTTACGCAAACAGGAGACCTAATATATGTCCTTGGTAGTGAAGGAACAATGCCACCAATGTCGACTTTGACCTATATATGTTTGTGAATATGAGATTGATCTACGAGTTATACTATTTAATGTTAAATCCTTGGTAGCAAATATATGTTTGCAAAATAACTGAATTAACATTAAAACTTACCTGTATTGAACTTTCTTTAGGAAATATCAGCTAAGTCATTAGCGATACAAACCCTTGGTGTTCTACCTCCCTCAAACTAGGGGTGACCTACAAAATTCAAATAGATACTTCATACTATCATAACTTGATCATATTATATATACTTGATAGTAAAATACACACAAATGACTTTAGAAATATACGTACCGTGGGGCTATCACTACGAATTGAGATGCTTGTGACTCTATCATGGCGAAAGGGTCTCACGACATCATTAGACACCACTCTATGTCAAATAAACCATGTAAATTAAAAATGAGTACACACAACTAACAAGTATACATGTATGCATAAACAAACTAAATTACTTAATTACCTTCCCCTTGTCAATGCCCAACGCTTGCACCCCCTCACATTCCCCCCAGTGGCAATTGGTGACACCTACATCAGTATGTAGTAAGATGATTGTTAAAATGAGAAAAAACATGTACATATACTATTATAATAATTTAAGGAAACCAATGAGTACATTAAAACATATGTATCATGGAGGTGGTTCTGGATTATTTGCGGGATCATTGGGAGGGTTTTGTGATTGATTTGAGTCCATGTCTGATTACAATTAGAACACAAATAGATAATTACAATCAATTTAAAAATAAATAAATAAAAAACTCATTTAAACCCTATTTTTTATATAAAAAACTACAAATTTCAAATAAATAATAATAAAAATAATAAAAATTAAAAATTAAACTTACTTATTGATATTGAGCAGATCAGATATGAGATATGATCAGATATCTGAAACCCTTAGAGTCGCGTTCAACATTTTCACAATGAAAATGTTGAATCTGGTCGTGGGCTATGTAAATATAATTTACTGGCAAAAATTGGATATCCAATAATATCATATATATGATTTTATCAGATATCTAATTAAGCCTTGTGCTTTGGATTTTGGCTTGGCCAGGTGTACTGACACCCAGGCCTACTAAAAAGTCAACAAGCTTTTTAGTGCACTTTTGGATGAGTGAAAAGTTCATTTGTTCACATCGCCACTTTTTGGCATACCATGATCCTACACATACCCTCTTGTTTATCTAGATAGAATTCATCATCCCTAGCTAAGAGGGAGTGTTAATGTTTTGTAGCTTCGGTCAAATAAAACCAATCGATGAAATCAAATGCCTAAGTGGCTTATCGGCCTTAAGCATTTGATATCTATCCTCTCTATATTATTATTGTTATGAGAATTTTTAAATATTATATATATGATTAATAATCATTTTATATATATATATATATGTATGTATGTATGTATGTATGTATGTATAATGTGATGTATCATATACATATATATTATTTATATTAATATTGTTATTATTTATCTAACAATTATTCATCATATATAATAATAATAATCATAACTTATGTCAATATTGAGTATCAACCAAATATCTTATTGTTGTATCGATTTTGATAATATAAGTACCGATTATGAGTAATCGATATAAATTATGTGAATTCTCATTTATGTTGACTTGCTTTCAACAATGGTATTGACTTAACCATGTTTGTCAATATTAATATCAACTATTCTTTGATTATAATAGTCAATAATAATATTGAATTTGTTGTGACTGTAATCTTTCGATATGAATATTGGCTGTGATATTAATATGTGTTCATACGTAATTAAGCAATGATTAGTATTAAGGTTAATTCATTGACAAATTATTAATGGGACATGTCTCACATAGAGACATGTCTCTACGGGAGACATGTTCCTCATTAATACATATATTTTTATTGGCAATGTAACTTGGAAAATAGAGAAATCTACAAGTGTTATTACAAGTTACGGTAGAGATATAAATCAAGCCTTCTCATGTGAAAATAAATATATCATCCTTACTCTTAGTAATCATTGTTCTCTCATATAGATCTGCATCATCTCATAGACAATCTCATTAAGCTTTGAAAGAGAGTTAGAATATAATTCTTATCCAAGTCTATCATATACATGAAAGAAATAAGTAATAAATTAAAATTTTCCTCTATTCATAATCTGATATAATTTAACACTTCTTACAACTTTTTGATATAAGGTTGATAACTTGTTCAAATTTTTACATCAACTTGCCTAACCCTATTTTTCTAAAATCATTTCCAATTAAGGGCCTAGTTTGGCATACCATGATCCTCCACATACCCTATTCCTTATTCCTCTTTGATTGTAAATCTTGATAATGGCTTGAAGTTGCATGTTTTCTTCCACTTCGCTACTTAGCCACTTCCTACTAAGATTGCTTTCAAATTTCAAAATGACCTCAAATTAGTTTTGCAACTAGTTCTGACATGCTTCTAGCCTTCATAAAATAAAAAATACCTTATTATATTCATATTCCCTTGTTGAATTTATAAAACCACTACATCTTTAATATATTTTCAATATATTGTTTCATATTTTTGGGATATTAAACCCCCCAATATGAATGGATGTGTTATGGTATTGCTTAGCTAGTAAATCCTTTTTGATCCAGAGGTAGCACCATTTTCTACACTTGTAGGAGTTATTAGTCGAGTAGGAGAGTTTTATATCAAACTTACTAAATGACTTATCAATGTATGGCTTTGTTCAATATTAATTTCCACTTATGAAAAGCATTGAGTGGTACTCCCTTGCAACACATTATTGATTCATGCAAAGGTTGAGGTCAAGAGGTTGAACATCTAAACTAGAATTGGGTGCTCAGTGGGTAGAGGTGTACTTGGTGTACTCTTGTCTTTTCTTTTGTTAGATCTTCATCTTTTCAGCTAACATGCATTTTCCTCTCAATCTCTCTTGTCCTATGATGAAGGGTGCTCCCCTTAATACCACAAACACATAACAGAAATAGAGAAATAACAACAATTTGCAAGAACAGAAAATGGGCTTCTTATTATCTCCACAAGCATGGAATTCCAAATTTCAAAATTACAATATGCAAAGCCACATGGGCATTCCCTTTACAATATTTTGTAGAACAAAGCCTCAAATTTATTACCCAGATCTACCTAGAACTGCCCTAGACAACACTGCGGGCCTTCTTTATATAGGCAATCTCCACCACCCGAGAAGGTTCCAAAAATTTAGCCCTAAGGGCTGACCAAACTTAGAATTATTTTATTTTTCATTTTATTACATCAAAGTTGGCTCAAAATAACTTTTGAAACCCAAACAGAAATTTTGAAGGAAAACTATTTTCCACCATTTCAGGTGACCCAACTTCCGGAGACCATAAGTCATCACCTGTTGACCCAATTGACTATTATAACCCCATTTCAGAAAGGGTGCGAGGAGCTCTACAACACTTAAATCAAGAAAGTTTCATTTGGCCAAAAATTCAACCTCATCCAGGGCCTCTAAAGCCTTCAAAATTGAGTTCAAAGTTTCTGTACCCTGTTTCCAAAATTGAAAAGTTTCAATATTTTCAAAACCAGACTTGATCTAGCAATGAAACTTTATAGGCAGGCTGATATGACTAAGATGAACCTCCAACTATGAAATTAGAACATTCTGAGATCGTATGACCAACTTACTAAAAATAGCAAGTTTCCATAAATAGTAGCTCTACATAAGATAGCCCTTATTGAAAAGAAACCAGAAATATTTTTGGGTGATGCAAGATTGCTCTTACACCCAGGATGCTCCTGCATCAGACACCCGGGGTAATTTGAGAAGTGACCCTATCACGACTCAGGTGTGAAGAGGGAAACCAAGACAGTTAACCTCCTGCTCTGTTAGCCATGATGAATCTTCAATAGGTCATCCTTTCCACTTGACCAGATATTCTTCATATGTCATGTTCCTTGTGCTTCTGCCAACATGACTGTCCAGTATATCCTCAATCTCCTTAGTATCTGAACTAGTTGTTGGAATACTCCATTGTGCTGCTGTGATCTCATCTTCAACACCTCCTTCATGATACTCTATCAAATCTGAAATGTTAAACACTGGTGAAATATTCAGCTCAGTAGACAGTTCTACCTCATATGCATTTCTTGAATCACGCTTCTTCAATATCTTACATGGCCCAAACTTCTTCATTTTCAGCTTGTTGTATGTACCAACTAGAAATCGCTCCTTCCGCAAATGAACCATGACTTCATCTCCAACCTGAAATTCTTTATGCCTCCTTTTCTCAACTACCTTAGCCTTATACTGTGCATTCATCTTGGTAATATGCTTCCTTACCTCCTCATGGATGTTCTTCAAGTGTTCTGTAAAATCCTCAGCTTCAGCACTACTTATTTCTCCTTTATCTATCTTTCTTAATTCAAATACATCTCTAGAACTGCTACCATATACAATCTAGAATGGTGATTTACCAGTGCTCCTGTTAACAAAATTATTGTATGCAAATTCTGCCTATGGTAAAATCAAATCCCATCATGTTGGCTTATCCCCAACCAAACAGCTCAGCAAATTCCCCAAACTCCTATTCACCACCTCTGTATGTCCATCAGTCTGTGGATGATGTGATGAACTGAACTTCAAATCTGTCTTTAACTTCTTCCACAATGTGTGCCAGAAATATCCAACAAACTTAGTGTCTTGATCTGAAACTATGGTCTTTGGCAAACCATGCAGTCTCACTACTTCTCTAAAAAAAATTCTGCTACATGAACAACATCATTAGTCTTCTTGTAGGGAATAAAATGTGCCATCTTTGAAAATCTGTCAACCACCACAAAAATTGAATCATGTCCCCGCTGAGTCCTCGGTAAACCAAGAACAAAGTCCATACTGATATCATCCCAAGGCTTCTCTAGTATAGGTAATGGCTGATACAACCCTGTATTCTGCTTCACTCCTTTCTCCATCTGACATACTTTGCAACTCTATACAAACTTCTTCACATCTTGCTGCAACTATGGCCAATAATAATTCTCACTAACCAAAGCAAGGATTTTATCATGACCAAAATGTCCAACCAATTCTCCCCTATGCTTCTCTTTGATGAGATTCTCCCTCATAGAACTTCGTGGAATACACAACTGACTCCCCCTGAATAGCATATCATCCTGAATGATAAAATCCAACCACTTTATTCTGTCTAGAGTAACAGGTTCTTTACAAGCTTTCCAAGCTTCACCAAAATCAGGATCCTCTGGATACAAATTCTTGAGTTTCTTGAACCCAACCACCTCAATCTACATCTCTGTCAGCAATAGTTGCCTTCTGCTAAATGCATCTACAACCCTATTAGACTTTCCACTTCTGTGTTTCAAAACAAATGTATAACTCTGCAAAAACTCAACTCATTTCAGATGCCTCTGATTCAACTTTCCTTGACTATTCAAATATTGCAAATCTTGATGATCAGTATACAAAACAAACTCCTTAGGAAGCAGATAGTGTCTCCACTTCTTCAATGCTTGAACTATAGCATAAAATTCTTGATCATAAACAGAATATTTTCTCTTGGCATCATTCAACTTCTCACTGAAATAAGCAATAGGTTTACCTTCTTGGCTCATAACAACTCCTATTGCAGTACCACTAGCATCATAGTCTACTTGAGATACCTTATTAAAATATGGAAGTGCTAAAATAGGTTGTTTTGTAACTTTCTGTTTTAACAGTTTAAAACTCTTATCTTCCCCATTAGTCCACTTGAACTCTTTTCTATCTCCTCTCATTGTTTCAGTCAAGGGTCCACAAATACTGCTAAATTTTTTGATAATTTTTTTGTAAAAGCTAGCCAAACCATGAAAAGACCTTACCTCAGTAGCACTCCTTGGAGTAGGTCATTCAAGGATAGCCTGTACTTTCTCTAGGTCCATTTTCAGACCTTCTGCTGAAACTACAAATCCCAAATACACTAACTCCTTCACAAAACTGCACTTCTTCAAATTAATCAACAATTTATCATCTCTCAACTTCTCAAACATCATACAAATATGCATCATATGTTCTTCCAATGTCTTGCTAAAGATCAAAATATCATCTAGGTAAACAATGACAAACTTACCCAGAAATTCTTTCAGAACCTCGTTCATGAGCCGCATGAAAGTGCTTGGTCAATTGGTTAGCCCAAAAGGCATGACTAACCACTCATACAGTCTTTCTTTTGTCTTGAAGGTAGTCTTCCATTCATCTCCTTCTCTGATCCAAATCTGGTGATATCCACTCTTCAGATCTATCTTTGAGAAATACACAACCCCACTCAAACAGTCCATAATATCATCCATTTGTGGCAATGGAAATCAGTACTTGATTGTGATCTTGTTTATTGCTCTAGAATCTGTACACATCCTCCATTCTCTATTCTTCTTCGGTGCTAATACTGCTAGTATAGCATAGGGACTCAGACTCTCTCAAATCAACCCCTTCTACAATAACTCATGTACTTGTCTATTCAACTCTTCACTTTTTGCTAGTGTCATTCTATGTGCCACCTTGTTTGGCAAACTGGCTCCTGGAATCAAATCCATCTGATGACTGATCTTCCTTACCGGTGGTAATCCATTAGGCACATTATCAGATACAATATCCTGAAACTTATTCAATAAATCTGCAACCTCTACTGGTACATCCTCTACTTCCTCTTTACTAGCTTTTGGAATTAAAGAAAAACATGCATGCTCATGCCTCATACCATCTAGGAATTTTCTTCCATCAACAAAAGTTATTCTTGCATTACCACATACCTTTTCTTTGGTATCCTTCAATGGCTTTAACTTATGTCGCACTTCATCCTTTGTCAGGGAATAAGTATTCGCATGACCATCGTGTACAGTACATCTGTCAAACTACCACGGCCTACCCAACAACACATGACATGAATCCATAGGTATGATATCACATAGTACCTCATCATGGTACCTGCCAATCTTGAACTCTACTAGGCACTACTCACTGACCATGACCTTGTGGTCATCCTGCACCTAGGCAATCCGATATGGATGTTGGTGTTTCTACCTCTTGAGCTTCAACTTTGTCACCATCTTTTTTGACACCAAATTATCAGTGCTTCCACTATCAATAATCACATCATAGCATTTACCCTCACACTTGCATCTAGTGTGAAACAAGCTCCTCCTTTGAGCAAGTTCATTCTCACCACTCAGTAGGACTCTTATGTTAATCAACGTTTCTCCTCTTTCAGCATCTTCAGAATTTGAAGATCTGGCATCTTCATCTACATGTGTCACTCTGGCCTGGCCTTCATTGCTCCTATCCATCCTTCCTTTGCATTGAGGACATTCAAATGCCCTATGACCTTCTTCTCCACAGTGAAAACATGTTCCATGGAAGCCTCCTCTTCCTAAACCTTGTCCTCTTCCTCTTCCTCTTTGATCTCTATTGTTCTGATCTTGGAAATGATTGGAATTATTTCCCCTCTGATTTTGACTGCTACTGGCCTGATCCTTATTTTTTGGATCTTCATTTCGGCCTCCATATGACTGTCCACCAGATCATCCACCACGACCTCTTCCATTTTGTCTGCTCTTGAACTTCTTGTTTAGCTTTTCACCCACTTTTAGGGCAAACTAGTATGCCTCTTCAATATTGTTCATTCGAACCAAATTCAACTCCTCTTGAATGCTCAGCCTCAACCCATTAAGGTAACGGGAAACTTTCTCCTTATCAGCTTTTGCATGGCCTATTCTAATGATGATTCAATGGAACTCCTCTGTATACTCCTAAATAGATCTTCCTGCTTGCTTCAAACTTTGCATCTTCTTCACTAGGTCAAGCTCATAATCAACAGGAATGAACTCCTGCTTCAATTTATCCACCATTCAATCCCATCTTGTGATTTTATCTTTCCCTCTTCTATTTCGCTCTAACTGAATCTCTTGCCACCAATTCTTCACATGACCTTTCAGTCTAGCCTTCGTGAATTTGACCCTATCAGGATCCTCAATATCTTCATACTCAAAATATTCTTCACATTCATTGATCCAGTCGATCAACTCCTTTGGGTTAAGATTTCCTGAAAATGCAGGAACCTCAATCTTAGGTCTTTTCCTAATTTTGGAAATGGCCCGAAAAAGTCTTTCTTCCTCCTGGTTCACAATTTTGACTTCTCCTTCTTGATCTTCTTCTTCAGCTTCATCCTCGCTTTCGTCTCTGACATTAAGATTCATTCCTCTGCGAATCTCTTCTTGCAATGCTCACACTTGTCTCTAGAGCGATCTAACCTCAGGTGTTACAACACCAGCTCTTCCACCATGTTCCCTTCATGGAGGCATTTTTTCGATGCGCGTTGAAACCCTAACCACGGTCCTGGTGCAAACTACCTCACAGTCAGTGATCTATTTACACAAAAACCCTAACCCATGGTCTTGGTGCAAAATGCCTCATAATCGACAATCTATTTACACACTCAGGAACTCCTGCTCTGATACCACTTGATGAAGGGTGCTCCCCTTAATACCACAAACACATAACAGAAACAGAGAAATAACAACAATTTGCAAGAAGAAAATGGGCTTATTATTATCTCCACAAGCATGGAATTCCAAATTTTAGAATTACAATATGCAAAGCCACATGGGCATTCCCTTTACAATATTTTGTAGGAGAAAGCCTCGAATTTATTACCTGGATCTACCCAGAACTGCCCTAGACAACACTACAGGCCTTCTTTATATAGGCAATCTCCATCTCCCGAGAAGGTTCCAGAAATTTAGCCCTAAGGGCCGACCAAACTTAGAATTATTTTATTTTTCATTTTATTACATTAAAGCCGGCTCAAAATATCTTTTGAAACCCAAACAGAAATTTTGAAGGAAAATTATTTTCTATCATTTTAGGTGACCCAACTTCCGGAGACCATAAGTCATCACCCGTTGACCCGATTGACTATTATAACCCCATTTCGGAAAGGGCACGAGGAGCTCTACAACACTTGAATCAAGCAAGCTTCATTCAACCAAAAATTTGACCTCATCTGGGGCCTCTAAAGCCTTCAAAATTGAGTTCAAAATTTCTATACCCTATTTCCAAAATCAAAAAGTTTCAATATCTTCAAAATCAGACTTGATCTAGCAATGAAACTTTACAGGCAGACTGATATGACTAAGATGAACCTCCAACTATGAAATCAAAACATTCTGAGATCGTATGACCAACTTACTAAAAATAGCAAGTTTCCATAAATAGCAGCTCTACACAAGATAGCCCTTATTGAAAAGAAACCAGAAATATTTTTGGGTGATGCAAGATTGCTCTTACACCTAGGATGCTCCTGCATCATCTTGCTATTTTCATTCTACCTTCTCTCATGCTCGAATTCCTCTCTCTTCTTATTCTTGTTATCTTCTTGATTTCTTCTCTAGTCTAATTACTTTTTCTACTACCTAGTTTTCCTCATGTTCAACCTTCCTCTCCCTCATTTTCTCCTTATCGTGCCATTGTAACTCCTTATTTTTCTTCTGTTGTTCCTCTTAATTATTAAGAATGTTAACACAGTTATCAAATGTCAAAATCTATGACTACCTACTAAGACAAAGCACCCTTGAATGACATCCACATGATGATTGATGCAATCTCTACACTAGAAATCTCAAAAATTTGCTAGTTGGGGTTGTTTGATTTTTTCCATCCTATTTTGTGCATGACACAAAGTCAAAATCCTTATCAATTGTATCAATCTCATCATCACAATCACTACCATATTTCTATTCCTAATTCAATATATTTGTAAAGTAGTGAACCACCCTTGATGGATCAATATGTCATGGGGATGGCATGAAAATAGAGACTTATTCAATAGAAAAATTTGTAACAACTCTAATAGTAGTGGTCTCCTCATTCAACCAATTTGGTATGATAGCTTGAGTTGGAATACCTAAGCCTTTTGTAGTGTCCATTCCCATATTATGGTCTAGTTGAACATCTGTAATATCTGGTTTAGATGGTTGTGGTGAAAAAAATGACCTTTTGATGCATTGTCTACCATTTCCATGTTTTGTGCATTGAATTCTCACACAAAACCATCAATTTTATCCTCTCTATAACCATGCATTTACAAAAAGGTCTTTGTTGCAATGTACTCTACATCATCTTCATATATAAAAACATCACTTTTTAGTCTAAGTTGATGTACCTCCTCTTCATTAGAAAAGGTCTCACTTGGCCTCATATCCTTGTTTAGTGTAGACTAATTAAGTGGCTAAATGTCTTTCGTACAAAATCCACTAATGATTTTTCATGGTGATAATGCCCGACTGGATACTTTACTTTCTAGAGTTGTCAACTCTTCCCATCCAATTTCAATCTAAGGGTGGTTTTCCATCCACTTGGTCTTTTATTTTTTGAAGTATGTTTTGAAAGAAGATAATACAATTACATCCAATGGTTTTAGCTTGTTCCTAGTATGCATGGATAGTGTGAGCAAGTCTATTCCTAAATGCCTTGCTTCTTTGATTATCTTCTATGCCATGTGGCTACCATGACTATCAAAGATAAGTAGGGCCCTTTTTGAGGGAGAAACCTCATAGGAGATGAACATTGCAAATTTTTCCAACCAATTGACAAATAGTTCCTTGGTCATATAGGTTTTTTCTTGGGCTACCATGCACACCCTTGGCTCTCAATTGGTAACATAGTTTCTTATATGCCTCTTTTATTTAAACAAGTAAAACCTAGGCATGATGAACACAACTATACTAACACATGCCAAAATAGTAATCCAATCAGAACTTTTTGAGATGAAATGCATGACACGTCTCATTCCCAATGTGGTAATGACCCTCATTCCATAGTTCCTACTAGCTTGGACAATTATCTTGAATCATTGTTCCAAATTCTATTTGAACCATAGTGGTTGAGGTTTTATATTCTTTCTAGGTTATGGAGGATGCGATAAATAAGGACAAAGCATAATTTCTCTATAGATGTCTACTTCTTTAGTTTTTATAATTGTCAAATCTAGGTGGCCTTGTCTAAAACCTACACTTTGTGATCTCCCTAACATGTCATTGATGAATGAGTTAGACCTTGTTATATTAATTTGGGCAAGAACCAATTGTATTTTTCCTACCATCTTGGATGTTGGTCTCATCTTAGTTCTAATTCTATTCAAATCATACTGGCTTAGGTTGTACATTCTTTGTAGGTTTTTGTAGAAGGATGCAACAATACAAGGAAAAAACATAATTTCTCTGTCAGTGTCCTCTCCTTTAGCTATTCTAATTGTCAAATTAGGGTGGTGCTATCTACTACCTTCCTAGCATGATCTCCTTGGAATTTCATTGTTGAATGGGTTAGGCCTTGTTGTAGTAATTTGGGAAATAAAAGATTGTAGTTTATTGACTTGTAGACCAGGGCCAATATTAACCATGTCCTTCCACCACTACACTACTTCAGCCTCCTCTTCTACACTAAAAATTTTTCATGCTCCTTTCCTCCTTGTCATAGTTGTTCCCATTAGCCACAACCTCAAATTTGAAGTAAGTATACCCTATTTGATTGTTGCACCCATATGTAACATGTTATTATCTTTGATGTTGACAACTGCAACTTCCATGGAATTGATCATCCAATGTCTAATGGGGATAGGTGAGGGTAATTCCCATGTATTGTATAATTGATCAGTGTTGTTGGTGATTTGGATAATAGAATTGATTGATATTTTTGTTGTACAACTATTAACAACAACTTCTAATGCAATGACATCTTCATCAGGTTGTGTATTTATGAAGTGTAGAAATAATTGTTTTCCTTTCAATTGACCTTCTTTCCTTTCACATCCACATACCATGTTAATGAGTTAACTTGCACTCACATTGTACCTATTATCAATACATCTATTTAATGATATACTATGTGTTCCATCTTTGTCCTCTAACCTTATCTCTATCTACTAGATTACTCATAGTGGGACAAGGAGGATAATTGAATTCACACAAGATTGGGTTCATATTAGAAATAGAGAGACATGCAATATTGTTGTAACAGGGACAACTAATCATTCTTATTTCTTGTACTCTTTCTCTCATTTTCTTCCACCATATCCATTTTTGAAGAATCACTCTCCTTCTTCATGAGATCCTATTGAAGTGAAACTAGGTCACTTGAACTTATATGTCATTCCTAAGATCAGTTTATGACTTATACACCTCCACCTCCTATTGATTTTACATTTGTTCAACATGATTCCTCTTCATCTTGTCTTGACATTATAGATCCATGCATTGAGCCACCTAGTGCAGTTGTTGACGACATATCAGAGGATATTCATCTCCCAAGATAAATGATAGATTCAACACATTTGTTTTCCATTTTTATTAGAGATTCCATTATAGGACTCTCATGAATTCTCCTTTGAGCATCATCCATGTCTTCCAGTTTCACCTCATATTCAGGGGTTTCCTCTTCTTTGTCTATTGCCTTAGTTTCTTCTGCATTGGAGTCACACTTATTTAATCATCAACATAGCGGTTCTATCATTCTAGGAGGGCTTTAGATTCTCAATCCTCTCACATGGGGGGGGAGGGGGGGTGGTTGTAATTATGATCTTGAGAGAGTCTCTAGAGGCATTGCATTTCCATCTCTTTTTGGAGAGGATTTTTTTCCCACTAGGTTTTCTCCACTTTACAAAGATTTGGTTATGATTAGGTACCTCATCAGGCCCTGTTGTCGGGACCCAAGTTTGTATTCTTTCATGTAGTTTCATTCATGCACTTAGATTTTAGCTAATCCCTAATTTTATCTTAAGGTGGGGTGTTAAAGTAAAAAAGTTGTTTAATTTAATTAATATAATTGTACTGATTAATTAATTAAGTGACCTTTTTCAAGTTTTACTTAAGCTAAATTTATGAAGCTTTTTAAGGCATTTAATAATTATTTTATTTTATGCATGCATCCTTTAGGGTTTGCATTATTATTTTTGATCTCCTTTATTCAGGATTGATCTCATTGTAATAGATCATTCTGATTAATTCAATTCTTATTCATTCCTTCAATGCACTTTCTTGTTTGAGGATTTTCTCTTGTACGTGGTAGGTTATTTGCATGCGAGTTGTTAGATAGATGAGGGGGGTGAATCAGTTAAGTCTAGTTATCCTATAGTCCCATATACTCCCTGATGTATAAAAAAAATCCAACATAAACTTTAAATAGCTCAGTAAAATCTTTGTCTGCGCCTTTCTGTTCATTTACCAAATACCAGTAAAATTAACTAGTCTATATATTGATCAAACCCGTAATTGTAATGTGTAAAGTAAAATAACAAATCATCACATCCATACACATATAACACTTGATTTTTAACATGGAAAACCCACCTATGACCAATACCCGAAATAATTTCACTCTTCTGAAGTGAGCTCAATCAAGAGCCAACCCTGTTAAAGGTTACAAAACACACTATAAGGTGTGACCTTGTTAGAGGATTTATCACTAACAGTTCTCCATGACCAAACATTTACTTGGGGTCAACAAGAAAACAATCAACATTCATTGAATTTCATAATAAAATAAATAAATATTGTTAAGTCCCACTTGGTTAAGAGATTTATCTGTAGCAATGGTTAGAATACAACAGTAAATTATCTGATTCAAATACAACTTCCTTTGCAAATTTTAAGATCTATGCTAATCTCATATACCTTTGGCCATCATAATCACTTCAATTACTTATATCCTCCAACTCTGTTCTTCTTGGTTAATTCATTTCTCTAATGCTTGCTGTAGTCTGCAAAATCGCTCAGTTTTCTCTTCAACCTGTCTAACTAGCTTCGCATGAATGCAATCTTCTTCTCACGCGCATAACTCATTATGAATCTCTTGTATCCTTTTATAGACATGATAAACCATTTTCTTCTCATCCATAGATTTTTTCCACTTAATCTTCATCATTGATTTTGTCACTCCAACCTTCCTCAAAACTTGTGCCTTCAACATGTTTCATTCTTCATCATTTGATCATCCTTAAATTTTATCAGTCATAGATTGATGTAGGAGTATCCTAGATGTAAGGGAAATCTTGCATCACCCAAAAATATTTCTGATTTCTTTTCAATAAGGGCTATCTTGTGTAGAGATTCTATTTATGGAAACTTACTATTTTTAGTAAGTTGGTCATATGAGCTCAGAATGTTTTGATTTCACAGGTGGAGGTTTATCTGAGTCATACCAGTCTGTCAATTGATTTTCATTGTCATATCATCTGTATTGGTGAAGTTATTGAATTTTTTGGGTGAAAAATCTTTGAGGTCAATTTTGAAGGCCTTAGAGTCTATGGATCACGATCGAACCCCAGTTGACTAGAACTTGTGCTAGTCAAGTATTGTAGATTAGGTCCTCCCATTTCTAAAAAGTGGTTATAATAGAAAAATAGAGTTGCGGTTAAAAAGTTATGGCCTCCAGAAATTGGGCTACCTAAAAACATAATTTGTAATTATTTTGAGCCGACCCTATGTAAAAAAAAATAAATAAAAAATAATTCTAAGGGCGGTCAACCTTAATAGCTAAATTTCTGGAACCTTCTCAGGCGATGGAAAATTGTATATATAAGAAAGACCCATAGTGTTTTCTAGGGCAATTCGAAGTAGTAGTTTGGGTAATGATTTGAAGCTTTGTCCTACAGAATATTGTAAGGAAAATGCCCATGTGGCTTTGCATATTGTAATTCTAAAATTTGTAATTCCACACTTGTGGAGATAATAAGAAGCCCATTTTCTATTTTTGCAAATTGATGTTGTTTCTCTATTTTTGTTATGTGTTTGTGGTATTAAAAGGAGTACCCTTCATCAAGTGGTATCAAAACATGAGTTCCTAAGTGTGTAGACAGATCACCGACTGTGAAGAATTTTTTATCAGGACCATGGTTTAGAGTTTCAGTGATAGCGCGAAAATGCCTCCCTGAAGGGAACATGGCGGAAGAGTTGGTCGTGTGTCACTTGAGGTTAGAGACCTCCAGAGACAAGTGTTAGCATTGCAAGAAGAGATTCACAGAGGAATAAATCTTACAGTCAGAGATGAAAGTGAGGATGAAGCCAAAGAAGAAGAAAATTTTGATCAGGAAGGAGAAGGAAAAATTCTAAACCAAGAGGAAGAAAGGCTTTTTTGGGCCATTTCCAAGATTGGGAAAAGACCTAAGATTGAGGTTCAACATTTTTCAGGAAATCTTAACCCAAAGGAGTTGATCAACTAGATCAATGAATTAGAAGAATATTTTGAGTATGAAGATATCGAGGATCCTGATTAGATCAAGTTTGTGAAGGCCAGATTGAAGGGTCATGCGAAGATCTGGTGGCAGGAAATTCAATTGGAGTGAAATAGAAGAGGAAAGGAGAAAAACACAAGACGAGATCAGATGGTAGATAAATTGAAGCATCAGTTCATCCCTGAAGATTATGAGCTGGACCTACTGAAGAAAATGCAAGATTTGAAGCAAGAAAGGAGATTTGTTCAAGAATATATAGAAGAGTTCTATTGAATCCTCATCATAACAAGCCATGCAGAAGCTGATAAGGAGAAAGTTGCATGTTACCTTAATGGATTGAGGCCAAGCATTCAGGAGGAGTTGAATTTGGTTTGATTGAAAAGTATTGAAGAGGCATACTAGTTTTCCATTAAAGTAGAGGAAAAGATGAACAAGAAGTTTAAAAGAAGACAAAGTGAAAGAGGTCGTGGTGGAAGATCTAGTGGACAGTCTTGTGGAGGCCAAAGTGAAGATTAGAAAAAGATGGATGAGGCCAGTAGCAGTTAGAATCAAAGAGGAAATAATTTTAATCATTTTCCATGATCAAAATAATATAGATCAGAGAGGAAGGGGAAGAGGACAAGGATCTGGAAGATGAGACTTCCATGGAACACATTTTCACTATGGAGAAGAAGGTCGTAAGGCATATGAATGTCCTCAATGCCAAGGAAGGACAGATAGGAGAACTGAAGGCTAGGATAGAGTTGCACATGTGGATGAAGATACCAAATCATCACATTCTGAAGATGCTGAAAGAGGAAAAATGCTAATTAATAGAAGAGTATTGTTGAGTGGTGAGAATGAACCTAAGGAAATGCGGAGCTTGTTTTGCACTAGGTGCAAGTGTGAGGATAAGTGTTGTGATGTGATTATCGACAGTGGAAGTACTGACAATTTGGTGTCAGAAGAGATGGTAATGAAATTAAAGCTCAAGAGGTAGAAACACCCACATCCGTATTGGATTGCTTGGGTGCAGGATGACCACAAGGTCATGGTCAATGAACAGTGCCTAGTGAAGTTCAAGATTGGGGGATACCATGATGAGGTACTATGTGATATCATACCTATGGATGCATGTCATATATTATTGGGTAGGTTGTGGCAATTTGACAGGCATGCTATACATGATGGTCATGCGAATACCTATTCCTTGAAAAAGGATGGAGTGTAACATAAGCTAAATCTATTGAAGGACACAAAAGAAAAGGTACGTAGTAATGCAAGAATAAGTTTTGTTGATAGAAGAAAATTCCTAGAGGGTATGAGACATGAACATATGTGTTTTTCTTTAATTCCAAAAGCTGCTAAAGAGGAAGTAGAAGATGTACCTGTAGAAGTTGCAGATTCATTGAATGAGTTTCAGGATATTGTATTCAATAATGTGCCTGATGGATTACCACCAGTAAGGAAGATCAGTCATCATATGGACTTGATCCTAGGATCCAATTTCCAAATAAGGTAGCACACAAAATGACACCAGCTGAAAGTGAAGAGTTGAATAGACAAGTACATGAGTTGTTACAGAAGGGGTTGATTCGAGAGAGTCTGAGTCCCTATGTTCTACCATTAGTATTAGCACCAAAGAAGAATAGATAATGGAGAATGTGTACAGATTCTAGGGAAATAAATAAGATGACAATCAAGTATAGGTTTCCATTATCATGGATAGATGATATTATGGATTGTTTGAGTGGAGATGTGTATTGCTCAAAGATAGATGTGAAGAGTGGATATCATCAAATTTGGATCAGAGAAGGAGATGAATGGAAGATTGCCTTCAAGAAAAAAGAAGGGTTGTATGAGTGGTTAATCATGCATTTTGGGCTAACCAATTCACCGAAAACTTTCATATGGCTCATGAATGAGGTTCTGAAAGAACTCCCAAGTAAGTTTTTCATTGTTTACCTAGATGATATTTTGACCTTCAGTAAGACATTGGATGAGCATATAATGCATATTCGTAGGGTGTATGAGAAGTTAAGGGAAGAGAAATTGTTGATTAATTTGAAGAAGTGCATTTTTGTGAAGGAGTTAGTGTATCTGGGATTTGTAGTTTCAGTAGAAGGTCTAAAACTAGACCCAGAGAAATTGAAGGCTATCCTTGAATGGCTTACTCCAAGGAGTGCTACTAAGGTAAGATCTTTTCATGGTTTGGCTAGCTTTTACAGAAATTTTATCAAGAGTTTTAGCAGTACTTGTGGACCCTTGACTGAAACAATGAGAGGAGATAGGAAAGAGTTTAAGGGGACTACAGGGGAAAATAAGAGTTTTAAACTATTGAAACAAAAAGTTATAGAACAACCTATTTTAGCACTTTTGTATTTTAATAAGGTGTTTCAAGTAGACTATGATGCTAGTGGTACTGTAATAGGAACTATTTTGAACCAAGAAGGTAAACATGTTGCTTATTTTAGTGAGAAGTTAATTGATGCCAAGAGGAAATATTATGTTTATGATCAAGAATTTTATGTTATAGTTTAGGCATTGAAGAAATGGAGACACTATATGCTACTAAGGAGTTTTTTTGTATATTGATCATCAAGCTTTGCAATATTTGAATAGTCAAGGAAAGTTGAATCAAAGGTATTTGAAATATGTTGAGTTTTTATAGAGTTACACATTTGTTTTGAAACATAGGAGTGAAAAGTATAACGGGGTTACAAATGCTCTTAGTAGAAGGAAAATTTTGCTGATAGAGATACAGATTGAGGTGGTTGGGTATCCAGAAGATCCTGATTTTGGTGAAGCTTGGAAAACTTGTACAGAACCTATTACTCTAGATAGAATGAAATAGTTGGATTTTATCATCTAGGATAGTATGCTATTCAGAGGGAGTCAGTTGTGCATTCCAAAAAGTTCTATGAGGGAGAATCTCATCAAGGAGAATCATAGCAGACGATTGGCTGGAAATTTTGGTCATGATAAAACCTTTGCTTTGGTTAGTGTGAATTATTATGGGCCATAGATGCAACAAGATGTCAAGAAGTTTGTATAGAGTTGCAGAGTATGTCAAATGACAAAAGGAGTAAAGTAGAATACTGGGTTGTATCAACCATTACTTGTACCAGAGAATCCATGGGAGGATAATGATTCAATTTTTGTGGTGGTTGACATATTTTCAAAGATGACACATTTCATTCCATGCAAGAAGACTAATGATGTTTTTCATGTAGCCGAATTGTTTTTCAAGGAAGTGGTGAGACTACATTATCTGCCAAAGAGCATAGTTTCAAATCAAGACACTAAATTGTTCGGATATTTCTAGCGTACATATTGGAAGAAGTTAAAGAAAGATTTGAAGTTTAGCTCATCGCATCATCTGCAGACTGATGGACAAACGAAGGTGGTGAATAGGAGTTTGGGGAATTTTCTAAGATGTTTCATTGGGGATAAGCCAACAGGATGGGATTTGATTTTACCACAGGTAGAATTTACATATAATAATTATGTCAATAGGAACACTGGTAAATCACCATTCTAGATTGTATATGGAAATATTCTCAAAAATGCATTTGAGTTTAGGAAGATAGACAAAGGAGAAATAAGTAGTGTTGAAGCTAAGGATTTTGCAGAACACTTGAAGAACATCCATGAGGAGGTGAGGAAGTAGATTACCAAGATGAATGCATAGTATAAGGCTAAGGCAAATGAGAAAAGGAGGCATAAGGAATTCCAGTTTGGGGATGAAGTCATGGTTTATTTGTGGAAGGATAAATTTTTTGTTGGTACATATAACAAGTTGCAAATGAAGAAGTTTGGGCCAGGTAAGATAGTGAAGAAGTATGATTCAGGAAATACCTCTGAAGTAGAGTTGCCTATTGAGCTGAATATTTTACCTGTAATTAACATTTCAGATCTGATAGAATATCATGAAGGGGGTGTTTAAGATAGGGTCACAGAAGCACAATGGATTATTTCATCAAATACTTCAGCTATCGAGGAGATTGATGATATACTGGATAGTCGTGTTGGCAAAAGCATAAGGAACATGACATATGAAGAATATCTAATAAAATGGAAAGGATGACCTATAGAAGATTCATCATGGCTAACAAGGGAGGAGGTTAACCATCTTGGTTTTCCTCTTCACACCTGAGATGTGATAGGCTCACTTCTCAAATTACCTCAAGTGTCTGATGCAAGAGCATCCTAGGTGTAAGGGAAATCTTGCATCACCCAAAAATATTTTTGGTTTCTTTTCAATAAGGGCTATCTTGTGTAGAGTTTCTATTTATGAAAACTTACTATTTTTAGTAAGTTAGTCATACGAGCTCAAAATGTTCTGATTTCACAGGTGGAGGTTCATCTTAGTCATACTAGTCTGCTAGTTGGTTTTCATTGCCATATCATCTTTATTGGTGAAGTTGTTGAATTTTTTGGGTGCAAAATATTTGAGGTCAAATTTGAAGGCCTTAGAGGCTCCATATCACAATCAAACCCCGGCTGACTGGAGCTTGCATAGTTAGGCACTGTAGATCAGGTCCTGTCATTTTCGAAAAGTGGTTATAATAGAAAAATAGAGCTATGGTTAAAAAGTTATGGCCTTCGGAAATTGGGCTACCTAAAAACATAATTTGTAATTATTTTGAGCCGAACCTATGTAAAATAAAATGAAAATAAAATCATTCTAAGGGTAGTCGGCCTTATTGGCTAGATTTCTAGAACCTTTTCAGGTGGCGAAAAATTGTCTATATAAGAAAGGCCCATAGTGTTTTCTAGGGTAGTTCAGAGTAGTAGTTTTGGGTAATGATTCAAGGCTTTTTCCTACAAAATATTGTAAGGAAAATGCCCATGTGGCTTTGCATATTGTAATTATGAAATTTGTAATTCCACTCTTATGGAGATAATAAGAAGCCCATTTTCTGTTCTTGCAAATTACTGTTGTTTCTCTGTTTCTGTTATGTGTTTGTGGTATTAAGGGGGGTACCCTTCATCATAAATCTTCATAAAAAACTTTATCTTTAACCTCAAAATCATCCATATTCATCCATCTCATCATCTTTAGTCAGAAATCACATGTACCATATTATTTCTTTCACTTGGTCACTACCGTGATGTGTCACCGACTTCTAACTCAGTTAATATTGTACTCGGTATACACTACACTTGCTCAATGTACACTGTTTCAACTTAGTGTATACTAAGTTCATTTACTGACCACATAGACTTGTACATTCTTGATCTTCAACTCTTAACAAAATTATGTAATACAATCAAATCACTAACATAATGTCATAGACTCGTCAATAAGCTACCCAATGAATACCATACTCATAATTTTCTCATACATCTCATCTTCATGTTAACATCTCATTCCTTCACCATTATACCTTCTTTAGATGTTTGCAACTATCATGATAAGTACAATCAAAACTAGTTGACTTCAATAACAATATAATAATTGATTTAATGTCTCACATATACCTTTGTAGTATAACAATCTCTCCCTTTCAAGTAGTCAATTAGTTGTAGTCTGTCAATCGCTCCCTTTGGCATTGATGGCAACACAATATGAAATATGTCATAAAATACCAAACTACACTTAAGATGTTTACAACTCTGTATATATATGTTGTGACTTGGTAATGCATTTAATATGTTTAATCACTACACAACATCAATTAAATAGACTCTCCCTTTCGGTTAGCTTCATTTCTAACTGATATTTCATGTAGTCTTATCTCCAATATTTCCTGATCATCTCTCTCCCTATGAATCATTTGTTGGAAACAATTGTCTGAAGAAAATTGCTACTCAAATTATGTATTGTCTTTGATGTCACACAATGTCATAGTCTGCAACATTTAGTACCTACCGAGCTCAGTCGGTCTGCCTGGCATTAAAAATAGCATCTACCGAGTCCACTCGGTTATCAAAGGAAAATTAGTGCTTACCGAGCTCACTCAGTTATCGAAGAAAAATTAGTGTTTATCGAGTTCACTCGGTTGTCAAAGAAAAGTTAGCATTTACCGAGCTCACTCGGTTATCGAAAAAAAAGGATTATCAGTGTTTACCGAGTTCCCTCGGTCTCCAAAAGATTGTAGAAAATTTCATTATGGTCACCGAGCACTGTCGGCCCTTGAAGGATCTTTGCAAATAAAGTTTGCTTAATTCAGCCGACTGTTATACTAAGTAATGCCGATTTGACAAATCTAAAATCATATAAATAAAAGGTCAAATGTGAAAAATAAAGAAGACATATAGAAGAAGATATATAGAAGAAAGACAGGAAAGGTGTGTGCGAAATTGTGAAGGATGACCAGATATCCTTGAGGAGCAGCAGAGATATATTCGATTAGGAAGGATCTCACTTATACAGAACAGAGATCTATAATCAGCAAGGCAGTTGCATTATTATATAGGTCATTTTCATTGTTACCTTTTTATCATTGTAATAGTGAATTCTAAATCTCTTAACCGAGTTGGTTTAACAACCATATTGTAAATCCTCTAACAAGGTGACAATTCCATTGAATTGTTCTCAAGACCTCTTACCAGGCCACTTCTAGCAGGGTGATTAAATCCTCTAACAAGGTCACACCTAACAGTGTGTTTTGTAACCTTTTACCGGGTTGGCTTCTAACCAGGCATCACTTCAGAAAAGTGAAAATCAGTATCTAGATACATTGGTGGTTTTTCCCATATTGGGTTTCCACGTTAAATCTTGTGTCTCTTGTGTTCTTAATAGTTATCTTAATCATATACAAGTGGTGATGAATATCTAAAGATAATTTTACTAATACTCTCTGCATCTACCAAGTTACTGCAATCTATTTTACCGAGTGTTAAACAGATAATATTCATTAAGATATCCTAAGGGATCTGGAAATAAATAATAGTGAAGTGTTTTATGGTTGACTGATTCACCCCCCCCTCTCAGTCACTTCATCCATATTCCATTAATTGGTATCAAAGCTTTTGGTGCTTGCAGGAAGGGTTTCAAGGACCTAAGCTAAAGATCAGGATGTCTTACAAGAGAGAAATTCCAAAGCTCAACAGAGATAACTTTTCAACATGGCAAGGTCTCATGAGACTTCATCTGGCTTCCATTGGTGATTCAGGATGTAAATACATTGATGAAGAATACACAGTTCCTACTGGCGCATTAACTGTTGAAGACATTGCAGAGAAAAAGAATCATAACACCATGATGATAGACATTGCATCAGCTCTCAGCTATGAAGAATTTGATGATATTAAAGAATGCACTACTGCATATGAAATGTGGATCACACTGAAGAAAATATATGGTGGTGATGCAAATGTGAAAAGAGCCAAAGCAGAAAGCCTAAGAGGACAGTTTGACAAGATGAATATGAAAGAAGATGAAAACATTGCAAAATATGTTGAAAGGATCAAAGCAAGTGTTAGTGCAATTAGAGCTTCTGGAGGAACAATCTCTGATGAAACTGTTATAAGCAAGGTACTCAAAACATTACTCCCTATCTATGCAATAAGAGTATCAGCTATTCAAGAAAGAAGATGTGAAACAAACCACAATATAACTTTGGATGCTTTAGTTGGAAGATTGACAGCCTTTGAATTAGACAACTATGACAACTATGTTCCAAATTCCAAAAATATTGAGTCAGCATTTGAGGCCAAGGTTTCACTAAGGAAGAACAAGAAAATAAAAGAAGTTCAGTCAGAAAGTGAAGAAGTATCAGAAGAAAGTTCTAATAGTGATCTTGAAATTGTAGAAGCACTACTTGCAAAGAAGTACTCTAAAGGGAAAGGTAAATATAAAGGTAAAACTCCTTTAATCTATTTTTCATGTGAAGAAATTGGACATATTGTAGCTAGGTGCCCAAACAAGCAGGCCAAGGAAGAGAAGAGAAGTCACAAGTACTATGGCAAAAAGAATTTCAAATCATTCAAGGATAAAGGTAAGAAAACATGTTTTATGGCTAAAGATTCTGATGATAGTGAAGAAGAAATTGTCTTTATTGCTATAAAAGATGAATCTAATGACGATGAAGATAAGATGGCACTTATTTCTCATATAAGCAAAGATGATATATGGATAATAGACAGTGGATGTTCACATCACATGATTGGTGACAAGACAAAATTTGAATACCTAGAAGACTGTGATGGTGGCAATGTAAGATTTGGAAATAATGAACCTTGTTGTATAAAAGGAAAAGGAAGAATCTCATTAACCAAAGAACTCATATGTGATAATGCTTATTGGGTTGAAGGACTAAAACATAATCTTCTAAGTGTAGCACAGCTAATCAACATTGGTTTCAAGGTTGAATTCATGAATAGTCAAGCAAGACTGTTGGATGGAAAAGGAAAACTCATTGGATCAGGCAAACAAACAAAAGGTAACTTATTTTATCTTGATCTCAGTGAATATTCATGTTTTATTGCTCAAATTGAAGAAAGTTGGCTATGGCACAAAAGGTTATGTCATGTGAATTTTGATAACATGATGAAAATAAGCAAATTCAAGAAGGTAAGAGGCATTCCTACTTTGAAGAAACCTGATATTGGTCTATGTAAGAATTGTTAGATTGGCAAAATGAGTAAGACTAGTTTTAAGAGTAAGAACTATCAGTCTAAAGAGATTTTGGAAATTGTGCATACTGATTTATGTGGACCTATTGGAATAGAAAGCTATACTGGAGATAAATTCTTTATTCTTTTCGTTGATGATTATTCTAGAATGATGACTGTTATGTATTTAAGAGAAAAGTCAGAAGCATTTGAAAAGTTCAAATGGTACTTGGCAAGAGTGGAAAAGGAAACAAGGAAAAGATTGAAATGCTTAAGATCAGACAGAGGTGGTGAATTCATCTCCCATGAATTTAACAACTTTTGCATTGAAAGAGGAATCAAAAGACAGGTATCAGCTCCTAGAACTCCTGAGCAGAATGGAATAGCAGAAAGAAGAAATAGATCTATTATGGATTGTGCAAGGACTCTAATGATAGAAAAGAACATCACCATAAAGTACTGGAAGGAAGCTATCAGCACTGCAGTTCATACCTTGAACCGAGTACAATTGAAGAAAGACACATTCAAAACTCCTTATGAATTATGGTATGGATATAAACCCAATGTAAGTTACATGAAAGTATTTGGTAGCAAGTGTTATATCTTAAAAGAATCCAAAAGAAATAAATTTGATGTGAAAAGTGATGAAGGAATATTCCTAGGATATTCTAGCAAAAGTAAGGCATACAAATGTCTGAACTTGTCTACTCACAAAGTCATCAAAAGTATACATGTAAAATTTGATGAGTTTGTAGAAAAGACTGAAGAAGAAAGCAAAAGGGAACCTGAAAACTACAGGAGATTCGTTTACATTGAACCTGAAACATTGCCAGACACAACTATCAATGAGGACACTATATCTACCGAGCCTAGCACAGTAACTGAGTCACAGGAAGAAGTTCAAACCGAGTCACAGGAAGAAGTTCAAACTGAGTCACAGGAAGAAATTCAAACCGAGTCTCAGCCTGAAGTTACCGAGAAAATATCTACCGAGCCAGAGCAACCTGAAGAAGAGATCCTAGAAGACAACAACATGACTCATTCAAAAAGCAAGGAACCTATACTAGCCAAATATGTCAGAAGGCATCATACACCAGATCAAATCATTGGAAACAAATTAGATGGTACTATGACAAGAAGTAAGCTAAAAGGTACATGTCTGCTTACTGATTTTGAACCTAGAAATATCAAAGATGCATTGAAAAATGAAAGTTGGATTGAAGCAATGAATGAAAAATTAGAACAAATACAAAAGAACAAAACATGGACTCTTGTACCTAGACCTAAAGATAAGAATGTAATTGGAACAAAATGGGTATTCAGGAATAAGCTGAATGAAGACGGTCAAGTATCTAGAAACAAAGCTAGATTGGTATGTAAAGGTTATTCTCAAGAAGAAGGTATAGATTATGGTGAAACTTTTGCTCCTATTGCAAGATTAGAAGGTGTAAGAACTCTACTTGCTTATGCAGCAAATAAAGGATTTAAGGTATATCAGATGGATATAAAATCTGCATTTCTCAATGGAATTCTTGATGAAGAAGTCTACATTGAGCAACCTGAAGGTTTTGTTGATCCAGATAAAAAGGACATGGTCTGCAAGTTACACAAAGCATTGTATGGTTTGAAACAAGCTCCTAGAGCATGGTATGAAAGACTCCATAACTATCTGATTCAGATTAATTTCAAAAGAGCCAATGATAATAGCAATCTGCATATTAAAGAAGGACCGGATGACAAAATTGTATTGGCAGAAATATTTGTAGATGATACTATATTTACAGGGAATGATGATCAGTGCAAAGAATTTTCAGAGCAAATGAACAAAGAATTTGAAATGTCTATGTTTGGTTTAATAAAATTCTTTGTTGGTCTTCAAATTTAGCAAAGCAAGAATGGTATATACATTACTCAATCTAAATACATTAAGGAAATACTTCAGAAGTTTGGTATGGAAGATTCAAAACCAGTTGGTACACCCATGTGTACTGGACTGAAACTTACCAAAAATGATGATTCAAAAGAAGTAGATCAAACCTTATACCGATCTATGATTGGAAAATTACAGTATGTAGTACATACAAGACCTGATATTGCCTTAGCAGTCGGTATAGTAGCAAGATTCTCAGCAAAACCTAAGGAAAATCATATGATGGCAATCAAAAGAATCTTAAGGTACTTAAGAGGAACTGAAGAATATGGTTTGTGGTATAAATTTGGAGGCAATCTAGACTTAAAAGTGTTTACTGATGCTGATTGGGCAGGGAACATTGATGACAGAAAAAGTACAAGTGGTGGAGCATTTTTTCTTGGAAAAAGACTGGTATCCTGGACCAGTAAAAAGCAAAATTGCACATCTCAATCCACAGCTGAAGCAGAATATGTTGCTGCTGCAGTAAATTGTTCAAATATTGTTTGGTTTAAATAGTTATTACAAGGTATGAAGGTTGAAATCAAAGAACCAGTTGTTATATTTTGTGACAATACAAGTGCAATAAACATTTTGAAGAATCTAGTAATGCATTCCAAAACCAAGCACATTGCTATTAAATATCACTTTGTCAGAGAATTGGTGTAGGACAAGGAAATCAGATTAGAATATATTCATACAAAAGAGCAGATTGCAGACATTTTCACCAAACCATTACCCAAGGATGCATTTGTGTATCTAAGAGGTAAGTTAGGGGTCATTCCCCTATCCGAGGCTCACTAAATACAGTTTTAGTGATGCATCAACTAGAACATGATTGAAAATCAACAAGTTGATGCAGTATATTCAAGGAATCATTGCATATGAATCAGTACTTGAGGTACATTAGTTTACACCGGTAATATGTGAATTGTCTTTGGCATGTGTTGTCAAAGAGGGAGTGTCTTTGCTATTACTTCAAGAAATTTTCAATAGTCAAAAGGAAGAGTTTTTAAGAAAAAGGAAGTTTGCTGACAGAGGGAGATTTGAATCTGAACCGAGCTAATCCTTTCAAATTTCTTATGCTATGACATATTGTGTTGCCATCAATGCCAAAGAGGGAGATTGTTGGAAACAATTGTCTGAAGAAAATTGCTACTCAAATTATGTATTGTCTTTGATGTCACACAATGTCATAGTCTGCAACATTTAGTACCTACCGAGCTCATTCGGTCTGCCTGGCATTAAAAATAGCATCTACCGAGTCCACTCGGTTATCAAAGGAAAATTAGTGCTTACCGAGCTCACTCGGTTATCGAAGAAAAATTAGTGTTTACCGAGTTCACTCGGTTGTCAAAGAAAAGTTAGCATTTATCGAGCTCACTCGGTTATCGAAGAAAAAGGATTATCAGTGTTTATCGAGTTCCCTCGGTCTCCAAAAGATTGTAGAAAAATTCATTATGGTCACCGAGCACTGTCGGCCCTTGAAGGATCTTTGCAAATAAAGTTTGCTTAATTCAACCGACTGTTATACTAAGTAATGCCGATTTGACAAATCTAAAATCATATAAATAAAAGGTCAAATGTGAAAAATAAAGAAGACATATAGAAGAAGATATATAGAAGAAAGATAGGAAAGGTGTGTGCGAAATTGTGAAGGATGACCAGATATCTTTGAGGAGCAGCAGAGATATATTCGATCAGGAAGGATCTCACTTATACACAACAGAGATCTGTAATCAGCAAGGCAGTTGCATTATTATACAGGTCATTTTCATTGTTACCTTTTTATCATTGTAATAGTGAATTCTAAATCTCTTAACCGAGTTGGTTTAACAACCATATTGTAAATCCTCTAACAAGGTGACAATTCCATTGAATTATTCTCAAGACCTCTTACCAGGCCACTCCTAGCAGGGTGATTAAATCCTCTAACAAGGTCACACCTAACAGTGTGTTTTGTAACCTTTTACCGGGTTGGCTTCTAACCGGGCATCACTTCAAAAAAGTGAAAATCAGTATCTAGATACATTGGTGGTTTTTCCCATATTGGGTTTCCACGTTAAATCTTGTGTCTCTTGTGTTCTTAATAGTTATCTTAATCATATACAAGTGGTGATGAATATCTAAAGATAATTTTACTAATACTCTCTACATCTACCAAGTTACTGCAATCTATTTTACCGAGTGTTAAACAGATAATATTCATTAAGATATCCTAAGGGATCTGGAAAGAAATAATAGTGAAGTGTTTTATGGTTGACTGATTCACCCCCCCTCTCAGTCACTTCATCCATATTCCATCATCATTTTGTCCCTATAAATCTCAATCAGAAAATTTCATGTTCATGTAGTCTCTCTCCTTGTTTGAATATTTCATGTAATCATCTCTCCCTTTGATAGTAATACCAAAAATAATTAGCTTTTTAGTAGCCAAATCAATATCCCTTTTGTTGCAGTGCAGATTCTTATACCTTGCATGTACAAATATGTAATTTCAACTTGTCTTCCATCTTCACAACCTTAGGAATCCCAAAGTGTGAACATCATGCATCAACATCATTAAGTTTTTTTGATAGAATACAGGTTGATGCAACCTCATATAACCTTAGTGATTATTAGATAGGGGTTGGACCCCTATTCTACTTATCAAGTATTCAAATGTATCATTCGGTAAGGGTTTTATAAATATATCAACAAGTTTCTCTTGTGACTTCATATATTCCAATATGACTTATTTTTCTTAAACTTTCTCTCTCAAACAGTGATACTTAATAGATATGGCTTTGTCTTTGCATGCATCACTAGATTCTTTGAAATATTAATAGCACTTGTGTTATCACAATAAATTATCACTAGATCAGTGATCTCCTCATTCATACCTTCCAATAGCTGCTTTATCCATACAATATTTGAACAATTAGCAATAAAAATAACATATTCTACTTCAGGAGTGGAATGAGAAATGCATCCTTGTTTCTTACTTATCCATGTTACTAATCTTTCTCCTAAAAATAATGCTCCACCAGTAGTGCTCTTTCTATCATCAATTTTTCCATCTCAATCAACATCAGTGTAAACTTTCAGTTCAAAGTTGCCTTCTTTCTTATACCATAATACATAATTTTTAGTGTTCTTCAAATATCTCAAAATTATTTTCACAATAGTCATGTGTGACTCTTTAGGATTAGCAAAGAATCTAGCTACAATTCCAAGCGCATGTGCAATATATGGTCTACTATGCACAACATATATCAACTTTCCAATCATTGATCTATAAAAGGTTTGATTTACCTCGGTTGACTTGCTATCCTTTGTCAGCTTGCATCCGATTACCATAGGTGTACCAACTGGTTTTGAATCTTCCATACTAAATGTCTTCAACACTTCTTTGATGTACTTAGATTGTGTAATGTATATGCCTTCCTTTTTTTGTAGTATTTGCAAACCAAGAAATAATTTAATCTCACCAAACATTGACATTTCAAACTCTTTCCTCATTTCATCAGTAAAAGACTTACATAGGTTATCATGACCTCCAAATATGATATCATCAACAAATTTTTCAGTAATAAGAATCTTATCATCAGTTTCACATTTCAAATACAAATTATTGTTGTCACTTGTTTTAACAAATCCAATTCTTATGAGATAAGAATGCAATCTTTCATACCATGATCTTGCTACTTGTTTCAATCATATAATGCCTTGTGCAACTTACATACCATATTCTTCTGATCAGGATCAACAAAGCCTTCAGGTTGTTCAATGTATACCTCTTCTTCAAGTATCCCATTCAGAAATGCAGATTTCACATCCATATGATATACCTTAAATCCTTTGTAAGTAGCATATGCAAGTAGTATTCTTACTCCTTCAAGTCTAGCAAAGGGTGCAAAAGTTTCTCCATAGTCAATTCCTTCTTATTGTGCATAACCTTTGCAAACTAGTCTTTCTTTGTTCCTTGTTACATCTCCATTCTCTTTCAATTTGTTTCTGAATATCCATTTAGTTCCAATCACATTTTTGTCTTTAGGTCTCGCTACCAATGTCTATGTCTTATTTTTCTATATTTTCTCAATTTCTTCATCCATTTCCTTGATCCATTCATCATTTTCCAATGCATCTTTAATAGTTTTAGGCTCAAATTCACAAACTAAATATGTATTGTTCCTTAACTTACTTCTAGTCATCATTCCTTCTCCTTTGTCTCCAATTATCTGATCTTGTGGATGGTGTCTTCTCACATTCTTTGCAAGTACAAGTTCAAATCTTTGTTCTTCAATGTGTTCTCCACTCATTGCATGATCATCATTTCCATCAGTAACTATTTTTTTATGCTCGGTATATATAGACTATTGCTCAATAGCATTATTTTGTTGCTCGATGATGCTAGGCTATTGCTCAAGTAGAGTTTCATGTTCTTCAATAAAAAAAATCTACCATAGTCTTTCGGTTCCTTTTTGCTTTCTTCACCATTCTTTTCTGCAAACTTATCAACTCTCACATTTGCACTTTCAATCATTTTGTTAGCAGCCTTGTTCAAACATTTATAAGCCTTGCTTCTAGTAGAATAACCTAGAAATATCCCTTCATCACCTTTTGAATCAAAATTTCTATTTCTATCATATTTCAGAATGTAACATCTACTTCCAAATATTTTGAAATAACTCACATTAGGTGTGTAACCAGACCATAATTCATAAGGTGTCTTGTTTGATTCTTTGTTCAATCAAACTCAGTTCATTATGTAAACAACAATACTAATAGCTTCTCTCCAGTATATTTGTGCAACATCTTTTTCAATCATCAGTGTTCTAGCACAATCAACAATTGATCTATTCCTCCTTTTAGCAATCTCATTTTGCTGAGGTGTTCTCGGTGTAGATACCCATCTCTTTATTTCATGCTCATTACAAAAATTAGTGAACTCATCAGAAATAAATTCACCACCTCTATCTGACCTTAAGCATTTCAGTTCCTTACCACTTTCTCTTTCCACTTTTGTTTTGTACCATTTAAACATTTTGAAAGCTTTTGATTTTTCTTTTAAAAACATGACATTCATCATCCTAGATAAATCATCAACAAATAAGATAAAATATTTGTCTCCATAATAACTCCAAGTTCTCATTAGACCACACAAGTCAGTATGAACTAATTCAAGAATAACATTAGATGAGTAATGTTTTCTCTTGAAACTAGACTTTGACATCTTACCCATTTAACATTGTTTGCACATTACATGGTCAGGTTTGGATATACTCAGTAAACCTCTAATTTTTTTTTTACTGATCTTAACCATGTTGTCAAAGTTCACATGACATAACCTCTTGTGCCATAACCAGACATCTTCATTTTTAGCCAACAAACAAGAAATTTCAACATTGTCCAGATAGAATAAGTTACCTTTTGATTGTTCACCAGTACTAATCAATTTTCCATCCTCATCATATATTTTCACCTTTCTATTCTCAAATGCAATTCGGTGACCAATGTTATTTAGCTATGCTATGCTCAACAAATTATAGTTAAGTCCTTTCACCCAATATGTATTTTCACATCTAATCTTATTATTCAATAATATAGATCCTTTACCTTTCACTAGACAAGGTGTATCATTTCCCATTTTCATAGATCCACCATTATATTGTTCAAAACATTCAAATTTTTCTTCATCACTAGTCATACAATGTGTGTAGCCACTGTGAATAATCTAGGTATCATTCTTGCTAACCTTAGAAATAAGTGCTTTTTCAGCATACCTTTCTTCTTCTTCTTCAGAATCTTCATTCAATGCAACAAATACCACTTCTATGTCTTCATCTTTTTCAGTCTCGGTGTCATCATCTTCATCTTCAACTAGGTAGCATGGCTTGTTTCCTTTATCTCTATAATCTCAGTTGTCTTTGTTGTCATACTATCAGTTACCTCTGTGATCTCAATAATTTATTATGTCATTCTTCCTTTCATTTGATATTTCACTTGTTTTCTCATCATCTTTCTTGTCAGGACATCTTGCAACAATATGACCAATCTCTTTGCATTTAAAACATACCAAGGGTAGTTTACCTCTATATCTTCCTTTTCCTATTTGTATTCTTCTAGCCATTGATGCGTCAAGTTCATCAAGTTCATCTTCTTCAGCTTTACTTTCACTTTCATTTCTTAACTTATGTCTACTGCTTGATCTTCCAATATTCAAAGATGGAATAAATGCAGATTATACCTTAGGTAACATACTTTTTTCATATTTATTAAGCTCAAATGTAGTCAATCTACCAATCAGACTATCAAGTGAAATATTATTACCAGGAGATGCTCTCATTCCATGAATAGTTGATACTCTAATTGCATAGGCAGGTAACAATGTTCTGAGAATTTTACTTACCACAGTGTCTTCATCAATAGTTCCACCTACTCCTTAGATAACATTCACCACTTCCTTGATTTGGTTGTTGTACTAAGTGATGTTTTCACCTTATTTCATCTTTATATCATCAAACTTACCTCTTAGGATTTCAACTTTTGCTCTGAGCGCATTCACGTCTCTTCCATGAACTAGTATAAGCTTTTCCCACATTTGTTTTGTAGTTGTACAGGTCTTAATGTTTTCAAATTTAGCATCTGATAAAGAAGAAGCAATCTCAATCATCATAGCATTATGTTCTTGTCTTTCTTTCATTTGTGTGAGTTTCAAAGGACTAGTGAGAGCTATAAACTCATTTTCCAAATAGTACATTACAAAATCTCCAATGCATGATAGATACAACTTCATCCTACTTTTCCATGTTGAGAAATTATCCTTGTTCAACTTTAGCACTTCTCTCTTATACATCTTGTGATTTTTTACTTAAGTCCTTCAAACTTCTTCCTTCCATTACTCTTTCTCTGATACCAATTGTTAGATAACTAGGGGGGGGGGGTGAATCAGTTAATTCGAGTTATTCTATAGTCCCAAATACTCCTTGATGTATAAAAAAAATCCAAAAAAACTTTAAATAACTCAATAAAAACTTTTTATGTGCCTTTCTATTCATTTACCGAATACTAGTAAAATTAACTAGTGTATATACCAATCAAACTAGTAATTGTAATATGTAAAGTAAAATAACAAATCAGCACATCCATACACATATAACACTTAATTTTTAACGTAGAAACCCTGTTAGGGGAAAAACCACCTAGGACCGATACCTAAAATATTTTCACTCTTCTGAAGTGAGCTCAGTTAAGAGCCAACCCTGTTAAAGGTTACAAAACATACTGTAAGGTGTGACCTTGTTAGAGGATTTATCACTAATAGTTCTTCGTGACCAAACATTTACTTGGGGTCAATAAGAAAATAATCAACATTCATTGAATTTCATAATGAAATAAATAAAGACTGTTAAGTCCCACTCGATTTAGAGATTTATCTATAGAAATGGTTAGAAAGCAACTATAAATAATCTGATTCAAATACAACTTACTTTGCAGATTTTCAGATCTATGCTAAGCTCATATACCTCTAGCCATCATAATCACTTCAATTACTTGTATCCTCCAACTCTTTTATGCTCGGTTAATTCCTTTCTCTGACGCTTGGTGTAGTCTGCAAAATTGCTTGGCTCTCTCTTCAACTTGTCTAACTAGCTTCACATGAATGCAATCTTCTTCTCATGCGCATTAACTCATTATGAATCTCTTGTCTCCCTTTATAGACATGAGAAATCATTTTCTTCTCATCTGTAGATTTTGCCTCTTAATCTCCATCATTTATTTTTTCACTTCAACCTTCTTCGAAACTTGTGCTTTCAACACATTTCATTCTTCATCATCTGATCATCCTTGAATTTTGTCATCCGTAGATCTTCATAAAAAACTTTATCTTTAACCTTGGAATCATCCATCTCATCATCTTTAGTGGGCAATCACATGTTCCATATTATTTCTTTCACTCAGTCAATACCTCGATGTGTCGATGACTTCTAACTCGGTTAATATTGTACTCGGTATACACTACACTTGCTCAGTGTACACTGTTTCAACTTGGTGTATACTAAGTTCTTCATTTACCAAGCACATAAGTTTGTACATTCTTGATCCTTAATTCTTAACAGAATTATGTAATACAATCAAATCACTAACATAATGTCATAGAATCATCACTAAGTTCCCCAATGAATACCATACTCATAATTTGCTCATACATCTCATCTTCATGTTAATATCTCATTCCTTCACCATTATACCTTCTTTAGATGTTTGCAACTATCATGATAAGTACATTCAAAACTAGTTGACATCAATGACAATATAATAACTGATTTAATGTCTCACATATACCTTTATAGTATAACAATCTCTCCCTTTCAAGTAGTCAATCAGTTGTAGTCTATCACAAGTGATTATTGGACTTGTGGGAACTCACTAATCTTGAATTCTAATATAAAAACTAGAGATTCTAAATATAGCAGCATGATGTTCTCTTTATTTCACATTCCATGTAATGATTTCATAGCATAAAGAGAAAGAAATTGATTAAGTCAAACCAAGGATAACATATAGAGAAATGATGAAAAATACATCAAACTACAAGTGGGAATGAACAAAAGTAATGTTTACAGTAAACTAGATATCTAACTATATATAAATATATATCTATATATGTGTATATGTAAAAGAGAAGATAAAGATGTAACTATGATATGATTAAATAAATGGTAATGTTGTTGTTTCTAAATCTAGACTACTATGATGATTATTAACATCTAATTGAAACCACTGCAATTTGTATGCCCATAGCTAACACATGCATTGAATATAAACATATGAATAGTAAATTTATTTATGAAAACAACAACCCCTTTTGTGACATTAATCATTTATGAAATAACAACAAAAAACTTAAATCCCCAAATTACAAAACATAAAAAAATTAATTATAAAATGAATTGATTGGGGACCCACTCTCATTTACCACTTTAGCATTAGGAAGGGGCTTTCATAAAATCATTCAACACCTTCCAAAAATCGTTTAACATCCCACTAAAATCATTCAACACCTCATTCATAAACATGCCACCAACTATGATGATTTATGAAAACATGAATTAAATAGTATGAAAATGTTGCATTTAAGAAATGATAATGGTGTCGTTTCTAAATTTGGAGTGTCATGATTCTTAACAACTGACTGACAACTATATATTTTGTATGCCTCTAAATAATTCATACAATCAACACATACATATTAACAATAGTTTAAATTTTGAAAATATGAATTAAATAGTATTTTAAGGTATCAACCTAAATATGCGTCTTGATATCAGGAATGTGTAGAGGTGGTCTTCCTAAGCTCTGAAATGTGCAAAGGATATTTAGTGCAAACAAAGAGAATTTACAATAAAAATGATGCTGGAAATCTCCTCTTACAAAAGAAATCAAATGTGGAAATGAGTGCATTGACTTGTGGTTGTTCATTTTAAATTTAAAAATATATTGGGAAAGAATTGGTCATTTCATATTACTTTTTCTTGCCATTTATTTTCAATTTCTATGATGGTTTCATTATTTCTGATTTCTACGATAGCTTCATCAATTAAGTTATGTATTTGATTTTTTCCTTTGTTTATTTGTTTATTGGTGAGAAGGTGCATACAAGAGCACATAAAGTTTATAATTTTTTTTATTGTAAAATAATATGCATCAATAAAGTTTATAATTGTAACATAAAATGCACCAATAGCTGTGCATATTTGTACTTAAGTAAAATATACTATAAGTTTTGGGTCACTTATATGTGGTGTTGTTTGTAAACGTTAAAGTTTTTTTATGAATAGAAATCTAAGCAAATTTGTCCAACTTGGTGTGTAGTATACATAATATAGAGAATAATTATTGGTATATGATGCAATTATGATGTATTATGTTGTTTGTTTAGTAATTATTAGCTAAGTAATTAAAGTTTTTTTGGAGGTTTAGGTGTGTGTGGAGTGTACATCTATTGAAACATATTGGTTACTAGTACTATTCCCCTATAACTTAAATCAAAACTCTTAGATAATGAAGATACCATTTCTTATCCATCCAAGCCTACTCAATAGTTTTATCAACAAATAATGATAGTGAAGATCTATTGATGAGATCAAAACTAATAATAACTACACAAAAACTTCTTATCCAACTAACACTACTAATTATGTTCCTATATTTTTTCATAAATGTTTTAATTATTAGTGTAATCTACAATGACAATGTGAAATAAAAACAATCATAAATTACTATATAAATACATGGTATTTATTATTTTAAAGAAAAAATAAAATTAAAAGGAAAAAAACTAATATTTATTAGATAAAAATAAAATAAACGATTATAGTATTGAAAAAACTAATATTTATTAGATTTTTAGATAAAAATAAAATAAACGATTATAGTATTGTTTTATACTAGTGTACCTAAAAATAATAGTTTGAATGAAAATCAGGTATAAAACGGATAAATGAAAATTAGGGGCTGCTTTATCTACGTGGCCAATGACCATTACCACGTTTTGGAGGTGCACTTTTTTATTTAAACTTATTGTTTGCAAGACATATTGATATGTCTGATATTTACCTATTTCTAATAGTTTTTTAATGTTATATTTTTTAAATATTTAAAATTTAATAAAATATATCTTAGATAGAATATAAAAAAAAAAATTTTAAAATATGTTTTAGGTATAGAGTGGAGATGGTTTTTGGGCTCTACTAGGGTTTCATGCATACGGCTTCCTGTCTGTGTCTTTTCTTTGAGCTTTCCATCTGTCATACCGCATTTACTACAGGATTTTTGCATTAGGGTTAGCTTTTAGTATGGCTCCGGCCAACTTTGGCCCAGCAGTTGATGCTATTGCTCGAGTTGCAGCTTCAGAAAGCTATGGCGCCTCCTCTGAATAAACATCCTCACAAGTTCGTCCTGAAGGTTTTTCACGAGGTAACCCTGACATTGTTCTTAATCTGCAAGAGTTTGATTCTGCATGCGAATGGTTAGAAAAGCATACTTTGATGGATATTTTGTGGGTCACACTCCTCCTGAAAGTATCCTCAAAGATTGGGTAAATAAGAGATGGACCCCTCATGGGGTCTGCCTTGACAGTGTGCAAAACCTCGCCAAAGGTTTTTTCTTGTTCCATTTTGCTAACCCTTCCCAGGTGGAAGCTATTTTTAGCCGTGGGCCTTGGACGATTAGGTCCTCCCTACTTGTTTTTTAGAGGTGGTCTCAAGAATTCACTATCTCAGACGACAAGAAACTTAGGGTTCCCATTTGGGTTGAGTTTCCTAGTCTCCCTTTACCATGCTGGCCATTTATTAAGTCTATTGCCAAAACCCTTGGCAAGGTCATTTTCATGGAGCATGACAAGTTTTTTAATGCCCACCCTCAGAAGTGCATCTGTGTTGAGGTCGACCTTTCTAGGGACCTCAAAGACACTGTTGAGATCTAGGTTGGTTCCGTCACCATCTCTAAAAAAGTGATTTATTTGAACTTTCCAAACACCTATTATAGGTGCCAATCAGCAAAACACAAGATTAAGGACAGCCCTTTGGTCACCCCTCGAGTGAAGCCATCGCCAAAGGAAGTGCCTGTCAAAAACTTGGAAGCTGGGAAAAAAGAAGAATGGACTATAGTCACATGATAAGGCAAGAATGCCTCAGGCTCTAAGATGGCACATGGTGCTTCTGCAGCTATGTTGCCTCCGACTGGAGAATACCCTCTTTCCGCTGAAGTGTCACTAGTTGCTCCACCTACTTCACACCTTGTTATTTAGGGGAAAGCTCTTACTGCGATGCCTACCACTTTGAAGGTGGTGCTCACACCGTGAGTTGTACCATCTACTTCTTCTCAGTCTCTGTATCGGTCTCGCAGTCCTAATGAACATGCAGATGACCCAGAAAAATGGTGATTTATCTCTTCTAGAGATTTACTTCCCAGCTTTGGTTTAGTACCAACTCTCTTGTAGAATAGTTTCTCCTCTCTTGGGAATGAGGAAATTATGCAAGAGTTTTTATGAATTTTTTGTTCTAGAATGTGCGAGGTCTAACTGACCTCTCCAGAAAGTACTATGTTCATGATACCCACCGCAGACTTCACAGTCTGGATGTTTTATGTTTATAGGAAGTGAAAATTTATGGTTTCATGATTAATTCTTCCTGTCGCATCATTTGGCTAAATGACATTGTTTTTTCTACTCAGCATGAAGCTGGAAAGGGTGGTGTCATTACTATCCTATCACCTCACCTTCATTCTTCTGTTATTGCGCATGGATCTGATCCAATGCAGCATGTCACTTGGATCTTGTTGTCTTTTCACAACCATTCTTTTGGCATCATTAATGTTTATGCACCCAATGATGCTATGGAAAGATCTGAGCTTTGGTGTTGGCTGGCAGACAACTTCCCTCCTGCTACTTGGGTGATGTGAGGGGACTTTAATATGGTTGAGTTGGCCTCTGACAAGGAAGGGATTTTTCCTTTTTGATGGATAACTGGGGAGAGAGAAGCATGGTACCATATGCACAATAAATTGGGCCTTTTTTATCCCAATGCTAACCGCCGCCAACAGGGTGGGGTCTGGCATACTTGGTCTAATTTCAGAGCTGGTTCTGACTATATATTTAAGAGATTAGATCATGCTATGAGAACTGCTCAATCTTTTTTCTCTTTCTCTGAAGATCGGGACCTACTTGTCACTCCTTTGACAGATGTGACCTTGTCAGACCACTTCCCCATTTCCTTTTCCATCACTTGGCATTCCTCTACCAGGCGGACTACTTGCACTCAATTTTTTCTCAACACGTCTATATTAACGCATGCTTCCACTATTGCTCACATTCTTTAGGTCTAGAATTTAGAGCCTTGGCCCCACAATCACCTTGGTTGGATACAGTAGTGGAATGATGCCATCAACCATACTGAGAGATTTCTCCACATTTACAGCCATCAGTTGGCTTTCTACAGGAAACATGCATATGAAGCTAACACTAAGGCTCTTTGCAATGCTTCTGATGCGCTTGCGATGAACCCCTTTGACATTGAGCTTCAACTTAAGCTTGCCTAGCTTCGACATGAGAAGCAAATTGCAGATGCTTATACTACTTGTGGAGCTCAAATCAAAGCTCGCCTCCACTGGTTGGAGGTGGGCAATAAAGCCTCTGAGGAGTTTTTTCATGCTCTTAGGGCCCGACATACCAATGTTGGTATTCAAAAGAACAAAAAAGGACCTGAAACCCTTACTAAGCTTCCTGCCATTCTTCAGGCTTTTGTTCAACACTATGAAAAAAATTTTGCTTCATAGGGAAATTCTGTTGTTCGGGAGGAGGCTCTTAGGGCTTGTATTGTTGTTACTCCAAACCGTGTAGCGGTTGAGAAACAAGCCTTTTGTGAGAAACTTCTTACCATCAGTGATCTTAAAGAAGCTATCTTTTCTATGGCCGATGACAAATCCCCAAGATGTGATGGCTTCCCCTATGAGTTCTACAAACACTTATGGGATGCTATAGGACCTGACCTACATAAATTTTACCTCGAGGCCTTCCATAATAAAAGTTTAGGTGCTATCATAAATAAAGGGAAAATGAAATTCATACCTAAAGCTGGTGATCCTGAGGATATCTGCAATTGGAGGCCCATCACCTTGTTGAATGTCTCCTACAAGACACTAGTAGAATTTGGCAAATAAATGACCAGGTGACTAAAACTTGTAGTCACGTGACTAAAACTGATCATGTTCTACCATTTTTAGTCATGTGACTAAAAATTTTAGTCACGTGACTAAAACTGATCATGTTCTACCATTTCTTTAGTCACGTGACTAAAAATGATCATTTTCTACAAATATAAATGACTAAATAAATGACCAATTTGGTCATTGAGTAAAATCACAACTAAAATGACTAAATAATTAATCACTAATAATTAGCCATCAAAACAAAAATGACTAAATAATTAGTCACCCAACCAAAACTAGCTAAATGAATGATTATTACTCCTTTAAATATCTTTGACTGAATGAAGGGCTTAACAATATTTTCTAAGCTTGATCGTAGGTGAAGTCATAATCCAATAAGGGTTTGTGACGATGATGTTCCAAAACAACCTTCAAGTATATTATGGATAGTAGGAGTTTGAAGTAGTGCCATTGGCTTTCACTAAAGTGCCAACCACGTACATGAAATTGATGACCAAGGTGATCAAAGCCTTAAAAATAACTCCACTTTACTGGTTTTGGATAATATTTTGACCTATTCAAATAATGAAAATGAGTATTTTCATCATCTATGTCCTGTTATGAAAAGTCTTAAAAACATAAGTTGTTTCAAAAATGAGCCAAACATGCGCCCTTTCAAGGTGTATTAGACTCAAAGTCTACAAACTATTTCCTACGATGCAAAAGTGAACTCTAAATGCTCAAGGTCAATCAATTTTCATACAAGATTTCAACTTTAATTAAGCGATTTATAACTCCACTTAATTAAAGTTGATTACAATGTATACATCATGCAATTTTTTATTTAACTATATAATTTATTAATAAATAACATATTTAATATATATATTAAATAATAGATATTATTTAATAAATATTAAACATATTATAAAATAAAAATATTAATAAATGAAATAATATCTAAATTTTATGGAAAAACTCTTTATATTATTACTATTTGATTTGATATATTTAGTAATTAATAATAATGAAAATATTAGGTAATAAATATTAAATATTTCAATGAGATATAATAATAATTATTTTATTTTATTTTATTATTAATTAATTTACATATACATTATATATTATTTAATACTACATTATATATATATAATTTAATTAGTAATAAAATGGCCAAGGCCCAATATAATCACCGCGAGCATCTCTTTCAATATATCTCACAAAAACATAGGTCTAAAGACATATTACCTGCTAATGAATTGGGGCTTTTTGAAAACCCAAAACTTCGAATCACTTTTCATTTTCCTTTCTGGAAAGCTTTGCACTGCGCTCTATGCCGATATCAGGAAGAAAAGGGTTTCCAACTAGTAGAATGCAATGGACCCTCAATGGATTCTACTTTGATATAAATTTCTATACAAATTTCATGCATGGCATGGATTTCTACATGTATGTTTCCCTCCTCCAGCCATGGTTATGACCTTTGTGCTACCAAACTTGCTGAAGATGCATATATTTGTGCGACATATGTGGGTTTCATTTCAACATTTCATTATGAGTTTCTACTTTTGCAAATGGCTATGTATATGCATGTACTCTTTGTGATTCTTTTATTTCCTTTAGTGTTGTGCTCACTGAAGGTAGTGTAGTGAACTAACCAATGATATAATTTTCTATCTAAACCTTTATCGATCAAACGAACCAGAACATGAACAACAAAAGTTACCATAATTGTACAATATGCACAAGCCAATTTAAAAGGACAGGTATTTCCAATCTCTTAAAGGAGACCTAAACTATAACAAACTATAAACTAAACCAAGCAAAAGTACCTACACTAAGACAAACTTAAAATTGGGAGGAAAACTAAATAAGGAACTTAAACCTAATGGCATCAGATATCTTAGAATAACTCCTAACCCTTCGTGACTTCTCTGATTACTCAATAGCAAGAAGGTTCAAGTAAGGGTACAAAGTCTAGTAGGTTTATCCTTATATTCAGAGAAAATTTTAATTACCCCTCCTCCATATTCAGGAAGAACATCATGCAAGGTTATTAATTGAGGAAAATAATAAGGACCATGATTGATCCATGTACATGTCGTACATCCTAGACCTCCATAATCAAAATTATAAACTTTAGAATTTATAGCAAGGAAAGATCCAACCTGGCATTCTTGTAGCAAGTTTCATTCTCCATTCATTAGGGTAGCATGTGATAAATCAACCCTTGGAGCTTTAGGTGGTTGCAGCTGATGATGCAACATCCCACATTCATTCATCACATGCAAATCAAAATTATATGCATCAACAATCATTCCATGAAAACCAGATTTAACAAATTCAGAAACATGGAACCTTTCACCTGCTCATGTATCATTATGTAGCATAACAGATGAATTTGTGATCTCCTCTTTAGGTAGGCCTTCATAGTCATTTGGAATTTTTGTACCATCAATCATTACATCACAAACTAGTTTTTGAACTGAGATAGCAGGTGGACCTTCATGATGCATGACTGACTGCTGATTACACCTTCTTCTTTTGTCATTTCATCTACCTTAGTTTTTTGGTCAATTTCGCCAATAGGATCAACTTTAGCTTCAGGTTCCTGGAAGGAAATGACTTCTATATTTTTAGTTGTCGGCACTCTTGTACATTACTATTGGAGCTCATTTCTCTCATAGCCTATTGTTGTACCAACAACTTCTAAAACTACCCTCTCCTCTTCAAGATCAGGTTTATCTTCTACAATGCCTTCATGCTGAATGATTCCTTCCGTGTATTATTCTGAAAACTCATTGCTGCACTTTTCTTTATGTTCTAGTGGTTCCACTAGATCTGCAACTTGACCAATCACCTCTTTGCATAATGGGCAAGTGAATTCAGAAAGTGCTTCTATGTACTCTGCACCAACTAGGCAACAATATCAATATGTCTTCCAAGCATACTTCATCTTTCATGATTTGCAGACTCTTGATCAGATCTCTAAATTCAAAAAATGTTTCTGCATTAATACTTATCACTAAATCTTCATGTGCTTTTGTAGAATCAACAAACTTACATACTTCCCAGATAACTATTGACAAGTTGTCTATACTAAAGTATATGACTTGATATAGTGTTTTCATTATGGCAACAAAGTCATATAGCAGTTTGGAGTCAATGCACTTAGTGTAAAGATCATAATTCAGTTAAGTGTTGAAGACTGGACAATGTACAGAGTTCCTGTAGCTCAGAGCATCAGTGCACATGTGTACGAATGAATTATTGTGTGCGCCCTAGAAGTTAAGTTGGTTAAACTATATTCTTTCTTAGTCTAAGAGCACATAAGTAGACTAGATATGCAAAGATGTGAAAGTTACAATTAGTTGAAGTTGCACAACCAGTGTGTGCCAGCAAAGAACAGAGCATGGAGCTGATAGTTAGCATTTTGGTTTGCGATTATAATCTAATGTTGTAAAGGCCATGCGCCCATTGTATTTAGGTTGTTGACATATTTATATTTATAATTGTAAGCACGCTTAAGCCAATTTATTTGGAAGTGTTTTTTGTAATTAGTTATAGGGCCGACCTAACTATTTTGTTTGTATGAGCATATAAATATAAGATGTGCCCATTGTATTCAGTATGGAAGTGATAAGAGAGTTGTGATAAGTAGATCAGAGGTATGTAAAGACAACATAAGATGTATTAAAGCTTTTCTAGAGGTCAAAGCATCAGCGCACCAAAGGAACTAATCTAACAAGCAGTGTCACAGTGACAGTTCACCTGTAGATATAGTGTGTATCTAAAATCAGAAGGTTGTAGCCTTCACCATTTGAGCAGTGAGCTCTAGGATAGTGAGTCCACTCCCCTAACAAGGATCATTGTAAAATACTCCTAACAGGGTCTGACTCTTAACAAGGTCTACTATACTTAAAGCATTGTAAAGCTACTCCTAACAGGGTAAATGATCTTCTAACAAGGATCACAAAATGCTAGTGTAGAATATTAGTGGGTATCAAGTCCCACCGGGGTTTTTACCTATTTGGGTTTCCCCGTAACCATATTGGTGTCATGTGTTGATTTCATGTTTCATGTTTATGTGAATGTTTATTTCAGTACTTAAGCATTTAAGTTCAGAATAAAGATTAAAGGGAAAAGTTAAAATAGAGTGAACACTAATTCACCCCCCCCCCCCTCTCAGTGTTTACATTCCTAACAATTGGTATCAGAGCTCTAGTCCTCAGCAAAGAAGTTTAACCACTTGAGGAGATCATGGACAAAGAAGAAATGAAACATCTGAAGAAAAATCTTGAAGCCACTCTTGAAGACCTGGACAATTCAAAAAGAGAAATTGAAGAACTAAAAGAAAAAGTCAGCAATGCTCAATTAGTTATAAAAAAACTAAGAAAGGATTTGAAAGGTCACTCTAACAATGATCTTGAAGAAAAGATAAAGAAGTTGAGTGAAGAAAATGCATCCTTATTAAGTCAGCTTGAAGAATTTGATGACAAACTAATGAACAATCGAGACATCTACAATGAACAAGTCAAGGAGAACCTTCAACTCAATGAGGAATTGAGGGAAGCCAATTTGGAAATCTTGGAGATAAGGAATATCAAAGAAATCTTGGAATCTGAATTGAAAAAGTCAAAGGATCATATTGACAAATTACACACCGGTGCTAATTTTGTAGAATCTCAGTTGTATGCAAGAAGAGCCAGAGGAGACACTAGCTATATTGGATACAATGAAGCACAAAATCAGATTGACAATATGCGAGCAAGAAAGGAAGCACAAAAAGACTCTACTAATACTGAGAAGACTGAAGATCAAACCAAAGACAATGGTGGTCCTCCTAAAAATGAGCGCAAGCCTGTAGAATGCACCTATTTTGCATTTAACAAGCATGGACACATTGCAAGGAACTGCACAGAGGTAAGACCTTTTAATGGCTATTGTTATTCATGCAATAGATTTGGTCATAAAGCTATGAATTGCAAGACTAGAAAGAAGAATAGGATTTAGCAAGATCAAAGAAATTAGAATTAGACAAATGTAAGAAGTTCTCAGAATGTCACATGCCAAATATGTAACTATAATGGTCACATAGCAAAATAGTGCAGAATGGTGACTCGTGTCAATGCGCCAAGGAATATAAGACCTCCAGTCATCTACCACTCTTGTAACAAGGCTGGACATATCTCAAGGTTCTGTAGATCAAGGAAGCAAGGTCAGGAAATCCCTAAAAAGATCGAAGAACTAGTTTTGGATCTTGAAGGAGAAGTCAAGTTTGTGAAAGCCTCAGAGGATGTGAGCTTGATTTGGTCAAAAGGAAAGAAGGACAAAGCTGATGAGAATGTATTGGATGCATCCCAAGTGGATGCACCCTCTACATCTACATGAATGGCCCTCAGGGTCATAGGGGGAGCTAATTTAGCTCTAGACCCCTGCGCGGCTGGTATAATCATCCTCAGAGTATGCACCTTTGGACTTAAGATTTTGGGGTGTATAGGAACCTTTGTGCAAGAGTGCACATGTTGATTGTTAGCAGAGCTTGAGTTTGAAATTTTGAAGTGACAGCCTGGTTTACTGACTTGCATTAATGGCATATTTCTCACTTTAAGTACAGAGAAAGTTATTTGTTTACTCATTGCATTCAAATTTAGAGTGATTGGAGAGTAGATTGAGCCTTGGAAGTTGTTGTGAAGTCTTGGAGATTGATCTATCAGTGTTTGCAATGCATTTGATTAGTTGCATAAACCCTAGTTCATTGCATTGATTCAGAAGTCATCAAATCATCTCAGAGTTCAGTTGGAAAGTGATTAACAAGTAAGTCATGGCCACTCCCATTGTTTATGATGTCGCTAAGAAGAAAAGATATGTTTTCAAGAGGCACCCATTTAAATCAACCCTAGATTATTTAGAGGGAGCTTTCTCCCGCATGCCTATGGGTGTCATGCATGTGGAAGACATAAGGGCTTACATCTACTATAAGAAAGAACCTGTTGGACTTGATAGGTTAAGGGTGCACATGGATACCATGTTGAAATAGGATAAAACATTCATGGATGAATATGCCAAATGGAATGATCACCCTATTGTTGAGTATGCTATGGCATATGAATTCTATGAGACAAAATGGATAAAGATCTTATTGAGCATAATAGATGATGATCTGTTTTGGATTTGAGATGTTCTAGTAAGAATCACAAGTGATCTAATACATGAGATGATAGGCCTTTCTAGGATAGGCATCATCCTTCTAGTGGGCAAGGATGTCAGGAAAATGGTAGAGCAAGTATGTAAGTCAAGGAGTGATAGGTGCGGTATGACTATTGAATTGATTGAGATGGCAGCCATCAAATTGATGTCAATGATACTGGGTTACAGATTTCATCACACCAGTAGGGTGAATAGTGTGTCTACAGGCACTATTCTAGCTACCATCAGACTAGTAAAGGAAGATGGAGAGTTCAAGTTGTGTGAGATCTTGCGCACACAGTTGATAGATAACATCAAAGCTATCAAACATGAAAAAATAAAGATATTCAAGTTTGGGTCCTTAATCATCTATATGTACCTTCATATAGTTGGAAGAGTTTTAGATTTGTATTTGGACAAGTCCATTCCAACAATGCCTCAGATATCCAACAAAGCATCCATAGAAAGTACACTAAGAGACTATGTCACATTAGAATTGAAGACCTTTAGAGCTAAGATGCAGATGAGGTATAGGATTCCAGAAAGCATTATAGAGAAATATAAGGATACAATATGCTTTATGGTGGAGACTGATACTACATGTATGGAAGCTATTGAGCCTAGAACTAAGTGGATTCATCCACTTGGGTATGAGGTAGAAGAACAGGTCCTTAAAGCATATGCACAAGTAATTCTAACAGCCCCTAAAGATCCTAATGAACCTAGGTGGGGAACCTATGAGGAAAAGACCAGAGAAGTTGATGCAAAACTTAACAGTGCCACAACTAAAAGAAAAGTTGCTAAGGTCACTTATGAGATCTTGAGAATACATGGTGTGTCTCAAGTAGACCTTGATAAATCAAGGGATGAAAAGATTTCCCTATAATTGAAAGGTGCAATAGCAGAGGAAGAACAAGAAGATCCTAAGTTGAAGAAAATGAAAACTGAATCAGATGATAGTTAGAAGGGTAAAGAAGATAATACTCCTTTTGCACCCAAAGATACTATTGACTTTACCACTCCTCTAGAGTATAAGCCAATAGTCAAGAGGAAGAAAGAAGCTAGAACTAGTCATCCATCCTCGTGAGCTACAAGGAGTAGAAAAATCATTCAAGCTCCTCCTAAGGTAGGATTCAGACCAAGCCTTAAAGTTTTGAGCACAAGAATTATTGATGAGGGCAGAATTGATCAATTAGGGAAGTATTATGATACATACAGTGAGATTGACAAATCAGAAATACATAGTATGATTGTCAAACATATGATCAAGTTCAAGAAGACAGTCCTTGAGTTGAAAACCTTGATTCCAGATAAAGTATGGGATATTTTAGAATACCAAAAGAGACAAGCAAATGAAGATGATCTAAGGATAAGAGAGAAAGTATTAGAAGATACTCTACTAGTATGTTCTAAAGAAGAAGAGGCACTGATATTAAATTTGGTGAAGCCACACTTAAGGACAAAGATGAGAACTCTATACATTATGAACAAAGACTATGAGCTGATAATGAAGGAAATAGAGAAGGCCTTTGAAAAGGTGTTATTAGAACAACAAATAAAACCACCTACTGCGCTCATCACTCATGCACCTAGTAAGCAATACAAAGAAGTAGAGACCTTCAATGTACTAGTGACAGGTCCTTAGGACTCAGCACCCATAGCAGAAACTCAAACAGAGATAGACAAGTCTGCGCACATCTTAGAATCACATGAAGGCAGCACTATTATCATAGATAATGTGGAGATAGCCATGGCAGCTACTGATAAGGATTTGGACAAGTTTGAGGAAGCATTTGTTAGTACTAAAGAAGCTAAAATCTTATGCAGCAATACACCTCCCACTCAGCAAGAAGAATTACTCATAGAAGATGTATCTAATAAGAAAGAAGAAGAAGAGGAAGAAAAGAAAGAAGAAGATACTTCTGTTGATCTTGCAAAGGTAAAACCAGAAGTGATAGATAGCACTCCCATCACTCCCTCCTTAGCATTGTTGTCAAGTTTGACATCCGACAGAAGCAGTTTGGACTCCTCGAAAGAAGAAGACCTAATTAAGTTTAGCGTCTTGGCTATGGAGAAGGCAAAAGAAAAACAAGTTATGAGGAATCCTCTCCTGGTAGAATAAGTGAATATTTTGAATAGTTTGTTGCTAGAGGATAAGAAAGTACTAAAAGTACATTTGGTTGATCATGTGAGTTCAGTCCTCTCACAGTTCAAAAGCCATTTTTATAGCCTAGAAGAATCTATGTCCATAGTAGCAGAATAAAAGTACTTAAAGAAGAGACTCAATGAACTAATGAGCAACTTTGCACTAGACTTGAATTCTCTTAAGTTTGGTCAAGCATCCTTGAAATAATTTTTTGATGAAGGAAGAAGGATCATTGCAGCATGCATGGATCAAGACAAGCTCACCGATGCTCACTTCAAGAAGATAAAAGAGGCATAAGAAATGATTGAGCAGGTAAAGAATTCAGTGACAGATACATCCATTGATGTGAACATGTGCAACAATGTCTACCAAGGACAGATAGACAAGATTTAGAAGGAAGAAAAAGAGATAACAAGGATAAGGTCCAGATAGACTCAGTTGAAGAATGGTCTTGCGCCCTCTTTAGACATCCTCAATCAGAATATAAATGAGATTGATGCCACCATGGTAACTTATGATCATGGTCCCATTAGTGACTTGGAGAATATGGAGAAGCTTCAATAAATGCATTATGCGCCCATCTCCAGATAGTTAACTCTCTGATAACCTTTTGGAAGAAGGAGATCCAGAACCTCAAGATTACATATCCAGATGTTTTCCCTTAGTAAGTATGTGTATATACAGTTTTTTGATGCACCTTTGTCATTAATGTCAAAGGGGGAGTTGTGTATAGAATGAGGAGTATATATATGTAAAGGGAGATATAAGATTATGTATAAAAATGTATAGAATACAAAAAGTTTTTGTGTTAAGGGACAGTTAGCAACTTGGCCATATTCCTTTGTTGCCATCAATAACAAAGGGGGAGATTTTTGGCAAGTTGTCTATACTGAAGTATATGACTTGATATAGTGTTTTCATTATGGCAACAAAGTCATATAGCAGTTTGGAGTCAGTGCACTTAGTGTAAAGATCAAAATTTAGTTAAGTTATTGATCAAGACTGGACAATGTACAGAGTTCCTGCAGCTCAGAGCATCAGCGTATATGTGTACAGATGAATTATGGTGTGCACCCTAGAAGTTAAGTTGGTTAGACTATATTCTTGCTTAGTCTAAGAGCGCATAAGTAGATATGTAAAGATGTGAAAGTTACAGTTAGTTGAAGTTGCACAACCAGTGTGTGCCAGCAAAGAACAAAGCATGGAGCCGACAGTTAGCATTTTGATTTGCGATTATAATTTAATGTTGTAAAGGCCATGCGCCCATTGTATTTAGGTTTCTGACATATTTATATGTATAATTGTAAGCACGCTTAAGCCAATTTATTTGGAAGCATTGTTTGTAATTAGTTATAGGGTCGACCTAACTATTTTGTTTGTATGAGCGTATAAATATAAGATGCACCCATTGTATTTGATATGGAAGTGATAAGAGAGTTGTGATAAGAAAATCAGAGGTATGCAAAGACATCATAAGATGTATTAAAGCTTTTCTAGAGGTCAAAGCATCAATGCACCAAAGGAACTGATCTAACAAGCAGTGTCACAGTGACAGTTCACCTGCAGATATAGTGTGTATCTAAAATCAGAAGGTTGTAGCCTTCACCATTTGAGCAGTGAGATCTAGGATAGTGAGTCCACTTCCCTAACAGGGATCATTGTAAAAGACTCCTAATAGGGTCCAACCCTTAACAAGGTCTACTGTACTTAAAGCATTGTAAAGCTATTCCTAACAGGGTAAAGGATCTTCTAACAAGGATCACAAAACACTAGTGTAGAATATTAGTGGGTATCAAGTCCCACCGAGGTTTTTACCTATTTGGGTTTCCCCGTAACCATATTGGTGTCATGTGTTGATTTCATGTTTCATGTTTATGTGAATGTTTATTTCAGTACTTAAGCATTTAAGTTCAGAATAAAGATTAAAGGGAAAAGTTAAAATACAGTGAACATTGATTCACCCCCCCACCCCCCTCTCAATTTTCCCATTCCTAACAATAACTACATTAAATAATGCTTTATCTGGAGGTTCATCTCTGCAATGTATTGGCTAGGTTTAAAAACACTTTGACAGAAAGTATTATCTGTACCTATAAATTTTACTGTGTTAATCTATTGAAGAAGCTATGAGTCATTGTAGAATTCTTAGCTTTTTGTATGCTGGTTAGTTTTCTGTGTATGAACATTTCAAAATTAATGAAGGGATGTTTTAGTGGTACCAATGGAACTTTCCTGCTAGTGTGTGAGGTTTTGTTGATGTAGATCCATGAAAAAAGGAAGCTATGGATCTGATGATAGTCTTTTGTCTAATCAAAGCCAAATTGCTAGAAAGACGGAACATAGAATCCCTAAAGCAAGAATGAAAATCATGTGAACTTGCTAGGGAAGTGGCTAGATGGTGCAGGAGCACCTAAGAGCCAAGGAACACCATCAGGGTCACATGGAGGATCCATGAAGTTCATATGGTCAAATTATGTCTATAAGGCCATTTCTTAATTTAATTGGGCTATTAAAGTCATTTGTAACTCATATTGAGTCATTTTGATTAAGTTGTCAAGATGTTGCCATGTTATGCAATTAAGGCCTAATAAGGCTATGTAATGGGGGTGTAAGTAACTTAAGAGTCTTACTAGTATTTTGGGTTAGTATTTATGGTTATAAAGTCTTTAAGAGACCATGCCAATGCAATAAAAAAGGTTGTCATGTTTCAAGTTGGAAACAAGTCATAAAAAGCCATTAAAATTGCCAAAATGTAATAAGCATGGCTTAGAGAAGATTAATGCCAAGAGGTAGTTTTTGGGTAGTTAGGTGGTTGGTCAATTGGAATAGATGGTTCCCTCTCTATTTATGTATTATAATTCCAAAACACAAGATTTTGGTTAGATTCTGGAGAAAGGAGTCCATGTAATAGATGGGAAGATCAATAAAATTTAGTTTTTCTGCACTTTTCCATGTTTAGATAGTTATAAAAGTCCTCTTCAATTATAAATGTTTCTACATTAAGTTAAGAGTATATTGGATTTGGAATTGTTGCATTTGGTTGAGTAGGCAAAGAGTTATCTGTGTTTTGGTACAGACTACCCAAACTCTCCAATAGGGTAACTCGAGAGGAAGAAAATGTAGTTAACTTGATGCCATACGTATTGTCTAACCCCATGTTTGGAAGGGAGATGGGGAATATTGTATATTACCTACTCAAATAGTTTCATAAGGAGGCCATGCACTTGTTGGCATGTGCATTAGATGGTGGAAGAGAGTAGTATGTTGAAGAATGAAGGAATGACGATCATAGAAATTGCAATCTCAATACGGGGGTAGTATCTCCTAAACCAACCATTGGATTTCTCTAGATTTTATATATGTTGTTTGTAATGACAATTGTCAGATTTTGACTAGAGCAATTGAAAAAAATTTCTTCGGTTTGAAAGATATAGACATCTGAGTATAGGTTTGTCTAAGAGGACAATGAGGACTTAAATATGTTGTATTTAATCGAGAAGTTTTATTTGTTGAATCAAAAGGATAGGATGGAGTGTGGAAAGGGATTATATGGTCCAAGGTTTATGTTACAATGATTATATTGATGGAACAACATATTTTTTGGGTTCATGGGGGATCATTATTAAAGGGTTATTGATCTAATGTATGGGATTAAATTGTGAAAGGGTATGTTTGTTGATGAGTATAGTCACAAGTGAGCGAAGGTATGATCAAGCATGATCAAACAAGTTGATAAGAGGGGTGAGGGAGGTGTCTAAAAGGTGTAGAGTCTAGTGGAAAGAACCATTGTTGACCATTGAGGGGTCTATTGTGTGGGTAGGGTCTAGGAGATTGATCCATTGAAGGATAATATTTCCTAGTAACCAATAGCCTCTACATCAAGTGGTATCAGAGTGAGTAAGTTCTAGGATTTGGAAGGTTGAAGGTCCTTTGTTGAATCCTTGGAGTTGAATTATCTTCCTTGTGTATTCCAAAGTGGTGACTGGAAACTAGAAGAATCCTAGGATGGGGAAGGTGTTCTTGATAAGGTTAGAGAATAAGATGTACTATGCTTTCAAAGAGTACATGGAAGATGAGAGGAAGAGAGATCAAGAAAAGAAGGAAACAGAAGAAGAAAAGAAAAGAGAAGAAGAAGAAAGGTTAAAGAACCATGAAGAAGCTTTGGATAAGAGTATTGAGAAGTGGGAGATGATAGCACTACTCTTGGAGCAAGCAGCAGATGCAGATGAAGAAGATGAGAATAAGATTGTCCATGAAGAGATAGAGGAACCTAGGAGCAAAGAGGTTCTAGAGGCTGAATCTAAGATTGAAGATGAAGTTGTTGATGAAGGAAACATTGAATCAAGTCATGAAGGGCTTGAAACTAAAAAAAATTTGTAGGTAGGGGAAATGATGCATCCTTTAGTGATGAATGAGGATGAGCAACATGATATCATGGTTTTAAAGGGAGCCAAGATGACCAAGGAGTTTTTGGTATGCCAAGGAGAAAGGCACAAGGAGGAAGACCAACAAGAGGTGGTAGTAGGGGTGAAAGAACCTGCCTATGGGGTCATGAGTGTGGCTAAAGAAGCAGCCATGAATGTTGAAGATAGCTTGGAGTGCCTAGAGGAGAGCAAAGGTATGCAAGATGCATTGGTCTGTATAAGGAGAGACTCAAAATTTGAAGAAAATGAAGAATGAAAGGTTGTAGCAGTAGTCTGATGGAGGGATGTTGAGGATGAAAAGAAGAATGATGATCAAAATGTGGTTTACTTTTTGCCCATGGGAGGCAATCAAATTTTAAAGATACTTTAGTAGATTTTGGAGCAGCATCATGAAAAGATGCCATGGGTCATCAATGATGATCTTTTCAAACCAAGAGTGAAGATAAAGTTGTTTTGTTGTAGGACTTTCCAAGAGGACTTGGAAAACTTTTAAAGTTGCGGAGTATGGTGCAGGAGCACCTAAGAGCCAAGGAACACCATCAGGGTCACATGGAGGATCCATGAAGGTCATATGGTCAAAATATGTCTATAAGGCCATTCTTAATGTAATTGGGCTATTAACATCATTTGTAACTCATATTGAGTCATTTTGATTAAGTTGTCAAGATGTTGCCATGTTATGCAATTAAGGCCTAATAAGGCTATGTAATGGGGGTGTAAGTAACTTAAGAGTCTTACTAGTATTTTGGGTTAGTATTTATGGTTATAAAGTCTTTAAGAGACCATGTCAATGCAATAAAAAAGGTTTTCATGTTTCAAGTTGGAAACAAGTCATAAAAAGCCATTAAAATTGCCAAAATGTAATAAGCATGGCTTAGAGAAGATCGACGCCAAGAGGTAGTTTTTGGGTAGTTAGGTGGTTGGTCAATTGGAATAGATGGTTCCCTCTCTATTTATGTATTTTAATTCCAAAACAAAAGAGTTTGGTCAGATTTTGGAGAAAGGAGTCCATGTAATATATGGGAAGATCAATAAAATTCAGTTTTTCTACACTTTTCCATGTTTAGACAGTTATAACAGTCCTCTTCATTTATTTTGTCTAGATCTAAATACTACTATCTTGAAACTGTTGTAATTTTAAATGTTTCTACATTAAGTTAAGAGTATATTGGCTTTGGAATCATTGCATTTGGTTGAGTAGGCAAAGAGTTATCTGTGTTTTGGTACAGACTACCCAAACCCTCCAATAGGGTAACCCGAGAGGAAGAAAATGTAGTTAACTTGATGCCATACGTATTGTATAACCCCATGTTTGGAAGGGAGATGGGGAATATTGTATATTACCTACTCAAATAGTTTCAGAAGGAGGCCATGAACTTGTTGGCACGTGCATTCGATGGTGTAAGAGAGTAGTATGTTGAAGAATGAAGGAATGGCTATCATAGAAATTGCAGTCTCAATACGGAGCCAGTATCTCCTAAACGAACCGTTGGATTTCTCTATATTTTATATATGTTGTTTGTAATGATATTTTTCAGATTCTGACTAGAGCAATTGAAAAAAATTTCTCTGGTTTGAAAGATATAGACCTCTGAGTATAGGTCTGTCTAAGAGGACAACGAGGAGGTAAATCTGTTGTATTTAATCAAGAAGTTTTATTTGTTGAATCAAATGGATAGGATGGAGTGTGGAAAGGGATTATATGGTCCAAGGTTTATGTTAAAATGATTATATTTATGGAACAACATATTTTTTGGGTTCATGGGGGATCATTATTAAAAGGTTATTGATCTAATGTATGGGATTAAATTGTGAAAGGGTATGTTTGTTTATGAGTACAGTCAAAAGGGAGCGGAGGTATGATCAAGCATGATCAAACAAGTTAATAAGAGGGGTGAGGGAGTTGTCTAAAAGGTGTAGAATCTAGTGGAAAGAACCATTGTTGACCATTGAGGGGTCTATTGTGTGGGTAGGGTCTAGGAGATTGATCCATTGAAGGATAATATTTTCTAGTAACCACTAGCCTCTGCATCACTAGATGTCATGCAAATATATGAACTTTGAGTCTAGCTATACTTCAAGATCTTTCCTTTGCTGGCTACTTTGAGCTCCAAATGAATGTGCTAAGGAGAAGTAGATATAAGGACTCCTACAAGGATAATTTTGGGTTGGAGTCCTCAAAATATTTGAGCAGTATTTAGGGCTATTTCATCAAATTAAATCTGTATTTGTTATTGATGATTACTTGAGATATTTGGTTTTTATAAATCCAACACAAATGAAACTTTATGACAACATGAGGTGAATGAGAATAGAAGAGAAAAATTCAGTAAAGGCCAAGAATGCATAATCACAAGAAAAGGTTAATGATGATGAGATGATAATGCTGTAGAAAGAAGGATCATAGTTCATGCTATCAAACCAAAGGACACTTCCATAACAAAAGACAAAAATGTCCACGAGTCCTCAATCAAAACTTTAGGTATGGATATAATTGCATTTTTTGATGATGATGCTTAGTATATAGGAATGATTGGTCCTTGTAGTATAGTGCAAAATATAGTTGTGACGTTGTGATTGGACTTAAGGTCCAAGAGGAAGAACTACAGGTTTATCTAGAACTAGGTTTTATGATTATCCACTCTGATTACATAGAGGTGAGCCACGAAACATTCACCCTTAGTGGTTCTAAGATTGATAGGATTAGAGATGGAGCTTGGAAGAGAGATGTGTATTTGATAGTAGTGCAACAAAGTGGTAGAGCAGTGACTCTGAGGTTGATATGGGATCTTAGCATTTAGTTTTGGTATGCTGTTGTAGATTTCTTGAGAACAAGCAATCTTTGGGACGAAAGGACTGTAATGTCCCCAATTTCTATTGGGGTTGGCTAGCCCAATGATAATAACATATTAAATAACAAATAAATCAAATTTATAAATAAATAAAATTATTAGATAATTTTATATTTTCTCCTGGGTTGTCTCACCTTAACCTATTGGGATGATTTTATTCACGAGGCATCTTTTATCCTATCTTTCCCACCGCATGCATTTTGTCAAATAATTTGCATATATGAGAAGCACAAATCAGAAGTTTATACTTCAGACTTACTGATTTGCTTTCCTATTTTTCTAATTTTTTTTGTTGCAACTTGTTTGGGTTTCACATGTATGAATAATGACACATGATTTTGACATTCAATGAATAAATGAAGAAATACAAATTCAATTGAAAACCAAGAACATCCTTTTTATTATTAAAATTGTCTTGACATAACAAAATATTGAAATAATCATTCCAATATCTGACCTGTGATGGCGAATTGCTTACAGAAATAAATACTAGAAACTTACAGCTGTATGGGACTAATGTGATCCAATTAGGTAGAATTCTTCTCCAGGAAGCTATACGACTCTCTCACATAGACTTTAAAATTATCTGTAGGTCAAAACTAATTTCTATGCACCTCCAAATGGCCAATCTACTATATCAAATCTGAGAGGGCAATATTTTCATTATTATGAAGTTGATTTATCCTCAAAGAAGCCATGACCAGCAAGGAAAGCTTACACACCCAAAAAATTCTCTGCACTTTTTTGAAAGTGATAATATCTCTCAGCAAAATCTATAATATTCGCAACATGCCTTTTCCAAATACTCATGCCTCCTTTAACTCACAACCTATCTTGTATTATCCACACTTAGGCTAAATGCTATTTTATTTCTTACCATTCAAACCTATTTCCCATGTGCCATACCTACAAGGTAAGGCAATTAATGTGCGACAAAAGTTGCTCCATAGAAGGGCTTTGCACACTGCTATCAGCCATATTATTCCCTAATATTAATAAATTGGCTCCTTTAAGCAATCCACAATTTTTCCACAATACCAACAATTTATTAAAATTACCAATTAGTTCCCCTTTGCCTTTTATTTTTTTACTGCGGCGCCTAGCTACCAAGCAAACGTCACACTTCAAATTCTGAAATTCATCTTCATAGAAAAATTCAAAAAATTCACAAAACAACAACCTGCAGAAAATGTTTCTTGATGATCAAAATGTTAAGGAATGTGGATCAGTTATAGAGAATAATAATAGTCATATTCTATATATTTCTTAGGACATGTGTAAAATTTCTTTGAATAAGGTCACCAAGACTCTAAAGGTCATCTCAACTACCTCCAAACTTGATCAAACACCATGCCATCGCTCAAGGACTCCATCTTCAGTCTTGAGTAGGGGGGGAAATTTGGAGTGGATAGGACAACCTGTCTTATGGCTGGGCGAAATCCACCCAGTCATAGGACACATGTAGATTTGCACTTCTATACTTAGCCAAATTTTTGGTTTAGGGGCAAGAGAATTTATACAAATACAACATTTAAGTATAAGTCTGATTTATTACTTTAAGTTATATTTGTATAAATACCTTCCAGGATGTTTGAGATAGGTTTCAACTTCATAGGATTTAAGGTGCAGATTCTAGATTTTGGGGGTTTTTTAAATATTTCAGGACTTAGCCAAATTTCAGGATTCAATGTACCTTCAGCAAAGCTACTTCCCACAATCTATCTCGGCTTTCTAAGATCAAATTGAAGCTGAAAAAAGGATTCTCAAAGGGTTTAAAACTTGTTACATCACAAATCCTTTGGTCTTGATTCCATATTCCTGAAAGATCTAGCACAACTCTTGCCCATGCTCCAGACAGACTTGACTTCCCAGGAGGCCAAAATTGTCAAGACCAACTCTCGAACCTCACCTGCTGGACCAAGGACTTTAAAGTTGCCACCAAAAAAGACTACCTAAGACCACTACTCCTACTTCTTGCAAAAGAGGGGGGTCCCCATTAGCAATGGGGCGATGGTGTGAAAACCTCACAACAGAAGATACTGACACTCTTTTCGTGCCTCCATAATGCATTTACAATAACAACTTTGATGATGCGGTAAATTCTTTTCCTATTATGTAAATGAAACAGAGATCGACGTGTCTCTGGTGCATGCAAAGAGCATGGCTTATTCTATTATTAGTAAATGAGAGTGCAAACCTATATCACTCTTTCCATAATCAAACTTACGAAGTGTAGAAACAAGTTTGAGCTTCTATGTTCCTATTTATTCAATAATATTGCAATGATACATACATCCAATGATGTATTTTGAATATATCCATCTAGATGACCAAGAATTTCTACCTCCATTGCATTCATTCTTGCTGACCCGAATGGCTATATTCACCATAAATAAATCAGATATTTTATGTACAACATTAAAAATCATTCCAATCTAATCTTATTAAAGTAGCTATTGATGGCACAGTGCATTTGTTTCCTATTGCAAAGTAAAATATATTCAAAGACTAAACAAGAACAGGAAAGACATGCCTACAATTAAGTTTGATGCAAGGTGGAAGGCGTTAGCCTTCACAAATCTTTAAGAACGGGCTCCAAACGTATGTATGCAACATATCAGAGCTAAGGTAATGCACAAAGATTATAGAGCAAAGAGAAATGTGGAACATAAATATTCCAACGTGTTCATCACAAAAAGAAGCCAAAAATCATCATAAGCAAAGACAAAATAATCCAAAATCAAACATCCTTCATCCAGAGAAAGAGAGCAAAGCCAAAACAAGAGTTGTATATTCTCAAGAGCTGAGCTCCCCTCCTTAAGATAGGTGGCAAGGAGTAAATCCTTTCCACGGGAGTTACTCTTGCCACCATTCTCAAATTGTCGACAAGATAACTCTCGACCATACAAAAGGATGGATACATGCCCCCCGATCAAACAAGTGAGCTCAAGTAAAAATCTTCCACATAAAAGAACAACATACAAACTAATAAAATCAGTGATACTTATATATATCCATCAAAGATTAAACATGAAATAAATACTTCAGATGATATGAAAAGCATACAATAGAAAATTAAATATTTTATTACTTAGGTTGTTAATTAAAATCAACAAGGTACCTTAGGCCAGAGACTAACTAGACCAACTGGACATCGGAATACCTCTACACCAAATCGAAACAATTGACAATGAACAAGGTTCTAGCTCAAATAGCGTTCCCAACTTTTATCATTTTCTTGTGTGCTCCTAAACTAATGACACTCTTTCCTCGCTCACAGGATGATTCTCCTCTTGCATCGACTAAAAAGGATGAATTAGCTATCCATGCCATTATAAAAAATCTCAATTTCCATTATCATTTGGCCAACCTTGCAATGATAATAACATATTAAATAACAAATAAATCAAATTTATAAATAAATGAAATTATTAGATAATTTTATACTTGCTCCTGGGCTGTCTCAACTTAATCAACCCGGGATGATTTTATTCACGAGGCATCTTTTATTCTATCTTTCCCACCGCATGCATTTTGTCAAATAATTTGCATATATGAGAAGCACGAATCAGAAGTTTATACTTCAAACTTACTGATTTGCTTTCTTATTTTTTCTGATTTTTTTTTTGTTGCAACTTGTTTGGGTTTCAGATGTATGAATAATGACACATGATTTTGACATTCAATGAATAAACAAAGAAATACAAATTCAATTGAAAACCAAGAACATCCTTTTTATTATTAAAATTGTCTTGACATAACAAAATACTAAAATAATCATTCCAATATCTGATTTGTGATGGTGAATTGCTTACAAAAATAGATACTGGAAACTTACAGCTGCATGGGACTGATGTGATCCAGCTAGGTAGAATTCTTCTCCAGCCAGCTATATGACTCTCTCACATAGACTATAAAATTATCTGTAGGTCAAAACTAATTTCTGTGCACCTCCAAATGGCCAATCTATTGTATCAAATCTGAGAGGGCAATATTTTCATTATTATGAAGTTGATTTATCCTCAAAGAATCCATGACCAGCAAGGAAATCTTACACACCCAAAAAATTCTCTGCACTTTTCTGAAAGTGATAATATCTCTCAGAACAATCTATAATATCCACAACATGCCTTTTCCAAATACTCACGCCTCCTTTAACTCACAACCTATCTTGTATTATCAGGTAGATCTAATATGAGGGTCACTATTGGAGAAACAGGTCACAGAAACCCTCTAGCATTATGCTATAGTATACATACATGCCTTTGATTTTACTCCAAGCCTTTCTATTTGCATGATTAACTCATGTGATTGTAGCTCTTTTTATATCTTATTGGTTATCCAAAGGTCAATGCCAGTTTTGGAACATAGTTACAAGATCTTGGCATATCCTTTTGGTTCTATATTTTCCAAAATTATTAAATTCATCAGATCTGATCCATATATAAACTTTCTTTTTGAACCAAATCTAGAATTCATAACTTGGTAGCTATGGTATTTTTCCCTTTAATCCATAAACAGTGTGGATGTTCCATTCGTTGTTTTATTAACACAAATCTCAAATTCCAACATTTGATTGATCTATGCTCTTGAAAAACACCTAGATAAAAGCAGTTTTAAAAGTCCTAAAAATGAAGTTGTTAAGAGCATAATAGAATGGAAGAAGATGATAACAGTATTAAGAGAGCACACATAGCATGGAAATGGAGAGAAAACACAAAAATTAACCTATAGAAACCCAATGTACATCAAAACTCCGGTTTATATCTCGTCTAGTTGATATCTCTTTTGTTGGTTACAAGGATTACTACATACTTAAGGCATCAATGAAAACCAACTGAGATACTTGTATCATCTTAAAATGGAAGCACTTCCATGTTAAGAGTGTTTATCCCTCCGAGTAAGTGGTTTGGGGTCATATTGGATGCCTTGAATTGATCTTTTCTTTGATCTGGCTTTCTCCCCGCTTTCCACTTCTTTTTTGCTTCATCCTAGGTGAAATTAGGGATAGGATCTTAAGGATTCTCCTGAATTTCACTCTTCCATAGCTCTATTTTCTAGGTAGGATTTAGAAATGGATCCTCAGTAATCATAGGATTTTATGTAATCATAGGATTTTATGTGTCATCTCAGTAATCATAGGATTTTATGTCTATCCCTGACATTCTATCCTATTTTGGCATCAATTTTAGGTGTCATCTCAGTAATCATAGGATTTTATGTCTATCCCTGACATTCTATCCTATTTTGGCATCAATTTTAGGTTTATGGACATCCTTGGGACCTCTTGACTTGGTTCTGAGTCAACTTAGGATCAGGGTCAATGTCTTAGGTTGAACCTAACTAGGTCAAGGTCTTAGGTTGACCCTGACTAGGTCAGGGTCAACCTTGGCTTTGACCCCTTCCTCCAAAATTTCAATTTCTAGAATCTCTGGGCTTCGGGCTTTCGGGAGATTTATTTTCCTGCTTCCGGGTTGGCCATTTCGGATTTCAAGATGGTAAATCTTTTAATTGCATTTAATCTAGGTATATTTTCTAAAGGTGAGGACCTAATTGGGATTTAATTCTCTAAGATGGCCCATCTAGAGGAGTGTGCCCTAGATCACTATAAAAGGAGGCCTTCCTCTCTCATTTTCATCATCAAGTTTTGTGAGAACATATCTCTCAATCAAGTTTTCATGTGCAAGCTCTCAAGCTCTCAAGGTGATCAAGCAAGCATCCATTCAAGCATTCAAGTGTTCTTCTCCATCCAAGTTCTCCATTGAAGATCAAGTATTCAAGCATTCAAGCCATTGAAGGGATTTGGTTCAAGCATTCAAGATTCATCATTCAAACCCTAGATCTAGCCATCATGATGGTGTGATCTTCCTTCAAGATCCTTTGTTCATCTTCAAGATCCATTTCATTCTTCCCTTAAGGTGGATTCCAAGCATACAATCATGGAGGTTTGATTTACATTTGTTGATGTTATGTTCAAGCTTTCATATTAACATACTAGATTACATTTCAAATACAATTGCATTATCTATTGAATTGCATAGCTTCATTGTTAGATCCTTTTCTACTACTTACTAGCATTCTCCATTTCAATTTCAATATTAAGGTTGATTCTAAACGAGGGTTTGACCAAGGCAAACCCCCCATACAACAAAAACCCCCATTTTCTTGTAGGTACAGGTGTGGAATTTCAAATCTGAGAGTAGATTTGGATACCCTTTTTGGAAAACTTCTGAGATTTGCGAACAGAATTCGAATCGGACTTCAAATAAAGAATGTGGTATTTGACCTTTTATGAGGGTTAAACTTGAGCCAAGCCATCTTGAGGAAATATTTTTGGGTTTTGTAGATCTCGCAGTTTCGGTTTAAAGCCACGAGAATCAACTATTTTTGAGATCGTTTGACAAGGTTTTCAGCTAATTCTTTTTCGGAGGTAAGTACCTTTATTTCTTAATTTCAATATTAGTCATCTACATTTACTTTCTATATCAATACAATTTCATGTAAGTGTAAAATATTGGTTTTGGGGTCTCTTTTATGTGCAAACCATTGTTCTAGGACCCCATCCATATTTTATCCTTTACAATACTTAAAAGATTATTGTTATTCTTATTTATTGTAGGATTGCTCGTTCATTTCCTTATTCATATTGAAGTCACCTTTTATTGTCTCAAATACTGCTGGAATGATCTATTTCCATCGCTTTAGGTCAGGGATATGCATATGCAATAATAACTTTAGTAATATACAAGAGAAGAGGTACGAAATAATTAGAATTTAGTTTATGCCTTTGTCATGTCCCCTCTCTAGTCTGACTAGCAGAGTCATGAGAGTTGGCCTATTATTGGAGTCTTGTAGGCTAGTAGTGGTGGATAGAGACTCATATTGGATACTTAGTGACCGGAGTTGGTTCTACAGTCAGTTTGAAAGCCAATCGGGGTAGTTCCTTAATTTTAGGAATTTTTCCTAAAATTTAGGAGGTTGTGGCAGTGACCAGATTTGAGGCTCCTCAAGACTAGTATGCAGTTTCAATTTCAGTGTGACAGGATATTGTAGACACATAAAATTGGACAAGTACTTTTCAAAATGCAAAAATTAATTAAATGGCTCAAAATCATTAAAATGCATTAAAATGGACATAATTAAATAAAGTTGAAAAAAATCAATTAAAACAAAGGATTATTAAATAATGATGTTAAATGATTAAATTGAAGCTTAAAAGGGCCAAAAATAATATATAATTGATTTTAATAAATTAATTGTATAGTTGTTTAATCAAAAATAAAAATGAAGCTATTACCCTTCCATGGCTAAATTTAATTAATTAATTGAATTTAATAAATCTTATTTTCTTTCAACAAAGTGACCAACCAATGAAAATTGAGGACAAAAAGACATAAATCACTCAAACATTTAAATTGTCCAAAGATTTGAAACCATTTAAAGGGTTGTCCCCTCATTTGTCCCCCCATTTATGAACAAAGCAAAATTTTTGACTCAACCATGGGATAACCATGATTACTTCACTCCACCCCCTACCCTTGGGAAAGTACTATAAGTATGAGGCATTTTGGAGAGCATTTCCATCTTGGAATTTCATTTGCATAGCATTGTTACTATAGGCAATTGAGATAATTTCTAAGAGCAATTTGAGCAATTTGAGCATTTAGTATCATAATTTCATCATTCTTGAGCTAGAATCATCATAGAAGCATAGCATAAGCATAATAGCAGCATCATTTCTTGTTTTAGAGGTGTCACTAGTGAGGATTGTAGCTGAGAGCTTCACTTACCACTTCTTTCTAGAGATCCATGGGATAATATAGATCATAATTTCAATTTTAGTTAAATTTGCATTGTATTTGATTAGATTGATGTTAGTAGATCTTAATTTCATGCAGGTGAGTAACTTCATCACACAAATGGCACCCACCGTGGGGCTCTAAGCCTCACTTCATCATTTTCATCTTTATTTGCATGCTTGGATATTCTGTTTTCCATGAATTACTTGCAGGAGGTTGAATCACGCTTACAGTCGGTTCTCTGTAGCCTAAGAGCTCTGTATTAATGCCTACTAGCTGGAGATCTATGCTTCCGATGACAAAGAATTCAGCCTTTATGGCTCACAGTCATGCCTGTGACTCAGGGAGTATCACCTTGCTTTAATTTACTATCGCTTAAGTTGGTGCTTTGCTTCGCATGTTATAGTTTTAGTCACACTTTTGAAATGAAATTTATCACTTAGAACTGTTAACATGTCGCTTAGAATTAAATATTTTGCACAATTTTAAGCTTTGTTTACACCTGTGCATAAACTATTTACGCCTGTATAACTTTGAGTAACGCTTGAGCCGCTGCAAAGTGATGCTTGCTACTATCAAAGTTACACTTGTAAGCAGTTTAGTCACGCCTATTAGCTGGAACGATGTCACCTTGTCTCTGTTGTCTATTTTGGTTTTTAAATTGATAGATTTCAATAGCTAATTCTCTGTTTATATTTTTAACAGTAAATGAGAAGACATCCAAAAGTGAAAAAGCCAGAAACTAGGTTCAACCAAGAAGGAAAAGCATTGGCTAAAAGGATCAAGAAGGAAAATCAAGCACATACCAAAGCAATTCTTGAATCAACATTGGATGAAGATGTTAAGGTACATGAAAAATACATTGCTGTGATTGAAGCTTACAAGCGTAAATTTGTTTCATTAAATTGGATTTTTGATCCTTAAGCTCAAATAGTTAAAAATGCAAACAAAGTGCTCTAAAGTTTCATTTACTTAAAACCTTTGTGTTGTTAAATTCAAATTTTGGTTTCCCCTCATTGTGAATTGGTTGTGTTGGACTAATTTGTTGGAGGAGGGAGCTGGAACAATCACCACTAGGTGAGTGGAAATAAGATAAAAATCAATGATTCAAAAATGCCTCTAGCCTTTTGCTAGCTACAAGGAAAGGTATTTTACTTGAGTAAGCTTGCATTCCCTTAAATTGTAGCATTTCATTTGAATCTAGCTTTAATAAGGAGAGAATTTATCCAAAGATTTCAATTTTAAGAACCTCCTTGTCAAGAGGTTGAAAAAGAACAATAAATTGCTTGAAGTGTTTGGGAAGAAAAGGGAAAGTTAGGGTTATGCTCTTCACCTTTTAGGTGAACCAAATTCCCAAACACTTAACCTTGATTCCATTTCATTGCTTTCCATGAACATGTTATTTAAAGTAGAGATTTCATGGGCTCACCTCCCGAGTTTTCCTTAATGAGGCTAGTGAGAGGGACAGCCTAAAGTGGGATACACTCACTTTTGCCGCAGGAATCTGACCCACTATAAAATGAAACACATGTATCCTTAATGGGGTGCATGACAAACGGATTTTGATTTTTCAACCTTCCTCTAGTAGTCTTAATGGATTGTGCAAAATCGTACTTCGGTGCATGTGGGAAGCCTCCTTGGAGGATTGAGAGATTGAAGTCTATTTGAACAAAATATTTATTAAAACCTGGTAAAATAGCAAAGCCACCTTGTAGAGCCATGTTTACAAGCCAAAATTGACTTTAGGTAGGCTATTTGGAATTCTTTATTGTGATATACTTGTGAAAAACATCGAAGAACATACACATTAGAGTGTTTTTAGGGACATGATGACAAAGTGATGTGTGTGTTGTGCTTGTTTTTCTATTTTCAAACACATAAATTTCCAAAAACTGATCTTACACATTTTAAAAATTCAAAATCTTATACCCTAGTCAGAGAAGTGCCGCCTGTGCATGAAACACACTCACCTATCAGAGGTTCAGTCACGCTTGTGACTTGTTTAAACATGCATAGACATACTGAAGTCATGCTTAGAAAAATTTCAAACACACCTGGAAAATTTGAAAACCCGCCTGGCATTAAAAAAGTCTCGCCTGATAACCTACAGAGTGTCGCTTAACAAGAAATCAATGCACGCCTACAAAATTTTAAGTCAAGCCTATACTTGTTTCAGTAATGCCCAAAGATCAAAAAAGGCAAACAAAGAGTAATTGCAGGGGGAGTCAAATAATTTTAAGAGTATATTTGAGTACCCTTTTTCGTGTTCTTACTGCTCAGGCTTTCAGTTTGGTCAAAAATCATGTTCTATATATTTTTTAAAAAATTTGGCAAAGGATTAGACCTCAAGTGATATTAACTTTCATTCTTCAAGGTTCATGCCTGCATTTACCAGATCTTATTATATCAAACAAACCTTGCAAGTTGATGGAACGTACTTAAGCCAAGAACTCCCTTACCCAGGAGAAGAATCTACCACTCCTAGAATACCACAAAAGTCACCCGAACAAGAAGTAGAAGACAACATGATGTATTATGGTGGTTTGGGTGGCAAAGATAATAGTGGTATTGATCTTACTAACTATGGTGATGCCAATAATGGGGGCAATGATATAAATAACCAAGGCAACACTACTAACCAAGGCAATACCAACAATGGAGGAGTAGATCAAAATGCTCAAGGTATTGACCAAACTCACACTAGAACTCACACCGAAGCAATGAAAGAAGATGCCACAGATGAAAAAGTTAGTGAGGCTATCCAATATCCTTATTTTCGAAAGCTCATGGAAAAGGCAATGGACAGAGATAGAGAAAAACACTTCTTGGACTTAGCACAAAAAGGTCTCAAACTACCCCGTGACTATGATGTCAACCAACTCAAAGCACTAGAAGTTGAGGAAAGTACCTTAGACATCATGACAAGCAATTCAAGATGTTTCAAATGTAATTGGACAACATTAAGCAAAGCGGGGCTCCTAAGCCTTTTTCCATAGAAGCATTGTGTCCGTTCCCATTTGATAAAAGCTTGGTTATGGTGCCATTCCCAATTAATGTTGTGTTCCCCAAGTATGATAAGTATGAAGGAACGACAGATCCCCAAGATCACTTACAAGATTTTTGTGCATTGAGCTTAGAGTTCATGCATGATACAACATATTTAATGAGATTATTTTCGTAGAGCTTAGGAGGCATGGCTATGGAGTGGTTTTCTAAGTTACCCTCCAGCATTAAGACCTTCGAAGAGTTAGCTTTGAAATTTGTGGCCCATTACTCATATAATATTAAACATGAGGTCATGATGATAATGTTATGCAACACTAAACAAAAGGATGGGGAGGCATTCCTCACTTTTCTACAAAGGTGGAGGACAATTTTTGCAAGATATCCTAGAAGTGTGCCTGAAAAAGAGAAGATGGATATCTTCATAAATAGTTTAAGCAATGAGTTGAAATATCGATTATGAATGCAATGTCCAAAGACCTTTCAAGATCTAATTGAAAATGGAGTAACAACGGAGGAAGTGCTAGTCAAAAGTGGAGAGCTCAAACTGTATAAAGATAATAAGAACAACTCCAACAATGGCAACAATCAAAAGAATAATTGGTTCAATAGTAACAGTCATTATAAGAACAACAATAAGGGAATTGTGAACAATGGAGTAGTTAAATCTAGCAACTTGAAGGTGGTCCCCTTTGCTCTTACAAGGACACCTAATCAGGTGAATAATACCAATCAACTTCCCAATGCGCCATCCAACAACAACCATACCAATAATGGAAATCAAGGAGATAATTCAAGGAGCACTAAATTTGATAAATATTTGAGGCCAACCCCTCAAAAGAACTTCACACCCTTGGGTGAACCCCTTGAAAAGGCATTAAAGACTCTCATGGCTAATAATGTCATTACTTTACCCAGAATTCAGCCTTATGAGCCAAATAATAAGCCTAGTTGGTGGAGTGCCAATAGCCATTGTGAGTACCACAAAATTCGAGGACACACAACAAATGAATGTCTGTAACTAAAGAATGTAGTGCAAGATTTAATTGATAATGGCACGATCACCATTGACAGACCTCCAAACAATGAAGATCATACAGCATTCAAACAACCTTTCTACAAACATGATCAAGGGGAGTCATCTAATGGCAAGAAACAAAGTGCCAATAACCTTAACTTTGCGCCACCTTATGATAACATTGTGAATGCTATAATAATTAATGAGCAGCCATGAAAAGAGGCATCAAATGTCATTACAAGAGGGCAGAATTCTAGAATGACTCTACAAGGAGTTGCTCCTAAAGTCATTAGCACTCCATAGTCCAACATTGTGGTTAAGCAACCTTCTACAGTAGTAAAACCTTATAGCTTGGTTGATCAGTTGCAAAGAACTCCAGTGCAAATATCTATCTTAGAATTGTTGAAGTTATCCCCAAATCATAAGGATATTTTGGAAAAAGCTCTAGTAGAGACAAATTTTCCTACTAACTTAAAAGAAGAAAAGTTCCAAAATATGGTAGGTCATCTTGTGGCACCTCATTGTCTCTCATTTTCCAATCAAGATGACATGTCTATAACCCATCCTCAAAATCTACCATTGCATATAAAGGTCCTAATAGAAAGGCATAGAGTCAAAAGAGCCCTCATTGATGGAGGAGTTGGCCTTAATATTTGTACACTAAGTCTCATCAAATCCTTAGGGTTGTCCGAGTCTTGCATTGACCCTACAAAAAAAATCACCATTAAAGCTTATGATGAAGCTGAAAGGGCCTCTAAAGGTATGATCATGTTGCCCATCCAAGTAGGACCAGTAAAGAAAGACACCAATTGCCAAGTATTGGACATGAAGTTAACTTATAATATTTTGTTGGGGAGACCATGGATTCACGAGATGCAAGCAGTCCCATCCATGTACCACCAATGCATCAAATTCCCATACATGGGTGAAGAAATCATGGTGGGAGGGGACTCAAACCCGTTCCAATGTTGTAATGCACTCAAACCCCTTCATGAGCTATTTATTCCACATAACCGGGAAGGAATCATTCAAAGAGCCACCATTGAAGATACAAAAATGGATGATCCGGTCATAACATTAAATGCTACTCAAAATCCTCCTCAAGCTAGCTCAACGACATCAACTAAGGGAAAGGAAAAGGTGAGCTACGAGGGTCCAATTATTAATTAGGGTTCATATAAAACTCCTAAGTCAGAGATAGTATGCTATAAACCTACTAGAGAAGAAAAAGATGAAGCTAAAAAGGAAAATTATAAGAAAATGGATAAGATGATGGAGGCATTTGACAAACAGTGCAAAATTAGTTCAAAAGGAGTAGGGGAATATTCTATTTCCCTATTTGACATGCCCACGTCTCCAAGGACACATGGAAAACCATCTAAAGAACACTTGCCTCACAAGTACAACTCTTACTTCGTAAGAGAAAGTGATAAAGCAACATTTGACAAGGAAGAAAATGAAGTACTTCAATGGCTCTATCACGATGAAGAAGATACCTCAAACACTCCCATGGAACGAATTCAACATGTTAATATACGAACCGAGCAATATGGGAAAGGTTTTAAGATTATGCAGAAAATGGGATATAAGGGAAGAGGACCCTTAGGCAAAAGGAATAGAGGGTTATTAGAACCCATTGAACCTACTTGGAGGGCAAAACAAGAAAAATCTAGAGTAGGATACCAATACAAAGGCGAAAGTTCCAGCCCAATGCAAGATTTTTATCCTCAAATAAATGCCTTAGAATTCGATGGAGATAGTGATGACTCTCGAGATTATGAATGGGATACCCTATTGGATGAATCATGTCAAGATAAGGGGGTGATTGCAATACATACTTATGCAAAAATCCCAAAGCAAAAAGTTCAAATCAATGAGGAACCTATTATCCAAGATATTAACATAGGGCATGCACCTACCAATCAAGCATGGATAGAGACATTTTGGATGCCTTCGGAGGAGGGAGATTCAAATGTTAGGTTTAATCCACTCGTGGCTTTTCCCACGTTGTTTCCCGTAGAAGTTGAAGAGGACTCAAGTGAAGGGGATTTTGACCCTTCTTCTTTGGACCATCTCGAGGAAGCTCACATCATAGATCTAAACGATACAATGTATGAACCCTCAAATGAAGTCATGTCCATAAACCCTATTGATGACATTTTACCTAATGAATCCTTACTTTTGATACATTCGGATCTCATTGATTGGGACCAAACTGAGCCAAATGACTTACTTTACTTTCCAAACGACCAAGCAGCAAACCAATACCTCAATGCGGTTGAACCCTCTTTCACCAATGAATTTGATATGGACATGATGAGCACAACGGGGGTCCATTCTCTTAGTCAAAAGAAAAAAATCAAAAAAAAAAAGAAAAAAAAGTTCTAGTGTTGAAAACCATTATGTGGCACCACTAGAACCAAAAAAAATAAAAATAAAAGACGTTTCCTTTGGTGAAAATCCAACTGTGGCACCAAAGGAAGAGAGATTGGATACCTTGCTCGAGCATGAGGAAGAAAGGTCACCTGTACTTATAGAACCGATAGAAAAGGTCAACATTAGTATAGAAGTGGATCCAAAGTTTATACACTTGGCTGCATCACTCACACCTCTAGAAAGAGAGGACTACATAAAAAATTTCAAAGAGCACCAAATAAAATTTGCATGGTCATATGCCGACATGCCTGGCTTAGATCCTGACTTTATAATGCATCATCTGAATGTTAGACCAGGGGTTAAGCCCGTAAAGCAAAAGTTGAGAAAGATGCACCCACACATAGCTCTTTTGGTCAAGGTAGAACTAGAAAAATTGTTGAAAGTAGGCTTCATAAGGGCAATAGCTTATGCTGAATGGATCTTGAACATTGTACCAGTTACAAAACATGACAAATCTATTCTAGTATGCACAGATTTTTGAGATCTAAATCTTGCTTGTCCTAAGGATGATTTCCCACTTCCGAGTATTGATGCAATAGTTGACTTAACAGCGGTTCATTCCATGTATTCCCTAATGGATGGTTTCAGCAGGTATAATCAGATTAAAATTGCACCTGAAGACCAGGAGAAGACTGCCTTTACTTGCCCTTCGAGCACTTTTTGTTGGAATGTCATGCCCTTCGGCCTTAAGAATGCCAGAGCTACATATCAAAGGGCCATGACAACTATCTTCCACGACATGATGCACACATTCTTAGAAGACTATGTGGATGATATCCTAGCAAAATCCCACAAAAGAGAGGAACATCTCCAAATTTTGAAAAAGATATTTGTTAGGTTGGAGCAATTCAAGGTCAGATTAAACACAAAGAAATGTACCTTCGAAGTCCAATCTGGCAAGTTACTAGGTTATATAGTTTCTGCCAAAGGAATTGAAGTGGACCCGAAGAAAGTACAAGCCATAATGGACATGGACATACCAAGGAACATTAGCCAAATGAGATCATTACAAGGCAAAATTCAATCCATACGGAGATTTATCTCTCAATTGGCCGAAAAATGTCATTCTTTCACCAAGTTGCTACATAAGGATACAATATTCATGTGGGATGAGGAATGTGATCAAGCTTTTACATTGTTGAAGACTTATTTGATAAATCCACCCATTCTCATGCCAGCAATTAAGGGCAAAGCATTGCTTCTATACATATCCGCTACCGAAAGATCACTAGGAGTGCTTTTAGCACAAGAAGATGAACAAGGAAAGGAAAGAGCTATCTACTATTTAAGTAGGACTTTGATCAAATATGAGCTTAATTACACATTTATGGAAAGAGCTTGCTTAGCAGTGGTGTTTGCATCTCAAAATTTGAGACATTATATGTTGCTGCATAAGGTCAAACTAATTGCCAAAATTGATCCTCTCAAGTACCTGTTAAGTAAAACTGCCCTAACGGGTAGAATAGCTAAGTGGGTTATGATTTTGAGTGAATTTGACATTGAGTATGTCGATAGAAAGGCAATAAAAGGGCAAGTAATAGCGGATCATTTAGCGGAGAATCCCATTATTTCTACACACACTATTCAAGTGGAATTTTTGGATTCTGCCATTATCAACATAGAAGCAAAAACATGGAAGTTATTCTTTGATGGCTCTTATACTCAAGGAGGTTCCGGTGCCAGCATACTATTGGTCACTCCTGAAGGTTACACCATTCCAAAGTCCTACAAGCTTATGTTTCCATGCACAAACAATATAGCAGAATATGAGGCACTTGTCATAGGCATCCAAATGGCCTTAGAGTGGAACATCAAAGAGCTACAAATTTATGGAGATTCTCAACTTATCATCAATCAAGTCAACAATGAATATAACACTAAAGATGAAAAGTTGTTGCCATATAAGACCATGATTGATGGATGGAAGAAATACTTTGCTTTGATCACTTTTGAGTAGATTCCTAGAGAGAAAAATAGAGCAGTTGACGCCATGGCCACCTTGGCTTCCTTGTTACAAAAACTGGATCAAAATGAGAAGTATGAGTTCTTGGTGGAAGAGTTGGTGAAACCGGCATTCAACCTTCCTGAAACCCAAATTGTTGCCTTATTACATGGACATGACTCCCCTTGGTATGGACCTATATACACATACCTCAAAGACCAAGTACTACCCTTAGACCAAACCCGAGCTCAAAAATGCAACTTCATACGCCAATCAGCCCGTTACCTAATCCTCTCTGAAACATTGTATCGTAAGGGTTTTGATGGGATGTTACTTAGATGTCTAGAGGAAGAAGAGTCTAAGTTAGCTTTACACGAGGTTCACAAAGGCATTTGCGGGTCACACTCAAGCAGTCTAAACCTAGCTAAGAAAATCCTTCGCTTAGGGTATTTCTGGAAGACATTAGAAAAGGATGCTTGCCACTTTGTGAAGACATGTAGTAAATGTCAATACCATGGCGACATGATACATGCACTGGCATAGGAATTACACCCATTTGTCACACCATGGCCTTTCTATCAATGGGGGTTTGATCTAATTGGTGTCATACATCCATCTTCTTCAAATGGGCACAAACACATCATAACCGCAACAGAATATTTCACTAAGTGGGTTGAAGCAGTTCCTTTGATCATGACAACAGGTAAACAAATTTCCATGTTTATTTTAAATCACATCATTTGCCGATATGGTATTCCTCATGCCATAATAATAGATAATGGAAAACAATTCAAGAATAAGGATGTTGATGAGCTTTGTGGTACATTTCATATCACTCACCATTCTTCATCAATTTATTACCCTCAGGGAAATGGGCAAGTCAAAGCCACGAATAATAATATCTTAAAGATTTTGAAAAGGTTGGTCAATAAATCAAGAAGGGATTTGCATATGCAAATTAATCCAGCATTATGGGCCTATAGAACCAGCATAAGAACACCCACAGGAGCCACGCCATTTTCATTAGTCTATGGGGCTGAAGCAGTTCTACCATTAGAGGTTGAAATCCCGTCTCTACGAGTATCATTACAAGGATTGATCACAGATGAAGACTATAGAGTAGCTAGACTTCAACAATTGGAGTTACTTGAAGAACATCAAACACAAGCTTATGAGCACCTAAAAGTGTATCAGAATAGAATCTCGAAGAACTATAATAAACATATTAAACCGAGAGTCTTTCAGGTAGGAGACTTAGTGTTGAGGGAAAACCCAAAGAATTAGGTTGAAAGAGAGAAGAAAGGCAAATGGGAAGCTAATTGGCTTGGCCCATTCATCATAGTATCTTCATTTGGCACATGAACCTATAAATTATTAGATTGTGAAGGAGAGGAGCTCCAAGAACCCATCAATAGTATTCATCTCAAAAGGTTCTACACATGAGTCAGATGAAAGAGTATAAAGAGTATCAGATGAGAGAGCATCATATTTATTGTACATAGTTCAAAAGAGATTCTGAAAATACCAAAAACATTTGAAAAGCACAAAAGATCAAAAACATTGAAAAATTGAGCATGAAGAAAGGAAAAACATTCAAAAAAGATGTTGTCTTGGTAAAAACCTAGCAAATAGGCACCTTGATGATTTGAAAAAAATACAAAAAAAATACAAAAAAAATTGAAAAAAAAAAGAGAAAAAGTGCCTTGGTGAAAACCTAGAAATAGGCACCTTGGTAGCAAAAAAAGTAAAAAGCTTTAAAAATAGAAAAAAGAGCTTAATCCATCCGAAGGGTGAAAAATTGGTAAACAAGCACCTTTTGTTCCCTTAAGTTGTCTTTCCTAGTCACATATGTCCATATTGCATTTCCATCATCTCATTTGTACAACCGTCATTGCATTCGTCATTTGTACATAGTCATAATAAAGTCAGTCAGTCGCACTGTTGCATTATCTATCAGCCTTAAGTTTGTCAAATGATCACATTTATCCTCTAGGGGCAGAAGAAGATTGCAAATTTGGTACCGAAGGGATTCAATAAGTGCTATAATCAATCACGTCAGAGAGAGATTTATCAAAGTTTCGAAAGAGAGGAAAGTTTATTGAGCCTAAGTATTTGACCCTACAACATGATCCTTGAGCCCTCATTGATGTTATTATTCAGGATTAAAATGGACAAAAACACCTTAAAGATCAGAATACTTGGAAATACTTGTTGGAAAATCCTAAAACATGGCAAAACATTCAAAGCTTTTCTTTCTTGGAAAAATAATGAAACATGGTAAAACACTTGAAATTTTCTTGTTGATAAATCTTGATGAAATTGACTTTTCATCATATCTTTTGAGCTATTCAAGGATGTTTTGACTAGATTAGCCATGATAAAGATGTGATATTTTTTTTTTGCCTTTGAGTGACTGTTTTGAGGAAGATTCATCCACTTATGAGAGTTTGTCTAATGACATGGTCATCAAAGAACCATCGAGGACTATCTCATAAGAGGAAGAGTTGACCTTTGTTTGTTTACGCAAACAAATCCCTTGGCTATTTAGATTTTCTATATCTTAATACCAAAAATCCACTTGCAACATTGAATCCATTGACACCGGTATTCAGACTCCCATAGTTTGGTCATCCAACTAGTGAGGATTGTACCTGTTTCAAAATGAGGTTACCAAAATGTGATAAAAAAAGTGGTATTCATATCATCATGATGTGGTCAGTGATGATTGTACTAGCTTTTCGGTCCCAAAAATGCTCAATGATGAAAATTTATCCTCATGGCATTTATTTGCTAAAAGCTGGTGACACTTAGGTTGCATTATCATGTTAGGCTAATTGCATGGCACTATCATGTTTAGATTAATTGCATTGCATTAGCATGGAAAGTTAATTGCATTTATTTATGGTAATTTTTCCAAGGACAAAAGGAGGGGCACATCAATAAATACTTGAGTTGTTCAAATATCAAGAAATGGGGGGAAGATGCCAAATTCAAACATTCACTATAATCCTTGATTTTCAAAAATGCAAGTGAGATTATCTTTGCATTCATGTATAGCATTAAACATTATTCATTACTCATATATCCAAAGAAACGAAAAGAAATCATTTCATATATCATGCATATAAAGTAAAAGTTCACATTGCATTCATCTAAATGCTTGAAAATAAAAAAAAAGATAGGAACATACATATGCATTTCCATCAAACATTTTGCATCCATACATTGACAAAACAGAAAAGCATATTATCAAAATCCATACATCATTGCACTCATTTATCTATATTATAAAATAAGATAACTGCATCCATAGCATAAATCGTAAATGCATAACACATCATATAGCTGCATAAAAGATAATCTCATAAAAACTAATCAAGATGAACCAAGGAGTATATCATATATATCATCAATAGAGTGTTCATCATATGATCATCAAATCAAGTATCAAGGTACAATATCATCAAAAGGGGTACACCAAATGTGTCGATCAGTCAAATATCATGACATATGAAATAAAGAGGACATCATCAATGAGTCACTAGATCAATCAAGAGCCTACAGCACCAAATCCATCTGGACCTCTACCATCCTGTGGGGGAGGAGCCTGTGAAGTACTCACTCCATCCTATCTCGGAACAACCATGGCTAATACAAACTACTGTAATAAAGAGGCAACCTGATCCAACCGACCCATAATAGTGGACATATCTATCCTCAATACTTGCATATCTCGAGATAATCCATCAATACGATCACCCTGTGGTTGTGGAGCTAGGGGAGGCATCTGTGGAGCACCATCATCCTGCTGCCCCTGATCCTGCTGAGCTGCATCATCATCTTGTTGGGCCAAGGCTACTCTATGTAACTGTACCAAGGGATCCAATCCCCCAAGAATCTGCCTAGCTACATCAATCTGTGCCTGTCATTGAGCTCGCTAATGTCTATGAGCTCTATCATGTCTATCTGCTCTAGGTTGTCTATCAACTGCATCATCCTGTGCTCTAGCTGGTCTATCTCTAGCAACCCCATGATCATGACCCCGTCTTAGCTGTCCTCTACCTGGTGCAACCTGAGGATGTCTATGTCCTCATCCTCTCCGATGTCTATCATCCCTATCACCATCACGACGTCCAGGAATAGGCTCAGTTGGATCAGTGAAACGAGGAAACTTGTTGTGAGCCCACCAATCTGCATACTCATGTGACATCCCTGCATCTGCAATACTTGTCAGTATATCCCATCTACAAATAGTCATACCCGCAATCTGATCTAATGCAAACTAATAATCAATACATGGACCCCATAGAGAGATCTCTACCTGTACTCGAGCACATAGTTCATTTCCCTGAGGCATATCCTATGTCTGACCATACTGTCTCAAAACTCTACCGAAGCAGAAGCGCTCAATGGTAGTGGTAGTATGCCCAATCATCCAGCGAGGGGTGAACATGTATGGTAACTCATCCTCATCCTCTCTCCATCTATCATAACTGAGGAAGGGACGCCATGTAACCTGATTGAGATCATCAAGCTGACGTCTCCAGTAATCCAAGTGACCCAAGTGGTGCTAAATCACCATACCAGTGTACAGGAAAGCATAAGGAAATCCCCGATGTCAAACCCTATTAGAAATGGGTCTAGTAATGGGAAGATGCTCCCATATCCACAACTGAAGAACAATGGCACCTGCTGATAATGAGGCACTCCCCCAATACACCACCTCGTGTAAATCATGATACAATTGTGCCAGAACGTAGGAACCCCAATCAAACCATCGAGGATGAGCAAGTAAATCCTCCATGATCCTACCCCAACTGACTGAAAAACCATGACCTCGCCGGTCGAGAAGTAGTAAACCACCAATCACTACACCTAAAACTGCTGGTAATGTAGGAAAAGATGCAAACTAAGGCCAGGTAATAGTATCCCCATCTCCAATAGTGTTGTCCCCAAATACTCGTTGACAGACAAAAGAATCATAATTTACTATCTCTCCTCTGTATGGGATCCGAAGTAATCTATACACGTCCTCAGGCATGATAGTCATCTCTCCGTACGGTAAATGAAAGGTGTTGTGGTCGGAGTGCCATCGCTCCGCCACTGCAGTCAGTAACCCATGGTTTAGCTGAAACCGTGGGAGGTCAAGAAAAAATCTCAATCCGCATTGCTCGATAACATAGAACTCAGCTGCTGGGAGTCCCTGACTCAAGTCAATAACCCAAGAAGCAATTGACCGGACGTATAAGGTAGGACTGTGATCCTGTTGGCAAAGTAAAGGGAATCATATCAGTACAACATATCAAGGAATTATTTGAAGTCAATCTTCTCAAAATCTCAAGTCATCACACTAAGTACCCTTGTTGGTTTCTTTGTATCCTAAGAACGAAGTGGCAATATCAAAATCATATCGATTTTCACATTGATTGATTTATCCTATTAATCACTATCCTAAATGGGATTGACAAATCATATTCTAAAGTACCACTATCCAGATATCCTAAACCAATTGTTTTGTTGACAATAACAGACCTACACTTATTATCCGAATTTATCATCAAGAGTTATTAAATTTTAATTAGATGCAATCAAGTACATGTGTGAAAAGTACACAAATTTTCCAAATAGTCAGTAGGCATGATTTTTATCATACCAAGCGACATTTAAACTTAGGCGATAGTAAAAACATGCCAAGCGATATCATTTTGCTAGCAGGTGACAGTTTGCTGCTAGGCGACAGTGAATTAGGCTATGCGACAGTGAATGCTAGCCTAGGCGATAGCAAATACATTAGGGTTCTTGTAAGCGACAATCTATCGAAAAAGGGGCAGATTAACCTAGCCCTAGGTGAGAGTTGTTCTCGTGCTATGCAAGAGTAAATGATTCCTAAGCGAGGATAAAATACATGGAGGCAGGAGTAAAAACCACGGAGGTGACAATAAAATAACCTAAGCAACAGTAAAATCATTCCTAAGCGAGAGTTCTTAAATACAAGGCAACGACGAAACATGGAATTGCAATAAATGATCATAAATGCACCATAAATGCTTAAATCAAGGTTTATAACGACTTACCGAAACTCCATACTCAGGTGGCCTCGCATATCTCCAGCACCTCTCGAATCTATGATCCCGAATCGGCACAACCATCTCAAAAATCACTAGAGGATCAGAGCAAAAATCACCAAGATGAAAAGTAAAAATGAATGGTAAAACAAGGTTTCTCAACTTATTTAAGGTATTTTGACCTAATTTGGGAGGTGAAACTAGTTGTTGACCTATCTTAACCACTCAAACCAAACTGGGGCATAATCATACATCATGACATCTCATCAAATAGTCAGAAATGAAAACATATTTGATAAATCAAACATCAAATCAAATTTTTTTTTCGAAATCAAGGAATTAATATGTTTTAATTTCTGAGGGGGCATAAGGGTATCAAATCGAAGTTGCGATCAAACATCATGAAATCGGTGGGGCATCATAAATTATTTTTTTTATCAAGAGACAATAATCAAACATTAGAAATCAACAATCAGGACTTAAAGGATCTTTGAATCAATGTTCTTCGTACCTCAATTCAAAGAGGGGCATTTGTAGACACGTAAAATTGGACAAGTACTTTTCAAAATGCAAAAATCAATTAAATGGCTCAAAATCATTAAAATGCATTAAAATGGACATAATTAAATAAAGTTGAACAAAATCAATTAAAACAAAGGATTATTAAATAATGATGTTAAATGATTAAATTGAAGCTTAAAAGGGCCAAAAATAATATATAATTGATTTTAATAAATTAATTATATAGTTGTTTAATCAAAAATAAAAATGAACCTATTACCCTTCCATGGCTAAATTTAATTAATTAATTGAATTTAATAAATCTTATTTTCTTTCAACAAAGTGACCAACCAATGAGAATTGAGGACAAAAAGACATAAATCACTCAAACATTTAAATTGTCCAAAGATTTGAAACCATTTAAAGGGTTGTCCCCTCATTTGTCCCCCCATTTATGAACAAAGCAAAGTTTTTGACTCAACCATGGGATAACCATGATTACTTCACTCCACCCCCTACCCTTGGGAAAGTACTATAATTGTGGCATTTTGGAGAGCATTTCCATCTTGGAATTTCATTTGCATAGCATTGTTACTATAGGCAATTGAGATCATTTCTAAGAGCAATTTGAGCAATTTGAGCATTTAGTATCATAATTTCATCATTCTTGAGCTAGAATCATCATAGAAGCATAGCATAAGCATAGTAGCAGCATCATTTCTCGTTTTAGAGGTGTCACTAGTGAGGATTGTAGCTGAGAGCTTCACTTACCACTTCTTTCTAGAGATCCATGGGATAATATAGATCATAATTTCAATTTTAGTTAAATTTGCATTGTATTTGATTAGATTGATGTTAGTAGATCTTAATTTCATGCAGGTGAATAACTTCATCACACGGATATATTCCCTAGTTTCTAGGAGCATCCCTAGTTTTTAGGGATGGGATTGCCAGTTAGCCCTCATTGCCCGGCATCAGTCACAGACTGGTGACATGACCAATTCACTGATTATTTGGTTGGTTTGGCTTTCCAGTTGAATAAAAGGAAATATTTTAATATTTCCTAAGTTCATGTTTAAATAAATTAAAATAAAGCTATTTATATAGCTAATTGGAGTAATACAAGGTTTTTTGGCTTCATCTGGTCAGGCAGACATATGTGTTATAGCTTGTTGGAAAGGTCTTGAATTATTATAAATTATTTTCATCATCCAAAGACCTTCTGACACCTTGAGTTATGTTATTTGAGAAAAGGGGTGTTTTTCCTATACATAAAGGCCTTTTAATTGAGAAGATGTCATTTTATAATAAAGGGAAAGACATATTCTCCCTTTAGGGTTCGATTGGCTTTGTGAGGGAGATAAAAGGAGATGTTGGCTCATTCTTTGGTTATCTTTTACATCTTCATTTTTTATATTGGCGATTTTGCTCTAAGGAGTGAATCTAGAGGACTAGGATGCAAACCCCAGAGCCTGGCTATTGGGACGCAAAACCCAATAGATGGTTTCCAACATTCTACAGTATTGATTCATCAGTTGATAGAGATTGATTAAATTCAGCATTTGGGAGTACTTTTTTGTTGCACATTGGAGGCATTGGGTGATGTGTTGGGACCTCTGGCTGCCTTGGCATGACTACAGCAGCCGTACGGATGCCTTTCAGCTGGCACTTGATTGCTGGTTGGTTTATGTCAGCCCTTTCTTTCCTTTGGTGTGTGGTTAGCCATTCCTGCAACTGGCATCAACACTCCTTGTCTGTGAACACATTTGCTGGCATATTACTTGCATATCTTGCCTGGTATGATTTGTAGTTATTTGGTTGACTGGATATTATATTATTGCTCGTTGTTTGCAGCCTATTCCTTTTTTGCTATTGTTATTTATTTTTTTAATTTATATCTGGAAAAATACAAAAAGAAACAATCTTTCTGCAACTTCTGTCTAGTTCTCTAAGATCACAAATAAAGCACAGGAAAATCTATTATTTTAAATTAACATTTACAAAAGTTCAGTGAAAGGATTTATTTGGGATCTTTCAGCCTTAGCTTCCAAAAAGAAAATTAGTAGATCTTAGTAGTAAATGCCAAAAAGTGATTGTAATATGAAATAGGCTGTTGTTAAGTCATTATGCATAACATGTTTGTAATGTTCCCTAGTTTTTACCCAAAATTGAAATAATAAAAGACTGATTTCTTGCAATTTTGAAGACTTGTTTGATATAATAGTGATCTACAAGTTTGGTTATGGTTTTATGATGGTTATTAGATCATTTTAGATCAATTTCAAACACTAGATAGCTCTGCTCTGCAACTTTGTATTGATTGTCCTGTAGGGACATACATATCTTTTTTTTTTTCACCATGAATTTATAAAGATCCATCCCTTTTTTGTACATACTGTTTCTTGGGGATGGATCCACACTTGTAACATAATTTCCTAAAACTAATTGATGCAGGAATGAAGGTGCTTGGTCAGAACATGGGGAACAGACTGGTGGCTTTTATGCCTGCAATCGATATGAAACAACAAAGAAAGGAGTTGTATGTTTACTGTTGTTGTTGCTATTTTGTTCAAATTTTTTACTTATTTTTCAATAATGTAGATAAAACTAATAGGATTACCAGTTCATCTATCATCCCTACCATTTCAAGGGTTAATCTAATGCTAGATACATTTTGTTGCCCAGTATGATGAATCTGAGCGGAGGAGAGAGATGGCCAAAAATTCATTGGAGAGATACATGTCCTCTATCACCCCCCACTTGAAAAGCACTTATTAAATGTTAAACTCAAGATAAATCACATTGTTTCCTCTCTTGGGTCAACTTAGAAGAGGGTTTTGACTATTTTAACTAAAATACAGACAAATTCTTCTAGACAACACAAAATTGATTGATTCCAATGCTCAAAGACAGATAATTCATTTCCCTAACATCTCCAACCAATAAGAACTCAAGGCAAATACATTTAGATGGAATAAAAATGCAAATACAGTGAATAGGTTCTTGCATGAGTATGTAAATAGGTTCTTTCCCTTGATAGTTGTACTTCATCTTGCGAAAATGTTTATCAAAGAATTTTCATGAGTATGACTGATTTAAATTATCTTGTATTGAATTTTTTGGATATCCCATTGATAATGCAATGGATCATAAGGATTTTAACTTCTACATTTCTTCATGCGTCATACTAAGTGATAGCATCTCCTATATGTCCAACATTGTAGTCCAATTTGGTATCTGTTCAATTCTAAGTGTTGATTTTATCACATGGAATTTGAAACTACAGCTGTTATTTGGTTATTGACAGGCAAGTCTGTTTCAAGTTGTTATTTATTATGAGTATTTAGTTGTCTAGAACTACTACTGTAGGTGGATCATTTGATTGTTTTTTTTCATTATTATTATTTTTTGTTTTCAGATCAGTTGGAGAGCCTTCTTGCCATGGTAGGTGGAGAGGTACAATATCCAAGTGTTCTTGAAGAGCCATTACATGGAGAGGTACAATCATCATCTTTCCTTGATTTTGTATATATTTCAACAGTTTTTATTAACATAAAATAGTAAACATGCTTTGTAATTTAGATGTTTGATTCGCTTTGATTCACTTCTATTTTCTTGACAAACAATTTTTATGGTTCCAAAAGTTTGACTATAGAATTCTAATGTTTTTGTCCCATTATTATGAGGAAGGGAAAATGATTCTCCATTTGCTATACTAAAACTCAATTCCCTTGTAATGTATAGTTTATTTTTTGTATGAAATCATTCTTCTAGTGTAGCAGAATATTTAATATAATGTCATCTACTATAGCCAATTTTTAGTGCAATTGCGATATTCTTCCTCTACTACAAGAAAAAGTATTTTTAGGGCCTCACATATTTCTTTCTTCCTATGGTTCTTGCTGGCCTTAGTAGTTTTAGGGATTCCTCTACATTTATGGTAGCACAAAGTGTCCTTGGATGATGTGGGTAGGGTTGTGAAAATTGTGAAGGTCTTAAATTTTAACAGTCATTATTTATGTATTTGTTATTTGGACACTCTGGTCAATTTTTTCACTTCATACTTCAACAAAAAGTACTAGCATATACACTCGTTCATGTTTGTTCACATACTAATTGCTTATAAATGTAGAGTTGCAGATTTTTCTTAGGCTTTGTCTTAGGGATTAGGAGCTTTTTTTGGTAGAACTATAGACCACCTAGATAGAAGGAGAGTGTTTTGCATTTAAGGTATGGTCTCTTGTTTAACTATAATATTATATATATCTGATCCATAGCAAGTTAAAAACAAGAAATTAGTCTTTTTTAACTTCTTTTTCAGTCTGCTTTGTTTGGGATTTTTAGTGTGCTTGATCATTAACTATGTAATCTAATGTGTTATTTTTTTTCTTTTTGTAGAAATGTATTGATAAACTCAAACAAGGGGATAAAGTTAATGTGTTAGATCCATATGATGGTCATGTTATTGTGGGTATTGGGAGGATTCACTCCTTGTCTATTGTACATGGAGTTAACTTGAAAGGAACTGGAGATGCAAATGTAAACATTTTAAAGGTCACAAGTAACTTACCCTTTTCTTATGAAGACAAAATAGATGGGCCTATTCATCTAAAAGAGAAAGAGGGAACCTTCACACGGTGGCCACTAAAGTATTTGGCAAAAATGACATAGCTGATCAACAAGTTTATTATGTGTTATTTGCTAGAAATTTTGGGTCACTGCTTTATATTACAATATTTTCAATGTGTTGTTTAGAGATTTTAATCATCAAGGTGTATTTGAAAGAGTTGGAAACTCTCAGACAACTTTGACATTTTTTATTATATTTATGTATATACTCTTTAGACAACTTTGACATTATAATTTGATATATATTTGCATTAATTTTTCTTATTGGAGATTACCTTTATTTATCATCATGATGTTGAATCAATTTTTTAATTCTAGTATGTCGTAGCTTGTTCATGTGTAATACTCTTATTTGCTTTTATGATTTAGTTCAAGTCTAATATTATGTTTTTTTGCATTTTAAAATTTATTAAATTATTCATTTTGTAACTACATTTACTACCAAATAACATAAATGACCAAATAAAATACCAATTAAATGACTAAATAAATGACCAAATAAACTACCAAATGATCAAATAAATGACCAAATAAATGACTAAATAAATGACCAAATGACCAAATAAATAACCAAATAAACTACCAAATGATCAAATAAATGACCAAATAAATGACTAAATAAATGATCAAATGATCAAATCAATGACCAAATAAACAACCAAATGACCAAATAAATTATCAAATGACCAAATAAACTACCAAATGACCAAATAAATGATTAAATATATGACCAAATCAATGACCAAATAAATGACTAAAATAGTTTAGTCATAAATTTGGTCACGAGATAAATGACCGGCAATAAACTACCACTGGTCACGTGACCAAATTTGGTCATTTATCTACAATTTTTGGTAGTTTATTTGGTCATATATTGTTGTTTTTGTACTAGTGAGATAATCGCTAAGGCTTTAGCTCTTAAAATCAGACATCTCCTTCCACTTATTGTTCACCCCGAGCAAACTGACTTTATTAAGTCCAGGTATATTCTTGACAACATTATTGCTGTCTGGGAAGGGATGGAATGGGATCGTCAGTCTAAGCAGCCCACTTTATTTCTCAAGATTGATTTTGCTAAAGCATATGACCGCATTGAATGGTCATTCATTCTTGCCATACTGCAAACTCTTGGCTTTGGTCCTAATTTCTTACAGTCAGTGGAGATGCTTTTTGGTGATGCCTCTACGTGCATTACTATCAATGGGTCTCAATCTGATACCTTTGGGATTTTTAGATCCAGCTGGAAAGGTTGTCCGCTAGCTCCTGTGTTATATGTGCTTGCTGCTGAAGAATTTGGTTATTTGCTTGCCAATTCTATTTCCTCTGGTTTGGTTCAGGGCATTTCTCTGCCTGATTCTTCTTCCCAGCTTGTCAATGGTCACTTTACTGATGACTCATTTCTCACCCTTATTGAGGATGAGGAAAATATCTCTAATGCCTTACACTGCTTGGACACCTTTTGTCAAGCCTCTGGATCTGCTATTCAGTGGCATAAAACCCTTTGCTTTAGGTAGTCTTTCCTTCCAGCCCCTCCCTGGCTTGCTAAGTTTGACTGGAAATGGGTCCAACATGGGGAAGTCTTCCACAGTTTCCTAGGCATTCCCTTTGCCTTCCATGGATCCGATGTGGACCTATGGAATGCTGTGATTACCAAGATTGAGAAAAAGTTGCAATATTAGATCTGCAAGCCCCTCTCCCTTGCAGGGAAATTCCAGATTTGCTCCAAAGTTCTAGCTGCTACTCATGTTTATTACTCCTCTTGCTGGGCTCCTTCTAAAGCCTCGTGTCTCAAGTTGGAATGCCTTCTCAGAGACTTTCTCTGGGCCTCTGGAGCTGATAGCCATGGGTTCCATAGAGTTGCTTGGGATTATTGTTGTCTCCCTATAGACTCTAGTGGCCTTGGCCTTCTCTCCACTCAGAAGCAAGGTCTTGCTTTGTGTGCCAAGTGGATTATTCATGCTCTTACTGGTGATGAGGCCTGGAAGATTCTTGTCAAGCACTACATCTTTTCAGGATTCCCTGTTCATAGGCCAGCTTGGAAGGGCATTGGTCTACATACCCTTCTCATTATGAAGGAGCCTGTTCAAATTCAGGCTACTTTCATCATTAAGAGCATTTGGAAAGCCTGGGAAGCTATTAAGCCCTGGCTTTGATGGGATGGTGATGGCTTTCACAATGGGCTTTCTTTCAATCAACAGAACCTCTAGTGGTCCCCATTGTTTTCTATTCAAGGCATCCCTCTAGCTAAGACTCAAGGGTCGAGTGCTCTGCATTTTTTCAAACGAGGCATTCAGGCTCCCAATGACCTCTTCTCTAGGGCCACTATGAGTCTTCGCTCTTGGGATGATATGCAGGTGCAATTCCGCTTGGCTCGCATAGATCATCAGACTTTTGATTTGTTGGTTTCTGCACTTCCTGATAATTTGCTTCATAAGCTTGGTATTCAGACTATTCAGCCCTGGTGGAAGGATTGGAAATGGTATCCTGCCACTCCTTTCAACAATTATAAGCTGAGGCTGGGCTACAAATGGTTGTCTCCCCATCTTCCCATGGTGGACATTCTTAACCAGAGATGGCATCTTCAATCTTCCACTTATCACTAGAGCACTTGCTTTCAGATCGTCTGGGCTACCATTACGAAGCCCAAGATGGCTCTCTTTGCTTGGTGTCTGCTTTTCCAAGGGCTTCCTATGGGACCTAGGCTCAAACATTTGGGTGTTCATGACCCTCGGTGTCCCTTCTATGGTCACCCTGAGACTTCTTGCACATCTTTTGGTTTTGTAGGAGAGCTCAATAGTATTGGCAGTGGATCCATGATTTTTTCAAACCTTTTAGGCCCGAGCCTTTCTCTTGGCATATGATTGTCCTGGGGAATTCTCCTAGACTTCCTTCCAAGTTTACCCAGATTTGACATACTTTTAGGATGGAGATTTTGTTCACTCTTTGGAAAGATAAGAATGCTGTTATTTTTTCTCACAACTTTCTTGATACAAATGTTGCTTTGTATAACAAGGCTTGCATATGTAATAATGTTATGATGCAGATTCAAGTTCAAGCTAACAAAGTGGCTCTGGAGGTGGCTCACCATCAGGAGCTGCTCAATCATTGGGGCAATGCTCTCTACACTGTTGCCCAGGTCCCTCTTGATGCCATTTCCTCTGAAGGTACCCCTCCCAGAGGCCACCACTGTGGGTGCAGCTCCTTGACTTGTCGCTCCCGTACTCCACGACTGCAGGCTCCCCGCCACCACTCTTCTAGAGGTGGCGACGATGGTTGGTGGCGTCGCTCTGCTTCTTCGCTTCACTGTACTTCTGGGCGGTCTCCAGCTCTGGCTCAGTCTGCCCCTCCTGATGCTCCTGGTACCCGTCGTGGCATTGATTGGCCACCTGCCACCTCCTCCGAGTTTCCCCACCTGGCTCTGGCCATTTCTCCGCCCCGGGAGGAAGAGAAAGAGAAAGATGCAGAAGATGATGGTTGGTCGATTCCTGACCCTCCTATCAATCCCAACGATGTTTGGGGTTCTAATGATAAAGATCCTCCTCCTTTGGCACCGCTCTTGCTGCTTGATGGCTTTATACCTATTTTTTTTGATGAATAGTTGTTGTTTCCGGCTTGGCCGTGTGAACTCTGTGGGATGATTTTTATGTCCCTCGACCTCTTTTTTGTGAAAATGTAACTTTTATATTAAATTAATAGAGAAGACACTATTCATTTAAAAAAATAAAAAAAATTTAATATAATTATATTATTTAATTATATTTACATATAATTATGTTGATAGAAATTACAAATTAGTATGTGTACTATTTGATTAAATAAGAATAAAATATAATTATTACGATATTTTTAATTAATATATTATTTTTATTACAAAATTAATTCATTTATATTCTTAACAAAATTTTGGAAAAAATATATCATTTTAATTGTATTTTCATATAATTATGTTCATAGAAATTACAAATTAGTGTTTGTAGCATTTAATTACATAAGAATAAAATGTAATTGTTATGATGTTTTTTATTAATATATTATTTTTATTTCAAAATTAATTCATTTATGCTCTTACCAAATATAGAAAAAATCATATTATTTTAAATAAATTTATTAATTAGAATAAAAAATAAATAGTTGACAAAATCCTTATTAGATTTTTTGTTATTTTATATTGTTTCAAGAAACATTTGTTTTGGGAGAGTTATTTAATGAATAAGCTTTGTTATTTTAACTCAACATTGCTTCCAAAAATTTTCTTACATGATAATTGTCTTTGATAGATTGGATTTTTTTGGCTAATTTTTCAAGTTTTATAAATGTTTTATATGAGAATTTTTATCATTTTTTGATTATGAGGGAATTTATCTTATATTATAGTTTTATAAACTTTTAACAATTAAATTTTGTCTTCTGTTGTTGCATAAATGCTTATTACATTACACTTATTAATGAATTTTCTCAAGGTTTTTAAAATTTGTTTCCCATGAGTACAAAGGAAAAAAAAACACTAAAAAAAATACAATACATTTTATAAGGATTTTAAAATTTATAATAATTAGATAATAAGTCTTATTATAATAATATAATTTATATTAAATATAAGATCTTAATGAAATCTAATAAAATTATTAAAATTATAATTATATTAAGGCAAATACTCGTACTACGTGGCATTTATTATGACATCGAAACAATTTTTTTAACATTGAGGAATGCATAACACGCCGAATTCGCACCTATAAACCATTTGATTTCGCTAATTATCCTTTCAAACAACCCCAGTTTGCTGTTAACCAGGGTTTGTCAACCCCATTTTGCTGTTAACCAGGGTTTGTCTTCTAAAAGCGTGCCACCCTATATAAAGTGCTTTATACAGAGAATCGGTGAAGCAAGAAAGAGAAATGGAGGCGCAGCTGAAGGTAGCCATGGCAATCACACCCTGTATTATTCTTTCAACCCAGGAAGAAAAAGGTTCTCGCATTCCTTATTCTTTCATTATTATTTAATCTAGCGGAACTTTTTCCTCAAATTATTTCCAGTTTACTCCAATGTATTTTTTAATTTTGGGTTTCTGATCATTTTTCTTTGATATAATAATATTTTTTTGAAATATGAATATCTGCGAAATGGATTTCTAAATTTATTCCTTTTCAGCGTTTTTATTTGCTTCAGATTTTTTGAGGTCTCCTGAATTATGATCCTTATGTCAGTACGTCCAATGTCTTTATGATATGTATTATAACTCACTGAGGCAACGCGGTATTTTCTGTAGCTTTAGCTTTTTACATCCGTGGCCTGTGATTAAGGTTTATGGGTAAATAGTTGCTAGAATTGAAAAGAGAAATGCATTTAGTTTGCTAATATGCACATAATTGAAACCCTGAATCGGAGTATTTTTCTTAATGCTGAATAAGGCAACGCGGTATTTTCTGTAACTTTAGCATTTTACATCCATGGCCTGTGATTAAGGTTTATGTGTAAATAGTTGCTGGAATTGAAAAGAGAGATGCATTTAGTTTGCTAATATGCACATAATTGAAACCCTGAATTGGAGTATTTTCTTAATGCTGAATAAGAGTGTCTTCTTTCTTTTGATTTGAGAATTGCTTGAAACCAGCTTGTTCAACAGCTTGTACATACTATTTTAGGTCCAGGATGCATTTTACATATTCTTGAGTATTTAGCACAATTATGCTTGATTTTGAATATTCGAAAGCGATGGAAATTTGAACTACGTGCGTTCTTTATTTTTATCAAGATTTGGTTATCAGCTCTGCATTTTTATTCGCAGCCGAGGGTTTTTATTGACCAGTGACTAAATTTCACCAAGGAGCTCATGCAAATTAGTCTTGATTTTTCACTAGAATGTTATTTCCTGGTCGTTACTGGATTATTGATATTATGCTGGCATTCCGTTTCATGTGTAAATGTGTTGAGACTAGGTCTGAGCTCCTGTTCTAAACCTGGCATGTCACGTTGGCCAATTGCCTTCGCTTTTTTGAAAGAACAATTACATCTTCACAATATTGAGTCAAACGTTCAAAAAATAAGAAACGCTATGAGGTTCAGGAAATGGTCTGAGACATGATATCGGACATGCAGAAAGCATGTCTAATGCAAAAAAGTAAAGGTAAAGGTTGCCTTTTAGGTTATGGCTAACATAGACACCAGTTTGGTCTATGAGAACCCTTTATATAGAAGCTTGCAAGAAGATTTGCTTCCTTTTGCTTTATACTTTTTTTTTTCACCTCATGGCCAATCTTGAGCATAGAGGTAAATGCTATTTTTTTGGGTTACAGCCAAAACAAAAACCAATGTGATGTATGAGACCTCTTAAATGGGAGCCTGATTTCTTTTTGTTTGTCTGAATGCTTTTTCTAAACTTTGTTTCCCACAGTTTTGACCACATTTCCTAGCTCATTAGTAAAGCTAATCTTGTCAATCCACCCACACCCTGGCTACACCTTGGAAAGAGGCTATGAAATAGCTACAAACCTGAGAGACAACTACGAAAATGCCCTAATCTAAGTTATGAAAAATTCACCTTAAAAGATCCATAAAACATCGCATGATGAACATAGTCTAATTAAATATGACAGGAAGACAACAAGGCAAGGAATACAAAACTTCAGACCAAAGTGAGATGATTAAAAAATGGCCTTGACTCAAGCGCAATGTACAGACTAAACACTGCCATTTATCCATGAACAGTTCTCATAGTGCTTTTAGCAAGTTCCAATGTCTTTAGAGCTAACAAGGAACCAAACATTTAAATTAACAAATTGGCATGAATTGTTCCTTGATCAAAAACAACAGCCAAATAGCAGTTTATGGATTATGCCCATCCAAGGTTAAAGTTTCTGAAGACATCAATGTTTCTCCGGCAATCAGAAGGAACACCTTCTCATCAAAGTTTAGGAAGAATGAATCCTTTCCACCAATCAAAAGTGCTTCTTCAATCTACAAGCTGCATGCTTCATCAGGGAGTAAAATCTGTGGAGAATTAACTGTTTTACAGAAATTAAAAGATAGAAGAGACAATAAAGGCACATCATTGCCCTGTGTGAAATGCAAACTCCAATTGAGGCCAAAGAAGAAAACAAGCCGATCTAAAATGCACTCCACAACAAAAGCAAAACTAGGTGGAAAGAAAAGCGAAGCAGAAATATCTAAGAGGCCAAATCTTATTGCTGTGGGCAGGGCTGTGGTAATGGCAAGGCTAAGCCATGGGTGAGATCTTGTTTTCCATAATTGAGAAAAACCTTGTTAAGTACTCCCTCAAATACTCTACTATTTCCTGACCTCTTTATTCTAGCTTCACCTTAATTTATTCTGTCTCATTCTTGTCAGAGTGATGATTTCTTTTATTCTTTCCTTCTTCATTTGCTATGATCATCCTTTGAGATAAAAGCTTTTCTATACCATTGATATTGTGGGAATCTTCCTTATATGAATAATAATATGGGATATGTCATATGTTCTTTTTAATTGTATCTGTTCAAATGAATCCTATGTTCTATAATCCTCAACTTGCTTGGTGCTATAGATTCCCTCCTAATGGTTTGTCTTTGTACAGTAAGATTAGTCAAGGTTGCCTAACATCCTGCTTTCTTTAACCATATAAAAACTTGGCTACTTTTGCTGTGCCCATTCTATGAATGCACTTGTCAAAGAGATATACAACAGTTGCAGAAAGAACAATCCATATACATCACCACTTTGGTTGAAATCTCAAGGACAGCAACATGGAAAATCCAACCCTTCTCAATTTACAGCTTGCTAGTGTCATTTTGTTTACGAGGACAAACAAAAACAATTTTGGAATTTTGGAGTCTTTTATTAAAAAATAAAATAAAATCTATAAATGCTCTTAGTTCTTCATTTAATTCATTTTTTAAAATTTTTTTGGTTGGTTCCATTTAATTCATTGTTATTTCCAAGCTAATAAGCTGGACCAAATTTTAATTAATTTTTTTTGCAATTTTCAGAGGCTTTTACACAGGCATTTTGTCAAACAGTTTGTATGCTGCTGGTCTGATTATGCATTTTTGCAATTTGTTTGAGGAATATGACTAACATCTATCATCAAATAAGATTTATGAATTCAAATATTGATATCCACTTTAAAATTTAAATACACAGAATTATCGCATAATGAAATGCATTGATAATCTTTTCTTTGAATCTATATGCTGTTGTCAAATGTGATGTCCTCTTCCTAATCAATTCAGTTTGGTGGACAGTTAGCCTATCTGCTGGGTTCTTGTAGGCTAATGTGTTGGGTTAGGGAATTTTGGAGACAATTTATCCAGTGGGATAGTAGTATTAGAGGTTTGGTTGAGTTTCGGCAGTTATTATGAGCATAATGCCCTTTTCTGGAGTGACTTTGGGTGAGTTCTCATTTAGGGTTCGATTTGCACTTGGGAGGAGTTACAAGGAGATGAAGACCTAATTGTTCATTATCTTTGGCATTTGAAACTTATGAATTGTGAAATTGCTCTGGAAGGGCGATTTTGTGGCTTGGGACGAAACCCTCAAGTCTAGACTGTTGGGACGCAAACCTCAACAAGTCTTTGGTGATTGGAGTTGTACTTCATTGCATTCAGATTGATAGAGGAAGTGATCGATTTATTTGGGCATTACCATTTGAGTGGAGTAAGGTATTTGGAGCTGGGCGGCCAGCCTGTTTGCATCAGGCATTTCATTGCAGCAGCTCACGTGGGGTTTGGAGAAGGTCTTTCTTCACTATTGGACGCCATAGCTTCCATTTTGGCATTGGACGGTTCATTGCAGCAATTTCTCTAGGGTTGAATCACCCTCAAAGCATTTCCCTATAGTCGGCGTTGATTCTTGTTTAAGACAATATTGTATGGTGGTTGTGATCTCTTTTTGAAGTTAATATATCAGATTGCTGGATGGTTCAGGTATGTACTATTTCAGAATTCAGTAATTATAAAATTTGCAGCTTGTGTTTACATTTCTTAAGTGCTGTTTATTTCCTATTTGTTATGCAATTATTTTATTTCCAAAAAACCCCCCAAAAAATTGAAAAACAAGGAAAAGAAAAAGAAATCAGAATTCAGTTAAGATCATTCAGTGGTAACAAACGCTAGTCAAATATTCAGATTTTGAAACAAATAGTAATTTCCAAGGTCACCGGGATTGGGGATCTTTCAGTGGTATCAGAGCCATGATTCTGCCAGCCTGTTAATTTAATTAAAATTTCTATGCATCTGGGAAGAGTAGACATAGACAGGTATTACACTCGCAGTAGAGCTCGGTACGAGTTAGAATTTGGTCCAGAACAGGAATCCATTATGGCAGATGCACAGGGAGGTGCCAGACAGAACCAACAGGAGGAGGAAGAGAGAGCGTTGATGCGTACTCTCATCACTACACAACCTAGGATAGTTTAGACCTTAGATAGGTTACAGGATGCCTTGGAGCGGATGGAGTTGCATAGACATAGAGGCAGACAAGGGCGGAGTAGATTCGTTTCAGTTGCGGAAAGTCATCATAGTCATAGATCCCATGCTTCAGTTGAGAGCTCCCTTCATTCCCCTAGACGGGAATGACACCGTATGCCTGCTATAGATCAACCTTTACTTCCACAATTTATACCAGGCGAGAGGCCAACACAGGTAGATCCACCCAAGATGGGATTCCAGGAGTCAGTTATGGCAGCCACAGCTGAGTGGAGAGCCCTACCCCAAGAGGTTAGGGATGTTTTTCCTCTTCCCCAGTATTGTGCACAGCGTAGAGATACTGCCAGGTTCAGAGGAGATAGGGGCTATAGACCACTGTAGAACAATGATCTCAGTAGAGCTACCGGGAAGATCACACTGGCTACTTATGATGGCACTAGTGGTACGAGTGCACGAGCTTGTGTGCACAAGCTAGACATTTATTTATCCTTGAGACCCATGCTTGAGAGAGAGGCTATACAGTTTGTTGTCTTGCATTTAGACAGGGTTGCTTATGACTGGTGGCACCATGGATTAGTCACCTAGGGTCACGCCATGGTCCATTCCTATGCAGATTTCACCACGCGGCTCATTGCCAGATTTGATTGCAAAGATACAGAGCTTTACTATAGGGAGCTGGCACATCTTAGACAGTCAGGGCATGTGGAGACTTATATTAATGAGTTCCAGTGTATTGCAGTCATGGTACTTGATATGCCTCAGAGGCGTAGTGTGATGCTTTTTATAGAGGGATTGCAGGACAGGCTTAAGGGGTTGGTACGAGCATTCAAGCCAGTCACTCTCAAGGAGGCCATTGATGTGACATTGAGACTAGACACCACTCTTACTTCTTATTAGACAGATAAGAAGCCATTCAGGGATTTTCGACCTCCACAGAAGGCCAACACTTTCCAGGGTAGAGATGGACCATCAACTCGACCTTCTAGGATGGACCAAGAGACAAGGAATGATTTGAGATGGAGAAAGCTATGCTTCTCCTGTAAGGAGCCATGGGAGCCCTGACATCGTTGCCTTGGTAAAGGCAAGGTTCATTTGATTGAGGCGACATACGAGATAGGAGATGAGGAGATTCTTGACACTGATACTATGGACAACTTGAAGGAGATTGAGCAGGAGCATCCGCAGTTGGAGTTAGACACTTTTGAGCCCTTGGCATCAGCTAAAGTGACTATGGCTACTCTCTCCGGTTTTCCTTGATTTCACACCTTTCGTTTGAAAGGAACACTTCAGGGCCAATGGGTTATGAGCTTGGTAGACACAGGCGGCACACAATTTTATTGATCAGAAGTTAGTGGATAGGCGTGGCTTGCAGTATGAGGTGTTTGCTGGTTTTGGGGTGAAGGTTGCAGATGGCGCAATATTGGGTTGTAGTAGGAGGATTCCTCAGCTTAGCATTCAGATGGGGGATTATACTTTGACAAATGATTTCTATGTACTTCCGCTGGAGGATTATGACATGGTTTTGGGCATGTAGTGGTTATAGGGTATTGGACGGTACATTATTGACCACCGCCATATGCAGTTAGAGTTCCTTTCTGGAGGGAAGAAGATTATCTTGAGGGAAGCTTCAGATGGTGGCCCTAGGGAGGTGTCTTCTCGCAGGATGGAGACTATCATTAGACATGATGACGTGATCTGGGCTACACATTGTTATGTGAGGTCCAAGACACTTGTATCTCAGGATGGCAGGGCATTTCATGTTGATATACAATTAGTGATGGATAGGCATGGTTGAGTGTTTGGTGATATACCCCCTGGTGTACCTCCTGATAGAGGGTTTGAGCATGGGATAGAGATGGAGGATGGAGCTAAGTGAGTAATCACCACTCCATATCGTCATCCTAGAGCATACAAGGATAAGATTGAGAAGACCATTCATGAGTTGTTAGACATGGGATTCATTCACCTTAGCTCTAGTCCTTTTGCTTCTTCTGTGGTATTGGTTAAGAAGGATGGGACTTTGCGGATGTGTATAGATTACAGGGCCTTGAACAAGAAGACGATAAAAAATAGATACCCCATTACACACATTGATGAGTTGTTGGATGAGCTTCATGGAGCTATCTACTTCGCTAAGATTGATCTTCGTTCAGGCTATCATCAAATACATGTGCGGGATGAGGACATACATAAGACTGCATTTCGTTGTCACTATGGGCATTATGAGTTCTTGGTGATGCCTTTTGGTCTCACAAATGCACCGGCCACTTTCCAGTCCTATATGAACCATATCTTCAACAAGCAGTTGAGGAAATCAGTTCTAGTGTTTTTTGATGATATCTTGATTTACAATTGTACTTGGGAGGATCATCTCAGGCACCTAGAGGAGGTACTTAGCATCATGGAGAGTCAGTCTCTATTTGCTAAGCTGTCCAAATGTGAGTTTGGACTCAGGGAGATTTTATATTTGGGCCATGTGATCAGTGCTGATGGAGTGAAGGTGCATGAGGAGAAAATTTAGGCAATTCGGGATTGGCCCTATCCCAGGAACATTACTGAGTTACGTGGATTCCTTGGTTTATGTGCATATTATCGGAGATTCGTAAGGGGATTCTCTCAGTTAGCAGCACCCTTGACAGATCTCACGAAGAAGGGAGCCTTCAGATGGACAGAGCAGGCACAGGGAGTCTTTGACAGACTCAAGGAGGCTATGAGCACATGTCCAGTTTTGGCACTCCCTGATTTCTCACAGCCTTTTGTACTTGAGTGTGATGCTTCAGGTGAGGGCATAGGGGCTGTTTTGATGCAGAACAAACATCCCATTGCCTACGAGAGTAGGAAGCTGTGTGATAAGGAGAGGTTGTATTCTACTTATGATAAGGAAATGTTGGCTATTATGCATGCATTAGTCAAATTCAAACAGTATCTTGTTGGCAACAAATTCGTGGTAAGAACTGACCACAATAGTCTAAAATATTTCCTTGATCAAAAGGAGCTCAATGATCGTCAACAAAAGTGGGTAAGCAAGGTTCAAGCCTATGATTTTGACATAGAATTTATTAAGGGGAAGAGGAATACTGTTGCTGATGGGCTTTCTAGGAAACCATCACTTGCTGCCCTATGTTCATTGAGTGAGATTTCAGCAGATTGGAAGGCTCAACTTTTAGTTGAGTATTCCAAAAATCAGCATGCTTGTGAGCTCATGGATGGATTGGTATAGGATGATAAATATAGTGTGATTGATGATGTCATCTACTACAAAAATAGAGTGTACCTTGTTCCTGAATCATAGTTAAAGAGACAAATTCTGCATGCCTTCCATGATACTCCTACAATAGGGCATCCCGGTTATGGTAAGACACATAGAGCGGTTCAGGAGAGATTCTCTTGGAAGGGTCTCAAGGATGATGTCTTACGCCATGTTCGTGAATGCATGACTTGTCAGCAGAACAAGACAGAGCATACTTTTCCAGCTGGTTTGCTGCAGCCCTTGCCTATACCGGAACAGAAGTGGACAGGAATCTCTATGGATTTCATTATAGGTCTTCCTCGAGTGCAGGGGAAGGATTGTATTTACGCTATAGTGGATAGGTTGACTAAATATGCCCACTTCTTTCCTATTGCAGTTGATTTCACAACATCCCAGGTAGCTGAGCTATTTTCCAGGGAGGTGTTTAGACTCCATGGTCTCCCTAAGACCATAGTGAGCGACAGGGACAATAGATTAATGAGTTTCTTTTGGCAGGAACTTTTCAGGCTTACAGGCACAGAGCTGACACCTAGTACTAGCTACCACCCTCAGACGGATGGACAGACTAATATAGTTAATAAGTGGATTGAGGGGTATCTGCGTAACTATGTGTTGGGGCAGCACAAGGCATGGTTGGGTTGGTTGTATCTGGGCGAGTATTGTTATAATACTACGCACCACATGTCCATTGATATGTCTCCTTTCAGAGCTCTTTATGGCTATGATGCATTATCTTTTGTTGATTTGGCCTTGAGTGACAACAGAGTTCCTTTGGCACAGGAGTGGTTTCAGGAGAACTAGGATATCATGAGATCTCTCAGGGAGAACTTACAGCATGCACAAAATCAGAAAAAGATGTACGCTGATCGACATAGGACTGGGAGGGTATTTGAGGTGGGTGACAAGGTTTTCCTATGCTTACAGCCCTATCGACAGAGCACCCTTAAAGGGGGGGAGCTGAGAAACTCAAGCCTCGTTTTTACGGACCTTATAGAGTTCTCAAACGAGTTGGAGTGGTTTCTTATGAGGTTTAGTTACCACCTGACAGTAGGATTCATAATGTGTTCCACGTATCATGCCTGAAGAAGGCACTAGGGTAGCATATTATAGCATCACCTGATTTACCTCCCTTGGATGAGGAAGGTAAGTTGACTTTGGTTCTTGAGGAGATTCTTCAGGTGAGGGAACGACGACTGAGAAGCAAGGTGATTCGGGAGTATTTGGTACGCTGGAGAGGTCTACCCATAGAGGAATGCCACTTGGGAGGGTGAATCCATTTTGCAGCACCCAACATTGCAGTTGCTTGTGGGCAAGCATCTCCGAGAGGGGAGGACTGTCATGTCCCCTCTTTAGTCTGACTAACAGAGTTATGTGAGTTAGTCTATCATGGGGGTCTCGTAGGCTAGGAGTTGTGGTTAGAGACTCATACGGGATATTTAGTGACCGGGCTTGGCTTTACAGGCAGTCTGGGAGCTAGTTGGGTGCAGTTCCTTGATTTTAGGGGGTATCCCTACATTTTAGGAGGATGTGGCAGTTTCCAGATGCGAGGTTCCACGGGACCATTCCATGGTTTCAGTTTCAGGATGATAGGGTGTGTTCCCTAGTTTCTAGGAGCGTCCCTAGTTTATAGGGAAGGGACTGCCAGTTGACCCATCTCGTCCAGTATCAGTCACAGACAGGTGACATGGGCAGTTTCATGTTTATTTGGTTGATTTGGGCTATCAAAGGCAAAATGGGGAATATTTTAATATATTTAAATATTTCCTAAGTTAGCAATTAGATAATTTATAATAAGGCTATTTATATAGCCATTTCGGAGTAATAAGGGGAATATGGCTTCATTTGGTCAGGTGTAATCCTATTGGGATCACCGACCGGTTCTGCCAAGGTATGTCACATATCACTCCATTGACAACATTATTGGTGACAAACATGCTAATATTTTGACTAGGAGAAAGGCAAGAGAAAGTATTAGGCATTTTAATCGCTATCAAAATTGAGGCAATCATGTTGGGTGGAAATTCCCGAGTTCAAGGAATTTCCATGGCGGAAATCCTCTAATCAGAGAAATTCCACCAGAGTTCTTGGCACTCAAAACCTTCCCAAACTTTTAAGTCATCTAAACTTCACCCATATCTTTCAAATTTGACCTTTTCTCAAACCCAAGGACTTAGCTTTTACCAAGTTTTTCAGTTTTTGTGAAGGTGGAGATTCCTAAAATAGAGGTATTTCATGGCGGAATTCCTCTAATTAGAGGAATTCTGACCACAATTCCCTATGTACCCAAACACAGCCCCCTTCTCTTAGACTTAGTCATTTTTTCTCTCAAGTTTTGCCTAATGCTTTTTGGCTGGAAACAAGACCATGGATTGGGCCTGAGTGGATCTTCTTTTCATGCTCAATATGAAGTCAAATTGCCCCCTGGCTGACCTCCTAATCTGATCGACCATCTCCTAAGACTTCCTCACCTACTATTCTAAGATTTGATTGACTCTGAACTCAATCCTCTTGACTAGATATTGCAACCATTATACCTCCTACCAAGGCCTAAAGACTTGAAATTGTTTCTATCACCTAAGGCTCCTAGTGAAATGGGGTGATGGTGTGAAAACTTCACAACAAGACCCTAGGGAGTACCATGATATGAATACTAGTTATAAGAGGTGGAAACTACCCCTATACAGACCTAGAATTGAGAAGGATAAATTGCAAGTCTTTACAGATGATGAGAAGCCCCCTTTTTCAATTGAACTATTTGAGGAGTATTTCCAATACACTTACTATTCAGATTGTCAAGTGTTGGGTCTAGATGCCCCTTCACAGATGTTGATTGCCCCTATGGTATTGGCTGCTGACATACAGAGCCATAATGCTAGGCCATTTGACTTTGTAGAGTATTTGGGAGATGAGATAAATAGTGGTCTAGCTTCCATCAAAAGGGATAGTGAATACATACATTTCAAGCATTACTCAGTACTATTGCATCTTATCTTGTATTAAAGACAGGCAATTGGTATGTGGAAGAAGCAATTAAGGACAAGAGATGTGGATGATGATGGGAACATTGGAATTATTCAGATGTGGGCTGCTATCTAGGATATAAGATGTGTTAGATCTCACAACCTATTTTTTGAGTTCTTTGTAAAAGAAATTTTATATGCATCTTGGACACCCTTGTGACTATAGCTTATCTTTGGAGATTCAGAAGTTTCTAAGGCCAAAGGATAAAGATCTGAGACAAAAACTTGATTATAGTTTGGGTGGTTTGTATGCTTTTGTTGATTGTACAAAGATTCAAGTATATAGATTTGAAGGAGCTCCATTCCTCCTACCCAAGATAGTCCCATACATAGTAGCTTATTCGGAGATAGTTAGGTAGATAGCCTATTCAAACTTCATGTATCTTAGGTCTTATAACGAACAATCTCTTATGCCTGGGACATTGTGTCTCAGAGATTTCACTATGGCCTTTGAAAAGGGGTATGCTTATAGATAAAAAAATGGAGCATTATGACATGCCAAAGGGCAATGGTAGACATGGGCTTGATCCAAAGTCCTTTATTCATGATACCAAAATAAATAAAAAATTAAGTGGATACAAACATATACTGTTTGTTGATGATGATCTGATAAGGAATGTAGATGAGGAGCATGCTGAAAGAAGAATATCTATGTACAATAGAGTCATGGAAGTAGAGGCATGGAGAATAAAGCATGATAGAATGTATCCGGGTGCATTTCCTAAAATAGAAGATCCTTGCAGAGACTACAAGTCATGATTGCACATGAGGTAGAACTGATTAGAGGTTTCCCACCTTATGTATTCAAAAGAAGACGGAATGAGCCTACGAAAGGGGATGTTCAAAAGGTTGTAGGCTGAAAATGCAACTCCAATTTTTCATATGTCCTCTTAGCATACTCCTAAAATTAGTTACGCTGTTGATGAGCCCAACCCAATGGAAGAGGAGAATGATGATGATATAGAGTGTGAACAAATTGTAAAACTTAATGTTGGAGAATATGATCCTCCTAACAGAAATGTGATTCATTTTGAATCCTTAGATCAATTATCAGATGATGTAAGGCATTTGGCAAGCAAAATTTTTGTTTCAAATGATTCTTTCATCAATTCTTTAGAATTTATAGAATTTGTGTATGAATACAAGAAAATAAGAGAAATGGTCAAGGAGATTACTCTTGAGAAAAGACTAGAGGCTCTCAAGAAATTACAAGAAGTGGATGAAGAGATGAAGAATATGACTCCTGAGAGAGGAGGGGAACTTTTGGCTGGTGTAATGATCCTCTCAGGTAAGGACATAAGTTTTGGCATTGTTTTTGATAGTATTAGGTTGAGCTAGAACAAGATCCTAAAGCTAACTGCAGAGGGAGGAAACTAGATGCACACAGGATTGGGATACAACCATAATAACTAGACTCTTGCAATCTCGACTTTGTATCCACAAGGAAGACCACTGATAATTGATAACCCAAGCAAGACATTTAGACATCTTCTCATTCAAAGGATAGGGGACAGTGATCCCATAGATATTGCTGAATTAATTGTGAATGTTGAAAAATTTATTAAGGCGCAGATTGAGAAATTAATAAATGAGAACAAAAAGTATGTAATATCCCATTGGGATATTATCACCATATTTTCCCAAAGAATTCACATAAATTTAAACAAACATTTACATGCAGCTGATTTTTCAATTTATCCAACAAACTATACCATAAATCATACAATAACAGACTAAAATATAAATTTCTAAAATGAACATTGCATTTAAATCTTCAGTAAAGCAATAACAAAATATCCAATCGTAGCCACAGAACTTATAGCTAGATTGGATAATCAAAGATATGAATCTGAAGCACAAGTGAGACAACTAAGCGATATATGACAGTCCCAACCGGTGCTGGGAGGGGAGGGGTGAATCAACACCTATAAAAATTCTTCCAAATAAATTTGATGAAGTATACTTATAACTGTAAGCTAAACAGATTCAAGCATAAAATAACATCAAGCAATCAATCACACAGTGACACTAGATTTGTCATGTGGAAACTCAATTTGGGTGAAAACCACGGTGTGAGGAGACCTTACAAATTCTGCACTCTTCTGAAGTGCGCCCTGTTAGGAGCCTTCCCTATTAAAGGATTACAATGCACTATTAGATGTGACCCGGTTAAGGGATTTGTTACAATAAGGCCGGTTAGTGCTTGCCTTGTTAGAGGACTTAGAATACCTTACAAGATGTCACCTGGTTAAGGGATTTGATACAGGGGACCTGTTAAAGTCCACCCAAAATACTGGGATTTAGCTATTGTAATTATTAGAAAACAATAGAGGGTTTTGACCTTTTACAAATGGCTTTGCATAGCCTGATAAGATCTCTGTTATACTCAACTGAGAAACATCACCGGTCACCATAGGTGTGTTCTCCTTTACTGTTGTGCTTCTCTGCACACTCTTCTCTCTCTTCTCTTTTCTATTCACCCTCGTTTCTTTAGCATATAGGTTCACTCTTTTCTTCGACAGAATGAAGGAAAACTATATTCTCAACAGGCAGAAGAATATATAGAGTTCTTGCCCTAATTGCGCCTCTCATGCATGACCTAATTACATATCCCCTTCGGATACATCACTTGGTGAAGTACCAGTTCACTGAGGAAACATCTGATGCATGCTCTTGCTTTATCTCCTTTATGAAGAAAACAATAGATGCGTGTCAAGCACCTTTCCTTCGCATGAAAATAACTCCATGTTTTAAAGCCACAAACTCTGGCTTTAAATCCTTCAAATGCGCCTTGCACCGATCAACATGTTAGCTTAAAGTCTTCCAAATTTAGTGTAGTAAATTCCGGTCAAGGATTTTGTCAAACAGATAGTTGACTATGACTTCTCCGGTTTATCTTACCACAATGAAGTCTTCACTAGATCGGTTAAGATCCTAGTGTTGTGAACAGGTAAGAGCTTTAACCTATCACCTTTCCTTCCTTTGCTTACCGGTTGCACCCTTTCCTTGGTTGCGTAGTCGACACCAGTTGTAACCGTTCCTCGGTTGAATCCTTTCCTTGGTTGTATCCTCTCCTCGGTTGCTGATGCACTTTGCTTAGTGACCGGTTGCTCTTGATGAGCAGATATAGTCTTTTCTTTCTTGCAAAGTGTCACCGGTTGCCAAACCAGTTTCTTTGCATACAGATCTCCTTAGATCTTTAGACCTTAGATTGAGATGACAAAACATCTCTTTTCTCTTTCCTCTTTTGCCAATCAATGACAATACTTAATTACCATGTACCGGTAGTAAGCTTACCGGTTACCATCACTTAATGCCAACAATCTCCCCCTTTGACATTGATGGCAAAACCTTAATGGGCAATCATGTCACCTGTCCTATGTGCTTGTATCTCTGTGTCACTGCCACTGCCATTGCCGGTCATCTACCGGTTTATTGCCAAACTCTCCCCCTTTTGACAATAATGCCAAAGGCTAGTCAGAAAGACTACCTTAATGAAATCTGCTCCCCCTTCAAGCAGCAGTCCTTTTCATCAGTCCAGATAAGATGAGGTGAAATCCTCTGTTGAAGCTCATGAGACCAAGGCAAAATGGGCTAACAACACATCATGAATTGATGGGCTAGAAAGGGGACATTATAGTCCTCCCTTCCCAAAGATTTCTTGTCCTCAAGCAATCTCCACCTGCTTGTTGAAACCAAATGCCTGGATCCCATATTTGCATCAAGAATGATGCTTTGCCAATCTGTTGCGCTATCTGGTATAAACATTACCTAGCTCGGAATTGTAAAGCAACTTATCATGACCCAATGCACCAATCAACTGAATGTCAGGATCCCAAATCACCCCACATGCATAATCAATTGAGTCAACCTTCCATGTGCTACTATCATGTATGAGAACATCCTCAATCCAACTGAGAACCTCGCATCAGCTGAAATCACATACACCTCTAATGTCAAATGATGGTTGGACCTCAATATTATGCCAACTAGCTCCTGGACACATAACTATCCATGGGAATATTCTTCTCGGGTCCCACAAACAAAAGAACCATCCACCTTTCCAACTATCTGTAATATCCCATCGCTCCATACCAATTGTAGGTGGAATGTCCAAAATGTCCAATTGCCACAACATTTTCTCTCTAACATGTATCCCAAATTAGTAACTGTACTGGAGAAGCAAACTAGCAACCCCGGAGGACATGGCTTCCTCCTTCATGAAGAGATGCATACCAAACCAATCTCCTATCCCACACCTATGCATTAGTCAGAATAGAAAGTCCTCAGTAGGTGGGCTGAATGGAAAACACAATGCTTCTCACACAATGTAACCATAATGTGATGCACTAACCGACTCCTCTGGGAATCCCGAATGAGCATTAGGATTCCATAACTGTCTCTTTGTACCAGGAGTCACACAATGCAAATTTTGATGCGAAAACCTCTTCTGCGACAGAGTTTAGTCGTGAGCTAACCAGTTTTGCTCACGTTGAGAAAAGGCATTAGAAGAAAACACAAAGGGAATCCAAGATCTCATTGGATTTTAGCTATTCATAGCGCCTACTTTTGATCTGATGCAAAAAACAACAAATGATGGTGATATACTTCTCGATGAGCCTGACTATAAGACAATTGAGGACATGGAAAACCTAATTGTCTCTCTACAAGTTATGAAGTATACCTTAGATCAAGTCATAGATGCATGTAAACCTTTCCTAGTTTATGCCAGGAAGATCTACAAGGATATCTTCAACAAGCTCCAATTATGAGGAATTCACACCCTTTGTCCCCTGGAGGCAAAAAGGGGAAGATATTGCTTTCAGGAGATTGGTAGAGAAAGGGGAAGAAACTGATCAGATGACAGAATATAGTAACAGGATACAGTAGAGCAAGTATACATGGGAAGTATTAGTTGATAGGGTAATACTCTACAGGGAGTTTATGTGTTGATGTGTTTTGCCACTAATGCCAAACAGGAAGATTGCTGGCATAAAGATTAGTTGTCATCATTAGCACACATCAAACACACTGGTAATACTCACACACACCGATACTCATGATAGAACAACAGTGGTGAACCGGTAGAATTACGAAGTAAATAGTGTACCTTAATTGGTCACATTTATACCAGTCCGCTCTTGTCCAATCGGTCTAGCCAGACACCATAGGATGCAAATCACTTAACAGGTTGCACACCGGTTTGCGTTCCCAATTGCAAATTTTTCGGTCAGTGCTTTATAATCCCATTCAGATTATGCAGAGCGTTTTTTTCAAATGAACTAGAGTTAGCTTTATTCTTTGCAAGCGTTTCGAGGTAAACTAAAGATCTGTTTGCAAGCTTTTTGATCAAGAGTTTTGCATGCGAGATTTTTGGGAGAGTTACAGCTTGGCGACACCGTTTGGTGTAATTATATAAGATAATTTCTTATAAATACAGGTCATAATGCATTAGAAGATGTGTTGTTGAATATCAAGAACAGAGAGCGACCAGAGCAGAAGAGCAGAGTCTTCTGAGAAGGGATACAGTCATGAAGAGTGAAAGAGAGAAAGATTCAACAACCAAGAAGAGGAAGGAGTGAACAGGTATGATCTGAATTGACATATAAAGTGTCAAAAGATCATTGCTTTTCTCGTCTGAAGCACATTTAAATCCCTTAATCATGGTGAACCCTAACAGTTTTTGTTGTATAAACCCGTTCACTGGGTGACATATTTGTTGATGTTTTTAAGTCCTCGGACAAGGCGACTCCTCACAGGGTCAAGATCTTAACCGATCTCTTTTAAATCCTTTTACTGGGTAGCACTCTAACCATTGCTTTGTAAGCCTTTAATCGGGCAACATCTATGAAATTATGAGTAGCACCAGTATCCAATAAGGCAATAACACGCTGTCCTGCTAGGAGTCCATGTAACCTGAAAGATCCCTCTTTCTGCATGCTGGAGAGGTAGACAACCTTAAGGTTGAGATCATCATCAACCTTTTTTTGTTTAGCCATTTGTTCATAGTTCCCTTCATCATTGTCAACTTGCTGTCCCACATAATCAGAACTATGCTCATCCTCAAAAAACCATTCCATAAGCCTATTTCTCCCCTTAGGCTTCAAGGGACATTCATGTTTTTCATCATAAGGGCCCCTGCAATAGAAACATAATCTTTTCCTTCTCAAATCATTAAGGGTTTCCTAATCAAGAGGCCCTATCATAGGTCTTTTAGAATCTGGTCCATCTATCTTTTTTGGGACAACACTATTGTCAAATGAAGAACTAGATGGTTTAGAAGGAAACCGAGTGCGTGGAGCTGAAAACTCCAAATCTCTTGCCTTCTTCATGACTGCCTGCAAGGAAGAAGGGTCAAAAGACTTAACGCAGCCCCTGAGAGGCTCAACTAACCCCTCTACGATAAGCATAACACATCTCCCCTCGGAAATATCATGCACCATGATTGGAACCTTCTGAATCTTACTGATGAAGGCCTCCAAACTACCAGACTGTTTGAGTTGTGCCAACTCACGGAAATAGGATTCTGGGTCCTTCCTGTCAAATATCTCCACTAATCTGTCCACAAACTCCTAGTAAGTCATAATTTGGTCATGATGCAATGAGACCAACCCATGGTACCACCAATCATGGGCTATACCATTAAGATGCAAAACAACAAACTGTATAACATCCTCTTCTGACATAGGATGTAAAGACAGATATGTATCCAGCTTGTGAACCCAAGCTCTAGCTGTCATTTTCCCACTTCCATCAAAGTGAGTGAAGGTTAATTTGCTGGTTGCCTATTTAAGGTCGTTCTGTCTAGGCCTCTGTCTCATGTCAAGACCCGAACTACCTTTGGAATGCTCCCTCTTATGTGTCAAGAATCTATCAAAGTTCAGATTTCTCTTGATGGCTTCAGGTAAAGCATCCCACTCTGCAAAGTGAGCCACCATGCCATCAACAAATGGTGTTGGCTTTGTCTCAATGCTGACTGCATCCACCTCAGGCCTCAAGAAGGTGGGACATAAAGGTCTATCACGAGTACCTGTAGGATCAACTCTGAAATCCTGTCTATCGTCAATCCTCGATCTGTGAGAGCTCACTGATGCACTCCTAGTGCCCCTATCTTTGCCATGATCACCATGTAAAGTCATGCGCTGCAAAGTGTCAGATAATTGTTGCAAAACATTTGCAACATGATGTTGTCCTTCAGCTAAATTTCTGAAAGCGTCTTTGGCTTCCCTGTCAACATCATTACCAATATTGTTTATATTCCGGTCACCTGTATGATCAACTTACGGACCCTATTTACTTCCTTCAGGAGGTGGTGAAGCTCTACCCCTGCGGGTATAATACATTCCAAGTAAAAATCTATTTGCCATAACTGGACCCAAATATCTTCAGGTTGGCAAGATCAGTGCTCTGATACCACTGTAAAGAGCTTGACTGACTCCTTGCTCAAACAATCAACTTTGTATATTTATCTTTTGCAATTTTTTTTGAATTTTCCAATTAAAAATAATAAATGTATATTTACTGAATTTCTCAAACTAAGAAATTTAAACAACCCGAAACTGACTTGTATGTTCATCAAAGGTTATTAATTATGATGATGTTTAAACAATGCACATTGCAAATGCTATAAGAAAAACCCAGGCACCTTAATTCCAAAATGTGACTGTTGATAATTGAATCACAACCTATGTGTAATTGATGCCAGCTATACGCTAGTCCTTCCTTGCTATAGGTGACTTCGAATACCATCCAATGGTGGAGTCACGGTCTGGAAACAACAGTTTCAATCCCTATCAAACTCAATTCCTTGCACCTGCAAACTGAAAAACGCACAATACTGAGAGGGGGAGGGGGTGAATCAGTATTTAACACAGACTTTTCAAAATAAGAAGCAGAATTCAAAGAGCACATAGCAAGAAAGACAAGACACGCAAAAATATCTCGTGGAAACCCAAGACGGGAAAAACCACGGCATCACTAGTCTGATGGGCAACAACCTGTTACAACTGAGAGCTACAACTCTCCTAAAAAAAAACTCCAGAACAGGCTCCAACCTGTCTTGTAAGGCTACAGCCTTACTCGAATAAAAGATGTCTGGATCACAACAATAAGTGAAATTTTTATGTTCTTACTGAAGTGTAAGAACTCAAGACTGTACTAAAAATGATGTACTGAGAAGAATTCTAAGTCACTCTTGAGACTGCTCCCCAAAGTTTATAGCTTGCAACACCCTTTCCCAGCTACAGTCACCTTTCCTTCACAATCTGCAGCGTTAGATAACTTTGTTGTAGACACCTTCAAGTATGTTTTTTTAATGCTGTTTCAAAAAGGATCTTCACTACTTTTTCTCCTCACTGCTATAGTCGCATTTCCATCATAAGCCTGCAACACCAACACTACTAACTACAGACGTCCCATCCACTCTTCCGGAAATCTTGTGTATTCTAATATACTCTAAAGCAGGCACTTCTCCCTTTTTTCTGCTACCTGTTTTTGAATCCACTACTGTTCACGTTCGTCTGTTGTGTATATGACTGTTCCTTAGTCATATATCTTTTCAATCCCGCTTAGCTAATTCAGTATCACTGTTTTTTTGTATCTTCCTAACCCTTCACTCCTGACGCTGGTACTCCCTTTTTTTTGGAGTTTAGCATACCTCCCACTTTTGCAGACCCCACTATTTTTAACGGTTCTGTGTATAATAACTCTGCATTTTTATTGTTCAATGCCACTCTATCTGCCACGTTCGATTCTCTGTATTCAAACTTCTCTTGAGAGTTTTTTTGCGTGACATGGAACCCGCACAATGTGATTTCACTTTTTGGAAAAGTGTGTATCAGTTTTGACAGTTCTAGTCAAATTCCATAGAGCCGTTTTTCTTCATCGCCCAGATTTTTCAGACACGACAGGTCTCTCTATTCTCTGCACCTCCTGCTTAGCCATTTGACACTAGTCATGCATGTTCTTATCACACAGCACCACACTGTAATCATTAGCATTTCTCCAAATACCTCCGCCTAAATACGTTACAGCTCCCGCAAATGTTTTAAACAAACATTCAACCAGCAAACCTGAGAAATATATATATGCTAAGTGACGGTGTGTTCTTTTACCAATATCTGCAATGCGTATATACGATACCACCTCACACCCACCATTTTTGGAGTCGACACTTCTTATTCCTCTCGTTTTTGATATTCGATATTTATTTGACTGACAACATTTCAAAGAAGAACTGGCACGATATAACTTTCTGTGCATTGATTTTAACTTATTTGCAGTGCTTTGCGTTTTAGAATAATTACCGAGCATAACCAGGAAGCTGTTTTTAAGAAGAACTCACAGGTATATGCTGTAGATTGAAATATCGTGCAGCAGTATCATAACTTCATGAAAGGTTTGGCATTTTAAAGTCATTGTTTAAAAACTTTAAAAAATGGCTGCTATCCTCTAATTATTGATGACAGTCATCATATAGACACCTATGTGTCGCATGTGAAATAAGATGTTCACTGTGAGTTGTGTTCATAAAGAACACTTGTCAAATTGCAAACAGGGAATACGAACAGGATTTACGGGGCACCGCTTCCTATACACTTGGCACTGTTAATCAATCATCAACACCCATACACATGGCACCGCATCCTATACAACAACAGGGTATAATCATATTGGGATACGACAAGAACATAACTTGTGTACAATAGACTGTAGATCGGCACAAACTATTTGATGTGGCACAAACTTGTACACTCTTAGCATATCGATGACAAAACAATGTAACACAAACCACACAATGTGTACGACACTGTCAAATCCGTATGACAACAGTCAATTCCATATGGCCTTGTCTCATACGCAACTCAAACAGATTTGTTGAAGCACAATTCATTGGCAATGTAATTCCAATTCATAGTGCATAGATTTTGGAAGAAATTGATGTTTCTCTCCAAAATGTAGATCAAACCCTTGCTTCTCACTCAAACTTGATTTCTTGCAATATCCTTCAAACATGAATAAAGTTCAATTGGTGGATGAATCGAAATTCCCCCAAGGCTTTTATTAAAACAATGAAAAGAAGCCTTCAACCACACACTTTGCCTAAAGCTTCAAGTACACACTTTTCACTAATGAAGCTTCAACAAGACACCATCAAATTATAATATAAAATAATCATGTCATTTAATTAAGCCAAGCTTAATTTAATAACTTCATATGCAAGATGATGAACTGAAACCTTCCGGCAAACAGTATCCTGAGCCCATACTGCCTTGCCAAAAATAGTAACTAGACAAAAATAGACTTACTATAAATAATAAATCTATCACATAGACCCTCTAAACCCACTATCAGCTCAGGAGGATCGTGATGATGAACTGACAAAACCACCCTTTAGATTCCTGCTAAAACGGGCACATCACAGTCCTCCCTCCCCAAGATTGCTTGTCCTCAAGCAATTGCAACCCAGGGTGCTGTAATATATCCTCTGACTCCCAAGTAGCATCCTCAGCATGGTAATCCATGCCACTTCACCAAAAAATCCCTGATGACCCGTCTACGTAGATGTCTCTCCCTAGTATCCAGAATAGCCTCAGGAATTAGCTCCATCTTTCCTTCGTCGTCCAATGGAGCTAAAACAAAAAATGGGACAACATGCTTGCCCAACGCTTTTTTAAGGTGCGAAACATGAAAAACATTATGCACCCTGCTGTCCTCTAACAAATCAAGCTCATAAGTAACCTCGCCAACCCATCTGACCACACGAAAAGGACCATAATACCGAGGTTTGAGCTTTTCTGCTCTGCTCTTCCGAATAGTTGACTGCCTATAGGGCTGCAGCATCAAGTATAACATATCCCCAACCCGAAAAGAGTGAGCCACTCTCCTCTGATCAGCATACTGTTTCTGTTGATTTTGAGCTCTCTGTATATTATCACGCAGAGTTCCAATAATATCCTAGTTGTCCTGCAACAGATCGCTTGCACTGGGAACCCTGCTATCACTGAACATCAGATCCAAGAAACTAGGAGGATCATAACCTTACAAAGCTTTGAAGGGAGTCATACAGATAGACATATGGTGAGTGGATTCGGTTGGTACTTAGCAGAGTACACGATCCAAGAATGTGGTTAGCGAAAGGAGCCGTTACTCTGATAACCAAGGAAGATTTTCATAGAGTAACTGGGTTCAATGCCACAGGGGAAGGTCTTACCCTGAGGATAATTGCTAATGCCAAAGTCACTTGACTCACCAAGTCGGAATCTAACAGTCGTATGATGACTGTGACCAACATCGTAGACGACAATTTTCAGTTTGCTGCTACTGTCATTGGTTACAAGATTTACCAGTCAAGCAACCTCAACAGCATACCAGGTGGTGCAATACATGTAGCGCACAGGATTATGCACAACAATGCTCAGTATGACATATGCGCTATGCTAAGGAGCCAGATTTTTGAGAATCTGAAGAAGCTTGGTATGGTGAAGAAGAAATTTATGAAATATGGGACACTGTTGGTATGTCTCTTTTTCTACTACCAAAATTTCTTTTCAGGAGTAGGTAAGGTTACCTGGTTAACAGACAGACCGGTAATGCTCCAAATAGGTGAAATAGTTAATAGTTTGGGAAACCAATTTAATAAGGCAATGACTGATTACATTGAGCCTTATCAGCTCAGAATGCATCAAAGGGAGAGAATTCCTTCAGCTATTGTTTGTAGAGGAGTACAAGGATGTAGTTTGCTTCCTGGTGAGCACCGATCATTGTATCATTCAGGCTGTTGAGCTAAGAGCCGAGTTTGCACCAGAGCTTGGTTATGAGATATCAACCAAGACTGCCAAAGCTTATGCTGAGGCACTCTAAGAAAGTAACTTGGATCTCTCTACCAATCGGTTTGGCACTTACGAGGAAATAAGTGCAAGTTTGAAGAAAAATGCACCTTCAAAGGCACCAAAGAAGGTATATGTCAAACAGTCTCCTACTCCAAGGAAAAGGAAGCCAACTGTGCAAGAGCCAAAAGTTCAAAAGAAGAAGGCACAACTAGTCACAACCGAAAAATCACAAGGTGAGGACTTGGAGGAAACAGAGACAGAACAAACCACCACCTATCTCAGAAATAGGAAGACCGGGAAACCGGTGAAGGAGGATGAACGGAAAGCAAGAAAAACAACCATAGTTGAGATGGCTGAAGGAATAAAGAAATAAGATAGATTAGGTGTTGTTGGAAGAAGATATGAGCTGTCAAATGATGATGATTGGAGAAAATTAGAAGAGGCTGTAGTATACTACCTTCACAAGTTTAAGTTAACACCTACTAAGATTCATGGCTCAGTACCTGCAGAGCTACATGAGATCATTGAAGGAAGATGGAAATCTTCTATAGCAAAAGAGAAAGAGCTAAGGATAAGGGCACTGTTGGAAGTGCAAAACCATTTGAGCCTGCCAGAGGCAACCAATCAAGCAAATTTGTACAAACAAAGCTTTAACATCAACAAGAGGATTGGTCAAGTCTTGATAGAAGAAGTTGATGTAGTTAATGATGAGGGGGTTGCAATATGGACAACCGTTTTTGAAGCAGCAACATCGAGCTGAAGCTGAATGTCAAAAGACCTTGGTGCAACCAGAAAAGGACACCGATAGAGGGAAGGGCATTCTGGGAGTTGAGGCACCGGTCCAATCCAAGCTTGCAACTGAACCGATCATCGTAGACATCACCGAAGACACTGGTGGTGATCTAACTCCATCTATCCTTGCATCTCCAGAAAAAGGTAAAGCTAAAACAGTAAAACGCTTACTGTTGATGACATAGTTGATGAGATACTAGATTTTGGAAAAGTTAGCAATGCTGCTAAGTGGTTTAGTGCTTTAGGCACTGATGATAAAGATAAAGTTGAAATTGCTCTGTTAGAGAGCTTTCTTCATTTCAACCGGGGACCAAAGGACTACATGCCCGTCTTCCCAACTGAACTAAACAAATTGCTAATGACAAAATGGAGAGCCGGTTTAGCAAAGAACAATAAAATCTTAAGGGAATTTCTGGAAAAGGTTGAACGAGGTCTTGATGAAGATGCAATCAAGATTTTGTTGGAGGCAGAAGCACTGAATATGGATATAAGAGACAGGGTGGCCAAAATAATAAATGGTCAAGAGAAAGAAGTGTATGGAGAAATAGTCCAACAATGGAAGACTTATGACTTCAACACTCTACAGAAGGGACAAAAGAAAATAGCATCAGAAAAGGTTTTTGTTGAAACACCTAAGTCAACAGGTCCTCAGGACACTTCTCAAGGTGAACAGGCGAAGGAAATGGTTCCACCTGAACAGTTCACAACTGGTGAACAAGTGACAACTTGTGATCAGGTGACAACTGGTGATTGGGATATAATTTGTAACAAGGACACTACTGGTGATAAGGATAATTTCGGTGAACAGTTCACAACCAGTGAATAGGTCAACATTGGTGAAGAGATTCGAACAGGTGTATAGGATATACCATTCAGACCTGCAGAACAAGAAATAGGGGAGTCATCAGCTAAGATGACCGAAGAAAAAGAATCTGAGAAAGTTGAGACGGTCAAGAGTGATTAACAGGTTGCCGAGGAACAACCAGAAGAACATCAACCAGAAGAGGAACAACAAAAAGAATAGCCTCAACAAGTCGAAATGGAGGAAGTGGAGAAGCTTGTTGAAGAAGAGCCTTAATAGGACATAAAATAGAAGCATCTGGTAGATGTACCAAGCGCTTCCGCATCAAAGAGATGTTATTACTAACCGGTTACTGAGAGGGGGGGCGGGGGTGAATTAGTAAAAGCTATTTCTATTCCAATTGAACACTTGTTTAATTATTCTTCTAAGATAAGCAGAATGTAAACAATCATCAACAAGCATAAATAAAAATACACAGATCAACACAAGATGTATATGTGGAAACCCTCGGTTAGAAGGAAAAAACCACGGTGAGACAGAGCTCACAACTTCACTACTGCAGAATGAAGGTGCCCTGTTAAGAGCTTACAAAGCACTGGTGAAGGTGCTACCCGGTTAAGGGATTTTATAGAAGATCAGTTAAGAGTTGCCTGGTTAGAGGTCTTTCAACATCATCAAAGATGTTACCTTGTTAGAGGATTTTACAAAGAACCGATTAGGTCCACCCTGATAGAGGGATTTCAATTTGCTTTCACACCTTATAAAAGCAATAATCTCATATGACACTGATTGTCTGATTAGATCATACCTGTTGATCTCTTCCCCGGTTTGCCTGGCTGTTGAATCTTTTCTATCTCTTTGCCTTTCACCTCTGGTGATTGTGATCTTTTCGCAGATGTCTCTTCACTGCTCTGTTTACTCAACAACTTTCAACAACACATTTCTTGCGTCCTATGACCTGTATTTATAAAAGAGTTCACCTTCATGAAACCCTTAACTCATAGAACTGCCAGGTTGTAAATTCAACAATAAATCATGCAACTAATAAAAAGCTATGCGTTCTGATCTGGAGTTTACCTTTTAAAACATCTGTAGAAATAAAGATAGCTCCTGTTAAAAAACTAACTCCATTTCTGAGTGGTGGATGTTCTGTATAATCCGGTTTTAACTCAAATTGCTCCGCAGAATCCGATGCGGATCTTCAAGCAGTAGACCGGTATACTCTTATACCCAGTTCATCCCTGTATACAATATAAGACCGGTACTGTGTACTTGGATCGGTCTTCCGGTGTATCCCCTTTTCTTAATCTATTGATGCATACATTTTGTTTTCAATCTACCGGTGTCTTTGAAGTAACGTGAGTGACCGGTGAACCTTTACTGGTGGGAATGGTATTTGTGATTTACACTAATGACAACTTAAATTGCTAACAAGAGAAAGCTATCTTTTGCAGCAGATCCTGAATCTAAGAGAGGGAAAGTTAACACTTCTCCAAAAGGTGACACTGTGGTTAACATAAGCAAAATGTCAACAAGACAGGTGAAGCAGCTCACCAAGAGAAAACAGGGCATGGTTCTAACTAGTGTGAAAAATATTCTATACAATTTTGCACCTGACGCTGACATAGATGAAGAAGAACCCATAATTGATCAACTGGAAATTCTGGCACAAGCGATTGGAGAAGACATTGCAGATCCAGAAATAGTAGCCATTGATCATTATGAACAAAAAAGAATAACTATTCTTCATGACAAGATTGAAGAACTGAAAGCCACTATGGCTACCAGCATCGGTGAACTGAAGCAACAGATACAAGATGCTGGAAGATTAATTACAAAAACTTTAAACTTTGAAGATTTTGTAAAAGATGTAACCGAAAGAACCAAAAGGACTACAAAAGAGCTAAAGGAGACTACATCAAAGTTCGATGCGAAGACCTCTCCTGCAACAAAGTTTAGTCGCGAGCTAACCAGTTTTGCTCTCACGTTGAGAAAGGCATAAGAAGAAAACACAAAGAGAATCCAAGATCTCATTGGATTTCAGCTATTCATAGCGCCTACTTTTGATCTGATGCAGAAAACAACAAATGATGCTGATATACTTCTCAATGAGCCCGACTATAAGACAATTGAGGACATGGAAAACCTAATTGTCTCTCTACAAGTTATGAAGTATACCTTAGATCAAGTCATAGCTGTATGGAAACCTTTCCTAGTTTCTGCCAGGAAGATCTACAAGGATATCTTCAACAAGCTCCAATTATGAGGAATTCACACCCTTTGTCCCTTGGAGGCAAAAAGGGGAAGATATTGCTTTCAAGAGATTGGTAGAGAAAGGGGAAGAAACTGATCAAATGACAGAATATAGTAATAGGTTACAGTAGAGAAAGTCTACAGGGGAAGTATCAGTTTAAAGGGTGATACTCTACAGGGAGTTCATGTGTTGATGTGTTTTGCCACTAATGCCAAAGGGGAAGATTGTTGGCATAAAGCTTAGTTGTCATCATTGGCACACATCAAACACACTGGTACTACTCACACACACCAGTACTCATGATAGAACAATAGTGGTGAACCGATAGAATTACTAAGTAAATAGCATACCTTAATTGGTCACATTTATACCAGTCCGGTCTTGTCCAAACGGTCTAGCCAAACACCACAAGATGCAGATGACTTAACAGGTTGCACATCGGTTTGCATTCCCAATTGCAAATTTTTCGGTCAGTGCTTTATAATCCCATTCGGATTATGTGGAGCTTTTTTTTCAGATGAACTGGAGTTAGCTTTATTCTCTACGAGCGTTTCGAGGTAAACTAAAGATCTTTTTGGAAGCTTTTTGATCATGAGTTTTGCATGCGAGATTTTTGGGAGAGTTACAGCTTGGTGACATCGTTTGGTGTAATTATAATAAACTAATTTCCTATAAATACAGGTCATAATGCATTAGAAGATGTGTTGTTGAAAATCAAGAGCAGAGAGCGAGTAGAGCAAAAGAGCAAAGTCTTCTGAGAAGGGATACAATCACAAAGAGTGAAAGAGAGAGAAAGATTCAACAACCAAGAAGAGGAAGGAGTGAATAGGCATGATCTGAATTGACAGATAAAGTGTCAAAAAAAGATCATTGCTTTTCTTGTCTGAATCACATTTAAATCCCTTAATCATGGTGAACCCTAATAGGTTTTGTTGTATAAATCCCTTCACTGGGTGACATCTTTGTTGATGTTTTTAAGTCCTCTGACAAGGCGACTCCTCACAGGGTCAAGATCTAAATGATCTCTTTTAAATCCCTTTACTGGGTAGCACTCTAACCAGTGCTTTGTAAGCCTTTAATCGGGTAGCTTTATTACTGCAATAGTGGAGTTTCGTGGGTTCTGTCCCACCGTGGGTTTTTCCTTCTAACCAAGGGTTTCCACATACAAATCTTGTGTTGACCTGTGCATTTGATTTCTGTTTATGATAGTTCAAGCAGTTTTTATTTTCAGTATTAATAGGAATAATAAACAGATAAAGAAATTGAATTTACTGATTCACCCCCCCTCTCAGTATCCAGTTAGGATTAAAACTAAAATCTCTTGACAAGCATAGGGAAAAGTGGGGAGTTAACTCGATGACATAGGTATCTTGTGGGATAGAGAAATTTGGACAAGCCCGAAGGGTTAAAGAAAGATTCGTAATGACCCCTATAGTAGTGACATAAGTACCATCTAATTGCACAACTCCCTTTTCAAGTGGCTCATGCTTGATACCCAGCTTATCCATAATTTGTTTGGGCATTACCGAGCTGCTAGCACCTAAGTCAATCATGCAATTGTGGACTAAGTGGTCTCCTATGATGAGAGACACATAAAAAGGCAGGGTTTTACCATCTGAAACCTACTGCTCTCTTTTACTTACATCAGTATTAGTCATGACGACCCTAGGCTTTTCTTTATTAGGCTGATCAGAAACGCTTAAGTCTAAGAAAACTAATTGCAAAAGGTCCTTCTAACCCGGAATACTCAAACAATCCCACATGGACATGGATACATTTATTTTCTTCATACTGTCAAGAATATTAAAAGAAGGAAAACTCACCTTAGGCTGAACCTTTGTAGCAACATTCTCAACATTAATAGAAGCTGGTTGTGTTGGTTGTGTTGGAATTGTAGGTTGTTCCTTTGTTAATAAAGGATGACCCTTTGGAAATGTCCGAACACTCAGTATTTAGATGGACCAATAACTTGTTGCCCATCACATAGTGGCCTATTTTTACTTCTTGTATTGTCTGCAACAAATGTATCGACCTGATTCACACAACAAAAATATCCGAACTTCCAATTAATGTGTTACTTCTGGTTTTTGATCTTCTTGCTGCTGCCTAGAGGATCCATTAGAGGTACTTGCCCGTGAATTTGGGATATTGTGCACCATTAAAGCCTGGTTAATGATACCATTTGTACAGGCATTCTGATTATGTGGTTGAGTACATGGAAAACACCATTTGTAATCCTGAGCCAAATTATTTTGGTTGGGAACAAGCTCTTTTGAAGAGTTGGCAGCATTGGGGTTATAAGGCTAATATGGCCTGGTGTTAAATTTTGCGTTTGACCTTGATAATTGGGCTGATATGGTGGTCTATTATTTTGACTTTTCTGATAAGGTAGCTGGTAAGGGGGCTGGTAAGGTTTATAGCCTTGATTTTTCTGCTTCTTAATGTTCACCATTTCATTACCAAATGTTTGTAAGATACCCTTAATCTCTTGTAAATTCGAATATCGAGCCGAAGGGGCATTTGGATGGCTATTGGTCTGCATATTAGGTGCTGGTAATGCTGGTACAGCTAGAATAATAGCTATGGGGATTTCTTGTAAAGGTATTAGTGATTGAAATATAGGTGCTACTGGAAAAATTGGCATAGGAGGCCTCGAGGCAATCTGACCATCCTGTATGAGGTTGTTCTCGACCCTAATGGCTACATCATAAGCACTTGGGAGTGTGGTACCTCCCATAGATTGCTTCAACACCGAAATGTTACTATTGAAAGCCCTTAAATAATATAAAAAAGTATGATCAACGGAGGGTCTTACTGTTTGAGCTATTTTTTCCAACGTCCTCTGGAAACGAAAGTTAAAATCTGTTATTTGGTCATGAGGGGCCCTCTTAATGGTGGACAACTGCTCCACCAAAGACAAATGATCTGATTTATCTTCAAAAACTTGCAAAGCTCAGTACCTAGTTGGTCCCAATCAATGATAAAACCCACCACTAGCCTCCTAAATCATTGTGAAGCTTTTCCTTTGAAGGATGCAGCTAACAACCTGATTGCAACATTATCTTTTGTAATATGATGCAAGGCACAAAGATTAGGTACATCTTTTATGTGTTCAACTGGGATGGTTTAATCCTCACCCGTAAAATATGGTAAACTCTTTAAAGTAGCAACAAGAATGACGTCATGTTGCGTTAGATTCTGTGGGCTGCCTTGGTTGAATGAAACAAAAGGCTGGTTCCTTTGCAGTGCCATAGGAATCAGCAAAGCTTGATCTCTTGGGGTAGTAAAAATTGGAACAACTGTATGAGGAGTAGTAGTAATAATAGGAACTACAGTGTTACCTCTTGCTGCAGGAGGGGTAGACTTATTTCTCCTTGTATAAACCAGGGGCCTTTTTGGTTGTTATGTCATTCTCCCTCTTCTCCTAGGTGGAGATAGCTGCAAATACTCGAAAGATGAAAATCTTCTCCTTGTTTGCACTCTTCTCATATGCTGTAATACATCGATTCTGCTTTTCCAAAGCTCAGAGTTGTCAAGTGTGTAACTTTAACCTCTTTCAGGCTGAAAATATTGCTCTACACACTAACAACAACACAAAAAACATTGTAAAAAGGACTGAAAAATCAGTCACTTGTCTAACCGGACGTGCCGAAAACTGTTGTCACTTAAATATGATGGTCCCAACCGGTGCTGAGAGGGGAGGGGTGAATCAACACCCACTAAAACTTTAGTATCAAATCTAATATAATCTAACTAAAACTATAAGCAGAATAGATTCTATCACAGAAATAGCTATCACACAATCAAGCAATACACAACACCAGATTTATCACGTGGAAACCCAAATCAGGAGAAAACCACGGTGTGAGGAAACCTCACAAATTTTGCACTCTTTTGATGTGCGCCCTATTAGGAGCCTTCCCTATTAAAGGATTACAAACGCACTATTAGATGCGACCCGGTTAAGGGATTTAGGAAATAAGGCCTATTAAAGCTTGCTTTGTTAGAGGACTTAGAACATCTACACAAATGTCTCTAGGTTAAGGGATTTGATACAAGGGACCTATTAATGGCCACCCAAAATACTGTGATTTTACTATTGCAATTATCAGAGAGCAATAGAGGGTTTGATCTTTTAGAAATAGCTTTGCTAAGCTTGATAAGATTGTTGTGCTTCTCAATTGAGAGTCATCACCATTCACCACAGATATGCTCTCCTTCAACTGTTGTGCTTCCTTGCACACTCTTCTTTTCAATTTTTCGTAGCTTCTCTCAGTGTATAGGTTCACTCTTTTTCTTTGGCAAAATGAAGGCAAACAATATTCTTCACAGGCGGAAGAATATATGGTCATCTTGCCCTTCTTGCTTTTTACATGCACGACCTCCACAAAAATCTCCTTTAGATCCATCACCCAGTGGAGTCTGTTCACTGTGGAAACATCCGATGCATGCCATCTTCTTTATAAAGGAAACAACAGATGCGTGCTGCAAGCTTTCATTTACATGAGATTTATCCATGTTTTAATGCCATAAACTTCGGCATTAAAACCTTCAATAGCGCCTTGCACCGATCTTCTTGGTAACACAAAGTCGTCTGGATTTTGTGCAACAAATCCCGGTTAAAGAATCACACAAGTGTTTGTCGACTGTGACTTTCTCCGGTTCATCAGTCTCGATGATATTTTCACTGATCGGTTTATATCCTTAGGTTGTGCACAGGTAAAAACCATCACTTGTCACTTTTCCCTTCTCTATCTATACCGATTAGGTTCCTTGGTTCCAGTTATACATTTTATCGGTCACAGTTCTGAATCCTTAATTACCAGTTGCTCCTTCCTTGGTTATCGGTTGTTTTGATGATCAGTTAGAGCTTTATCAATTGCAGAGACAGTGCCTCCTCTTGCTCACTATGTTTCATCGGTCTCCAAACCAGTCTCTCTTGTGCTTATTATTGTCAGCTGTACTTGCTTGTTCTTGATTGAACAATGTTTGCATCCCTAGACATCAATGACAACACCTCTTTGCCATGTACCGGTTACATCCTTATCGGTTAATGCCAACAATCTCCCCCTTTGGCATTGATGGCAGAACACGACTTGCTGGTCTGGTCCACATCCTGGTCCACATCTTCTCCGGTCATAATCTCCCCCTTTGACAATAATGCCAAAGGCTAGTCAAAAGACTACCTTCATGAAATTTGCTCCCCCTTCGAGCAGCAGCCCTTTATCACCAATCCTGTTAAGATGAAACTTGAATCCTCTATTGAAGCTCAATGGATTGATGAACACCCCTGTTTTATTATTGAAGATCAAGAAGGGGCACTACCCCTAATTTACCTCTGAGATACTCAAAGGTACTCTTCGGTAAAGGTTTTGTGAATATGTCAGCAACTTGTTCTTTTGTGGGAACATATTCTAATTTCACTTCTTTATTTTGCACCTGCTCTCTTAGATAGTGATACTTTATAGCAATGTACTTTGTCTTAGAGTGCATGACAAGATTTTTAGATATATTTATTGCACTTGTACTGTCACAGTATATTGCAATCGGTTTAGGTACCTATTCTTGGATTCCTTCCAATATCTGTTTTATCTAGATCACCTGTGTGCAATTGATTGCGGCAATAGCATACTCAACTTCTGTTGTGGACTGTGAAATGCAGTTCTGCTTCTTACTTGTCCATGACATAATCCTCTCTCCAAGAAAGAATGCACCTCCACTTGTGCTCTTTCTGTCATCAATGTTACCAGTGCAATCTGCATCAGTGAACACTTTTATCTCGAAACCTCCTTTGTGAGGAAACCATAGACCATACTCCTTAGTACCCTTTAGGTATTTGAAGATTCTCTTCACTTCTATTAAATGTGTCTCTTTTGGGCTAGTAGAGAATCTGGCTACAATGCCTACTACATGTGCGATATCCGGTCTGCTATGCACAACATACTGTAACTTACCAATCATTGATTGATACAATGTCTCATTAACTTCTTTTGCATCATCCTCCTTTGATAACTTGTAGTTAGTTATCATTGGTGTGCCAACCGGTCTGGATTCTTCTAGCCCAAAAGATTTAAGAATTTCCTTAACATACTTGGACTGAGAAATAAAAATACCTTCTTTTAGCTGATGGACTTGTAATCCAATGAAGAATTTTATGGCTTCAATCATGGACATTTCAAATTCTTTCTTCATCTCCTTAGCAAAGTCTTTTCTCATTTTGTCATCTCCTCCAAAGATGATGTCATCCACAAATATTTCAGCAATCAGGTTCCCTTCTTTGCCAGTCTTGAGATACATATTGTTGTTATCTCCTATTCTTGTGAATCCTATGGTCAGGAGGTATGAATGTAACTTTTCATACCAGGCCCTTGGGGCTTGTTTCAGCCGATTGAGTGCCTTTTCAATTTACAGACCATACCACTTTTCTCTGTGGATGAGAAGCTTTCTGGCTGTTCTATGTAAACTTCCTCCTCCAATATACCATTTGGAAATGCAGACTTTGCATCCATCTGGTATACTTTGAACCTTTTATGAGCAGCATAAGCAAGTAGGATTCTCGCTCCTAGTCTTGCCACAAATGCAAAGGTTTCTCCATAATCTAGTCCCGCCTCCTATGCATAGCCTTTGCAGACTAGCCTTGCTACCACCTTTCCTTCTTCATTTAGCTTGTTTCTGTACACCCACTTGGTTCCTATGACATTCTTGTCCTGTGGTCTAGGAACAAGAGTCCATGTTTCATTCTTCTCAATTTTCTCAAGCTCTTCTTCCATTACCTTGATCCAGTTTTCATCCTCTAGAGCTTCTCTGGTAGTTTGGACTCTATACTAGAAAGTAAGCAGATACTTTCTCTTGCCTTTCTCCTGGTTAGAATATCAACATGTTTGTTACCAATAATGTTGTCAGTGGAGTGATATGCGACATACCTTGGCAGAACCGGTCGGTGATCCCGATCTTCATTCTCCTGTTGAGCATCATTACCATCATGGCCATGAGCATCTTCTTGTTCATCACCTTCAATTGGTCTTATGTGTTGAGATATCCAGATTGAACAAGAGAAATTAACAACCTAGAGATAACCTAAATATGAAACAATATATCAAGGATCAAGCTGGAAAGAATGTACCTGATTTACACTCCAAGTTGATTGAACTTCGATATAATTTTGCCTTGGAAGGATGATGCAACAGAAGGTCCGAAATCAGTCCTAGGTCATACTCCAATCTGCTGTGTCTTTCTCCTGAAATGCTACTCCCAACTGAGTTCGAAACTAATCAAGTTCGCTCCAAGGTCCAGAGATACTTTCGCATGTATTAGATTTTAAGAGCAGAGAAAATGTTATGTTTTTGATTGTCTCTTGCTCTCAAATCTATTCCAATATATATGCGCATATGACAACTTAAAGGAGGGCCGACCTCAATCTCAAGACAAATATAAATTATATACTTATTGTGGGCCGACCTGTCATAGTTTAGGGTATTAATTAATAATAATTAATTCGGCAGTCCTATTTGATCAAAGCCGACAGGCTATAAATGTTAACACTCCCCCTTAGACTGAAGGGTAAGATCAAACCATAGATCTCATCTATTCTAGGACACACCCTAAACTATCACCCTTGATAGTGAGAACCAAAAACATAATCATCTTGGATACCCTATCCAAAGATAACATAGATTCTATGAAGGTAGATCCTATCTACCATAAGTCCAAGTCTATATAAAATTTGGCTCAAAACCGTTATCCTCCAAATGAGTGGATTCACAAGAATATCAAGTCCATGATATTCATAATAACATTGGATTGCCAAATTCTTCAATATATAGAAACATCAAGTCCATGATGTATACCATCCAATTTGTGGACAATTAAATCCACGAGTGTCCAAGACTCAAGAGATGTCAAATCCATGACAACATACCAACATCAAGTACATGATGTTTTACTATCCAGATGTGGATTTCTCAGATCCACGAGTCCCATGACTCAAGAATTTAGAATATCAACTCTATGATATTTATGGTATCATCAAGTCCATGATGTTACCAAATACTTAATTGTGGATCCCTGATCCATGAGTCTCCAAGACTCAAATGATATCAACTCCATGATATCCAGAGCATTGGTCTCACGAATATCAAGTCCATGATATTCACCAAGTGCTCGGAGCAATGGTCTTTTGACATCAAATCCATGATGTCTCACCGATTGTTGGGAGTAATGGACTTTTGACATCAAATCCATGATGCCTCACCGATTACTGGGTGTAATGGTCTTTTGACATCAACGATGTCTCACCCATTACTAGGTGTAATGGTCTTTTGACATCCAACGATGTCTCACCCATTACTAATGATGTCTCACCCATTACTAGGTGTAATGGTCTTGTGACATCAACGATGTCTCACCCATTACTTAGCAATGGATCCTTGATCCATGCAATTGTGGACCCCTGATCCACGAGTCTCTTCCTTCAATTCATAAGAATAACTTAGCCATAAGCATATCCAGATGAAACCTACAAGTATAAGAATAGCCATAATCAGTAAATGAAAGAGAGTATGACCCATTCATACATAATACAAAAGATGTATGCCCCATACAACCAGCATTTGTGCATAAGAATAATCATATAAGTCTTCATCACCTAAAGATAACCAACATCTAACCAACAAGATGCAATATAGTTCTCTCAAAAAAATATGCCTGTGCCAAAGTAAGAATGTTCCAACATTCATGCACCTATGCATAAGGAAAACAATAAGTCAACTGTAACAGAGAGTAAAGAAGATATACAAATCTATATCAGCATGTTCCTATGCTAACATAACCAAGAGATGTATTTACTCATATACATAGCATACATCCATATGAGCTGATAGTCATCATATATTCATCCACTAATGAATGCATCAAAATAAGACTAGTTATGCTAACAATTAGCTGTGAATGATCTCATAACAGCTTTAGACATAGAGTAAGGTATGTTCCTCATACATAATCATCCAACCTAAACAGACATTCCAATCAGCTATGAATGTTTCACACATACAATCATAAGCTATGTCAATGGGGAATGTTCCTATTCATATAGAAAAAAGAGGTTTATACCAGGTGTAGGTGACCCCAAAAAAAAAAAAAAAAAACTCCTTAAGTTTAGATCCATCTAGAACTAGCCAGGGAAATTTGCATTTAAGGCATGAATTCTATGTAGTTCTCTCAAGGAATGATTCAATCATGAATATCGGAAGCATGTTCACATATATGCAAAAGAAAACCAATGAAATGCAACATGAGACTTCAGCTAATATCAAGTATGATCCTATCATACAGAAATGCCAATATGCAACAATCATAAAGTTATACTAACAATCAGTTGTGCATGTTCCTCTATAACGGTGTAAAGTATAACCTATGCCTATGCATTTCACAATCCCAGATTTGCTGCTAAGATTCCATAAGTCAAGTGTTCCTTGTGAATATAAACAACCCTATCCAACACTATTATAGCCCCGGGTTGTTATAACAAAATTATTCCATTATTACCATTGTCTGATTGCATCCACTGAGCAACTTCCTTGTTCATTTTCTGATCCCCATATTTGACTTTATGCCAATGTATCCCGATCCACAAGGGGGCAGCCAAATGTAATGCCACCCTCAACCAATTTGTGACGAGGAAAGAAATTGTTTCGCAACTAAATTTGATGTGCAAGTCAGCAATTTTGAGATGTCGATAGACCTACTCTAACAATATGTGTGTGATCTATTAAACAAAATATGCAGGCCTCCAACCAATATGAATTTTCTTAGATCTGATGAAATTGTTCAAACAATTCTGAAATAAAAACTCCAGATAATGAAAGGACACAAATAAGTCGCCAATCGAGGAATATTGTATATGTTGAACACAATACAAGCAGGTTGAGGCTCCTTCCCTGATCAAATCCCTGGCTGCAAAACTGACTGTAGTGATTCGGGAAACCTGAGTGGTTGCCCTACCATATTAAAAAGGTGTAGCACGATTACCTGAACCCTTAAAGGGTGTCTTTCCAAACATTAATTCATATAAAAATATTACAGCACTCCCATGACCTTCTCCTTTTATAATCTCAGGGGCTAAATATTCATGGGTTCCTACAAATGACATAGAATGAGCACTTGTAGGCTCTGCAATAAGCTCTGGAAGAGGAGTCACTTGATTACCCATATCATTTTTGGGTTTTCGTATCTTCTTTGACTTGCTTGGAAATAAGCGAGGTACAAAGCAAGTTGGCTGTATGCAAGAAGGCTGGACACATACTGGTTGGACACACGAGGGTTCAATACAAGCAGGTTGAACACAATGTAGTATATCACTGTGGTTACAAAACACACAGACCCGAATACACACATCCAAATTTTAGAGAGACTGAGGATAATACTACATTGGGCGACATCTACATCTAACTCAGGTGCTGCCTTAGCTGAGATCTGCAGACCTGAAGCGTTTGACCCATCAAAGACCAGTCATAATGAAATAGGCCACTATTGAGTTATTGGTGACAATTATCTTTACCAGCAGAGATCAACCTACAAAGAAATCGAATCTCTGCACACTGAATGTCTCATGTTCATTGTTTCCAGCACAAAATCACTACGGTCTTAATCCAAGTCTGAGATAGATTTTCCTAAAATTTTGAAATGGATCTTTTCTCTTCCAATCTGAATATGATCTTTGATTCAACTTGGCTCTGATACCATGTTGAGATATTCAGATTGAACAAGAGAAATTAACAGCCTAGAGATAACCTAAATACGAAACAATATATCAAGGATCAAGCTGGAAAGAATGTACCCGGTTTACACTCCAAGTTGATTGAACTTCGATATAATTCTGCCTTGAAAGGATGATGCAACAGCAGGTCCGAAATCAGTCCTAGGTCATACTCCAATCTGCTGTGTTCTTCTTAGATCATACTCCAATCTGCTGTGTCTTTCTCCTGAAATGCTGCTCCCAACTGAGTTCGAAACTAATCAAGTTCACTCCAAGGTGCAGAGATACTTTCGCATTTATTAGATTTTAAGCGAAGAGAAAATGTTATGTTTTTGATTGTCTCTTGCTCTCAAATCTATTCCAATATATATGCGCATATGACAACTTAAAGGAGGGCCGACCTTAGTCTCAAGACAAATGTAAATTATATACTTATTGTGGGCCGACCTGTCATAGTTTAGGGTATTAATTAATAATAATTAATTCAGGAGTCCTGTTTGATCAAAGCCGACAGGCTATAAATGTTAACATTATGTTCTGATCCCTTCTTGGCTCAGGCACATTACCTTGTTCCAAGGGTTTGTTTACCTGTTCTTCTTCTTCATCAGCAACAATCATTTCATTGAATTCCAAATGATTTTCAGCATCATGATCCTAGTAAATATCTGATTCATCATGACTGCTCTTTTCTCTTGGTTCTAAATATTCATCAATCTTTACATTGATACTTTCCACTATTTTTCTTGTCCTCTTATTCAGACACCGGTAGGCTTTACTTTTGGTGGAATAACCCAAAAATATGCCTACATCACTCTTTGGCTCAAACTTGCCAGAGTACACATCTCTTTTGATGTAACAATTGCTACTAAAAATTCTGAAATAGCCTACACTTGGAGTGTGACCAAACCACAACTCGTAGGGAGTCTTATCGGTTCCTTTCTTAACTTGAACTCAGTTCAGTTCAGTGTATACATTGCGGTGCTCATTGCTTCTCTCCAGAAGTGATGGGGAAGATCCTTCTGAATCATCAGAGTTCTAGCACAATTAATCAGAGTGCCGTTTCTTCTTTCAACGACTCCATTTTGCTGTGGGGTTCTCGGTGTAGACATCTCCCTTTTTATCCCTTGTTCCTCATAGTATTGAGTGAACTCTTGAGAGGTGTACTCACCTCCTCTGTCTGACCTCAGACACTTCAAGTTTTTACCAGTCTCTTTCTCCATTCGAGCCTTATAAATTTTGAACATATGAAAGGCCTTTGATTTTTCTTTAAGGAAGAGTGTCCACATCATTCTTGAAAAATCATCTACAAAGAGCATGAAGTACCTATCTCCATAGTAGCTCTTCCTACTCATAGGTCCACACAAGTCTGTGTGAACGAGATCCAACACGTTTTCAGCAGAAAAAGATTTACTGTTGAAGCTTGTTCCTGTCAATTTGCCTAATTGACATTCTTTACACATACCTTTGTCAGGATTTGTAATCTCAGGAAGCCCCCTGATTGACTTCTTACTTTGACAATACTGTCAAAGTTTATGTGGCAGAGCCTCTTATGCCACAACCAACTGTTGTCCTCCTTTTTTATGAGACAGATTTTATTTGTCTCCCCTTTTCTGGTAGCTATGAGGCAAGCCCCCTCTACTGAGTCTAGATAGAACATGTTTCCTTTACTCTATCTACCGGTGGCAACATGAGTGCTTGATTGATTCTTGACAATACAAGAACCTTTCTCAAACTCCAACATGTATCCTTTGTTGTTTAATTGAGCTACACTCATTAGATTGTACTTGAGTCCTTCCACCCAGTACACATCCTCACATACAACTTCATTGCCAAGTGCAATTGAGCCTTTGCCTTTGATAGCGCAGGGAGCATTGTTACCAAAAGTCACTGATCCACCATCATTAAGCTTTAGGCTGATGAACTTGTTCTTATCACCAGTCATGTGGTGAGTGCATCCACTGTCAATGATCCAGTCATCATATTGATGAGATTTTGAGATAAGTGCTATTTCACTTATTACTGTGCTTTCTTCTTTTATTGCAACAAAGGCAATTTCTTCATCTCCAGAATCTTCAGATTCATTGTCCATGACACCTTCCTCAACAAGGTAGCACTCATTTCCTTTGTTCTTGAATCGGTTGGACTTTTCCTTATTTTCATTATCTGGACACCTTGCAACAATGTGTCCTATCTTGTTGCAAGAAAAACACTTTAATGGAAGTTTCCCCTTGTACTTCCCTTTTCCTCTTGGAAATCTCCTTGCGATGAGCGCTTCAAACTCATCCTGCTCTATCTCTTCAGAGAGTAGATTTTCAACAAAATTTTCAGCGTTACCGATAGAACTATTACACGTTTCTCTTCCTTTCTTGGTGGAAGTAGTATTAATAAAGGACTTATAAGAAACCTCTAACATGGGTAAGTTGTTATCATAATTACTCAATTCAAAAGTAGTCAACTTACTGATTAGGGAGTCAAGAGTGACTTGAGACGTGCTCACTGATCTGAGCTCTTGTATGGCTGAAATTTTGATAGCGTATTGTGGGCTTAGTGTCCTCAGTATCTTGCTTATCACATCTTCCTCACTCAATGTTCCTCTAGCGCTTTTGATGGAGTTCATCACTTCTTTGATTCTATTGCTGTAGTGCTGAATGTCTTCTCCTTCATTCATCCTCATGTCATCATATTTTCCTCTAAGGCTTTCTACCTTTGCTATTTGAACATGTGGGTCACCACAATACATAATTTGTAGCTTGGCCCACATCTTGTAAGCAGTCGTCAGATTTTCAATCTTTGCATATACATGATCAGGTAGCATGCTTTCTATCATATCCATTGTAGCTATTTGTTCACTGCTGATCTTTTGTTTATCAAGTGTCAAGGTACCGATGGGTTCAGTGTAATCATGGATTACATGAGTCCAGTATTGATCTCCAGTGGTTTTCATGTACAGCTTCATTCTGCTGCACCACAAGGTGAAGCTTTCTTTAGAAAACTTTGGTCTTTCCTTCCTCATCATTAGATCTTTTCCATGTTGCGGTTAAGTAGCTTAGAAAAGGAACTCGGGTCTGATACCAATTGATGGTCCTAACCGGTGGTGAGAGGGGAGGGGTGAATCAACACTCACTAAAACTTTAGAATCAAATCTCATATAATCTAACTAAAACTGTAAGTAGAACATATTCTATCACATAAATAGCTATCACACAATCAAGCAATACACAACACCAGATTTATCACGTGGAAACCCAAATCGAGAGAAAACCACGCTGTGAGGAAACCTCACAAATTTTGCACTCTTCTGAACTGTGCCCTGTTAGGAGCCTTTCCTATTAAAGGATTACAAACACACTGTTAGATGCGACCCAGTTAAGGGATTAGGAAATAAGGCCTGTTAAAGCTTGCCTTGTTAGAGGACTTAGAATATCCACACAGATGTCATCCGGTTAAGGGATTTAATACAAGGGACCTGTTAATGTCCACCCAAAATACTGAGATTTTACTATTGCAATTGTTAGAGAGCAATAGAGGGTTTGATCTTTTAGAAATGACTTTGTTGAGCCTGATAAGACGTTGTGCTTCTCAATTGAGAGTCATCACCATTCACCACAGGTATGCTCTCCTTCGACTGTTGTGCTTCCTTGCACTCTTCTTTTCTTCTTTTTACCTTTTTGTAGCTTCTCTCAGCGTACAGGTTCACTCTTTTTCTTTGGCAGAATGAAGGCAAACAATATTCTTCACAAGCAGAAGAATATATAGTCATCTTGCCCTTCCTACTTTTTACATGCACGACCTCCACAAAAATCTCCTTTGGATCCATCACCCAGTGGAGTCTCTGTTTATTGTGGAAACATCCGATGCATGCCATCTGCTTTATAAAGGAAACGACAGATGCATGCCACAAGCTTTCCTTTACATGAGATTTCTCCATGTTTTAATGCCATAAACTTCAGCATTAAAATCTTCAATCACACTTGGCACCGATCTTCTTGATAACACAAACTCATCTGGATTTTGTGCAACAAATCCCGGTCAAAGAGTCACACAAGTGTTTGTCGAGTGTGACTTTCCCCGGTTCATCAGTCTCGATGATATCTTCACTGATCGGTTTATATCCTTAGGTTGTGCACAAGTAAAAACTATCACCTGTCACTTTTCCCTTCTCTGTCTATACTGGTTAGGTTCCTTGGTTCCGGTTATACACTTTATTAGACACTGTTTGGAATCCTTGATTACCGGTTGCTCCTTCCTTAGTTACTGGTTTTTCTGATGATCAGTTAGAGCTTTATCAATTGCAAAGATAGTGCCTCCTTTTGCTCACTATGTGTCACCGGTCTCCAAACCAGTCTCTCTTGCGCTTATTATTGTCAGTTGTATCTGCTTGTTCCTGATTGAACAATGTTTGCATCTCTAGACATCAATGACAACACCTCTTTTCGATGTACCGGTTACATCCTTACCGGTTAATGCCAACAAAATAGTGCACCCCTGCTGAGTGAACTCAAGCCTACCGGTTAACGTGGGAAAGCTTCCCTGATTATGTGGTCAGATAGTGGAAGCTAACCTCTAGAGAAAGCTGGTTCTTGTGGTATTCACCTAAACTTAAAGTAATATTTTTGTGGAGGAAAGAGTTAAAAGAATGCATGAAAAATGAAATTTAATTCCTACAGGTGATGCACCAAAATATGAATTCTTTGAAACCTAATAGGTATCCAACACAATGAATTCAGTAATGAAAACCTTTGCTACACAACTTAATAACACAATCTTTGCAGAAGCAATTTGTAAGAAGACTAAAACACCAGTTCCTAAAAGGAGAAGAAAACTTCCTCACAATCTGAAAGTAATGTATTACAACTTTCAAAATGCAAAGAACTATATTAATCTCTGCACAAGGCACCAACATGTGATACACAAATACAAAGAATTGAGTAGGCACAAGCAAAGAATTACAGCCAAAGGTGTTACGAATCTGTATATATTTCTCCAAATTGGGTTACAAAAACACTGTGCCTCTGTTAAGAACTTAGGAAAAGTTTCAAAACAGCAAGCCAAAGGGAAGAACTTACAAATGAGCCTTCAGCTCATACTTATGCTTTTTTATCCAACTGCATTACAAATGAGCAATAATGTCTGGGTCGGATGTAGTCAAACAGGCCATCTTTGAGACCTTCAAATAGTTGTAAAGAGGCAAAATGGTGACCCAAAAGTTATGCCCCACAAGTATTACCATAAAGACCCTCCATAAATGCAACCTCATCCCTCAAAAGGCTCATAAAGAAGTCTGAACAGCAATAACTTCCTCTAACCTTAACAACTGTATTTTATCTAAAGCCAATCTATTCACTTCACCCTGTCTTCTCTCTGCCACTGGAGCAGTGCCGCCGCCATGGATGCGGGTTTGACAGAGCAAATCTGAAGAAGCCTCCGTGTCTCTTACATACCCCAATGACGTTTACAGGTAGCGTCGGAGTTTCTCTTTACTGATGGAGAAGTTCCAATTGGAGTGTACTAAAAAATCCTTTGCGTCAGTCAAAATTTGAACTGACATGACAACGGCCTCCCATCGGTATAGGTCAACCCGACAAACATTCCCCTCTTGGCGCCATTGGCAAATAACTCTTTCACTTTTCCATCGGCATAAGTAATACCGATAGGTTAGTTGGGGGTCGGCAAGTCTATCAAGACATCATACCGATAGAGATTGTTACGCCAATAACCTTCATCAGAGTAACTCCTGTTGATATACATCAGTGTATGCCTAGTCGATGATATACCTTTGCTTTACCCATCGGGTTAGGTCAACCCGATAATCTTATCTGGTGTCGGGACAGCTTAGAATGTGCTTCAACGATGACACCCACTATGCCGATGAGTCCATCAGTGCAACTCTTGCTGATGCTTTCTTATAATGGCCTCAAATACCTTTTATCGCTGTAAGTTGTGCCGATAGGCTCTTTGGACATTGGGGAAACTCAAAAAATTGTATGCCGACTGCCCTAGCTATTCCGATGGCCTTCCTCAGCCAAACCTCTGCTGATGCATTATCCCATAATTGCTATATGTGATGTCGATATGGTCATCGGGAGACGACGAAACCAAAAAAAACATACCTCGATGGCCCTAGTTACATCGATGACCTATTGGGATAACTCCATCTGACAGATCACTTTTTGTTTAGATACTTATTGGCATAATTCTTACCGATAACCTTATCGACTATCGACAAGAAAGAATAATCCCTTTGCCGCTCGCGTATGTTTCACCGATGAAGCTCCTCAGTATAAGTCTTACCGATCCCTCCTCACGGTGGTCTCCTGAATCTCATGTCGCCATAGGTTGTGCCGATGTGCTCATCGGGAGTCGGCGAAACTTGAAAGCACTCACCTTGACAACATTAGTTATGTCGACAACACTCATTGGTGAAGCTCCTGCCGATAAAACTATCCCTCTTTGCATCCATCGGTGAAAGACTTACCGATGACATCATTGGGCATTAGCAAGACAAAAAAATGCCTTTGCCTTCCAAATGTGTTGTTCCTTCTTCTTTGATTGCATTGGCATCATCCTATAGCTTCATTTTGGGTTCTTGTAGCATGTTATTTCTTGCATTTCTGCAATTGTATGTAACCACTCTATGACATTTGACTCCATTATATCTTATTTGCGATCCTATAGCATGTTGGGCTTTATCCTTGTGGGAGCCGCATTTTACCCCACGTACTACAAGATAGACATTTGTATCTGCCCATGAAGCAAGCAAGTTAGAAACTAAAAAGTCAATCTCTAGTGTATGTGATGATTTAGATGGCCCTTTCTTTGAAACTAAAATAATTATGAACAGATTATTTGTATTGAATGATTTACAAAGAAGAGCTAGAGGCTCATATATACAATACAATGTTACAAAGAATAGCAACTATTTAAAGATAGATTGCAAAAGAATCGCAGCAACAGGATAGAGCATTAAAGAAACTATCTAATATTAGAAACATTCTAATACCCTCCCATAATGTTCAATCTGTCAATAACACCAATAGCCTCCCTGAATTTTACAAATTTATCAGAACTGAGAGACTTGGTGAAGATATCAGCGGACTGCTCTAAGGTAGGAACATACAGCAGTTGAATAGATTTGTCTTCAACCAGCTGACGAATGTAATGACAATGTGTTTCGACATGCTTGGTTCGTTCATGGAAGATTGGATTCTTGGCCAGTTTGAGAACTCCCTGATTATCACACAATAGAGGACTCGGTCCTGACTGAGGAACATGCATATCTACAAGCATTTGCCGAAGCCAAACTGCCTCACAAGCTGCTTTAACTGCTCCTCGATACTCTGCTTCGGTGGACGATAGAGCCACTGCCCGTTGTTTCTTACTCGTCCATGTGACAACACCGGACCCCAAATTGAACACATATCCAGCGATAGACTTACGATCATCAACAGAACCGGCCCAATCTAAATCTGTGTAGCCACATAGTGTAGGATCAGAACTCTGAGTGTACAGAAGACCATAATCAAGAGTACCACTAACATAGCGTAGGACACGCTTTGCAACTGTCCAATGATCAGTCTTGGGCGCTGTCATAAAGCGGGATATGTAGCTTACCGCAAAACTAATGTCAGGTCTGGTGGCAGTAAGAAAAATGAGGCTGCCCACTAGTTGTCTAAACAAAGATTCATCCACAACAGGTGAATCGGACTGAGCTAATAATTTGAGCCCGGGTTCCATAGGAGTGGGAGCAGGTTTGCAATCTTGCATTCGGAACCTGTCCACAAGACTTCTAGCATACTTGGACTGAGAAAGAAAGATACGGTGCTTAGTCTGCCAAACTTCAACTCCGAGACAATAGTGCAAGAGTCCCAAATCTGTCATATCAAAAGTGCGACACAAATCTTGTTTGATTTCAGTGGTCAAATGTGCTGAACTTCCAGTGATGATCAAGTCATCCACATAGACAACTATAAACAATACATCATCACCTACATGTTTGATATACAGGTTTGAATCTGATGGACTCCTCTGAAAACCATGATCGGTTAGGTATTTATCAATTTTCATTTACCAAGCCCGAGGAACTTGTTTCAGACCATAGAGAGCTTTGACAAGTTTACAAACTTTGTGTTCCTGACCAGCAACCTTAAACCCAGAAGGTTGCATCATGTAGACCTCTTCCTGTAAGTCACCATTCAAAAAAGCACTCTTAATATCTATTTGATGAACTTTCCAACCAAATTGAGCTGCTAAGGCAAGAACAAGTCGTATGGTACTCATTTTAGTTGTGGGAGCAAAAGTCTCCTCATAGTCAATACCTTCCCTTTGTGAGAACCCTCGAGCAACAAGACGAGCCTTATACTTTTCTAAGGTTCCATCAGCTTTGTATTTTACCTTGTATACCCATTTGCAGCTAACGGGCTTCTTCCTTGCAGGAATATTAGAAAGGACCCAAGTGTGATTTTTCTGAATACTTTGAAATTCAGCTTCCATAGCCTGTTCCCACTCAGGGATACCTTTAGCCTCGGAATAAGTCTGGGGCTCATAAACACTATGAATGTTAGCCATAAGGGCAAAATTAACTGTAGGGTGTTGTTTGCTCTTATTTCTAGAAACTCTACCTTCGATGAGCTCATCATCCCTGAAGTCACTAATAGTTTTAACCCACCATTTGAGCCGGAGAGTAGAAGAGCCAATCTCTGGAGGAGCTGGAGGAGGTTCAGGAGCAGCAACAGGGGCAGTGAGAGGATCATGTTCGGGGGCCTCAACAGGATCAACATCAGGTGCCCTAGGGCGAGCATTATTTGTATCATCCCTCCCATCAGGTGGTGCTAAAGGAACAGGAACACTGTGAGGCTGTTACTCAGAACACTGCTCAGAAGAAGACATAAAAGGTTCTCGAGTTTCATCAAAGACAACATCACGACTAAAGATAAGATGATCAGTGTCGATATCTATCAATCTGTAGGCTTTATGGTTGTCACTGTACCCTGTCATCATGAGTCTCTAACTCTTGGAATCTAATTTGGAATGTTTAGCATTAGGAATCCAAACATAGGCAAGAGAGCCAAAAATATTCAGGTGGGTGATCTTGGGCTTACGACTAGACCACAACTCTTTTGGAGTTTTGTTCTTGACAGCCTGAGTAGGGGAACGATTAACAAGGTAAACAACAATAAACACTGCTTCTGCCCAATACTTATTAGGAACACTCCTGTGTTGTAACATAGAACGAGCCATCTCAACAATCGTACGATTACGACGCTCAACAACATTGTTTTGCTGAGTGTAGGGTGTGGTGAACTGGCGTTTGATGCCATGTTCAGCACAAAAATCGGAGACTGCAGTAGAACAAAATTCCCCTCCATTATTTGTTCTAAGAGAAATGATACTGCAGCCAGACTCATTTTCAACCAACGACTTAAAGTTCTGAATGTACGAAAGGTATCTGATTTTTGTTTAAGAAAGTACACCCACATCTTTCTACTAAAATCATCAACAATAAGCAAAAAATATTTGCAACCAGTAACTGAAGGTGTATTCATAGGACCACAAATATCAGCATGAAGTAATTGAAGTACCTAAGATGCACGCCAAGAATCTCCATCCTTGAAGGGAGTTTGATGCTGTTTGCTAGCTTGACAAGCGTCACATACTCCAAGATGCTGCATTTGAATCGGAGGTAGGCCATAAACAAGTTCCTCCCGGGACAGCTGAGAGAGATACTGGATGTTGAGATGTCCATATCGCTGATGCCACAAAGTACTGAAAGATAAATCACGAGCTGCCATAGCTATTTTAGGAGAATCACCAGTGTTAGTAAGCCAATATAGGCCATGATTCTCTAGATCAGAAGCAACAGTAAGACGAGTTGCTCGATCAATAATGGAACATTTGTGGGCACTAAACACCACATCCAACTGAGGAGAATTTCTCATGATTTGACTCAGAGAGCAGATTGAGAGCCATACCAGGAACGTAGCATACATTGAGAAAGATGAGCTGACACCCACCAGACTGTATCTGAACATTTCCTCTGCCAATAATTTTGAACTCCTCTCCTCCACCAAACACAACTGAATCATTGTAGGGATAGAAGTCTGTAAACCAGTCATGCCGATGAGAAAAATGACGTGAAGCACCAGAGTCAATATACCAAGCAGACGACCGAGCCAAATCAGAAGGGCTTTTAGCCATAAAAACATAGAAAACAGACTCCTTTTTCTTAGAATGTTTAGGAACATTTGCTTGTTGATTTGATCCTCCCAGCTTCTTTTGTTCGGAAGCGAGTCGCTGACGACAATCTTTCTTCATGTGGCCGTACTTATGACAGTAATGATACTGAACACTCTTCTGCTGAGAACTGCCTAAGAATTGATGTGAACTGCCCTGTTGTGATGACTGAGAAGACTGAAATTTTGCTGCAAAGGCTTGTTCTGACGAGGATGAGGAAGTACGGTTACCAAATTGCTGCTTCCAACGATCCTGCTGTAGGAGTTTGGTGCACAACTCTGGAAATTTCAGATCAACATTAGTTGAGGTAATGTTGAGAGTCTCTATGAAATGCTCATAAGATGTTGGTAGAATTTTCAGGGTAATAACTACCATATCTTCTTCCTTCATCTTTCGTCCGATGGCTTCAAGTTGATCACGAATGTCCTTAATCTTCGTGAGGTGTTCCTATAAGGACATACGTTCATCCATCATAATGGAGAACAACTGATTCTTCAGAAAGAACGCGCGACTCTTGTTGGATGTCTCATGCAACTCCTTCAAATATTTCCAGATGTCTGCAGCAGACTTGCCAGAGGGAATCTGAGGCAACTGATCATCTGTGACAGAGAGCTTGAGAAGCATAACAGCTTCTTGATTCCGATCATCGAACTTATCCTGATTTGCTTGGACGGAGGTCAGACGAGTCTCTGTGCCTAGAACAAGCGCATCTAGACGACGGTACTCGAAGATGGTCAACATTTGTTGCTTCCAAGTGTTATAATTGCTGCCATTAAATCGTTGATTGTTTTCTAGCATTAGGTTGGTCAAAGACGCCATTAGGTACAAACTTCAAGAAAGGAATTTAACAGGCATGAATTCCAAGACAAATTTTTGGCTGACCCAGAAAAAAACAAGTACCCAGAAAAGCTGGTAGAAAACCCTGAAGGAATCTGAAGTCAAAAGTCAAATCCGTTGGCTCAAAAATTGAGGCATGGAAAATGAGGTACCCAAAATTTTTTGACAAAGACCCAGATAGAACCTTGAAAAACCCACCAGGAATATGTATTTGAAAAAAATTTCGGGTCTCGAAAATTAGGGTTTTATAGCAAAAACGGCTCTGGTTACAGGAAACCACAAACAAGAGCCAAAGAAATGCAAAGACGCAATTAGTTACAGGTCATGTAGACACGACAAACAGGTCGCATTGCAGGTCGCGTGGAAAAAATTGTAGGATGCGAGCTTCCAGACGCGAGCACCAAGGGCGTGAGCTTCTAAACGCGAGAACCTGCAGGACGCGAGCTTCTAAACGCGAGCAGATGAAGGTCGCGTGTTTGCAGAACCAAAAGAAACAGGTTGCGAAGGGGAGAAGCCCAGACAGGTCGCGGACAAAGATCCACAAACACAAACAGATCCAAACCTTGCAGAATTCGTCCAGAGGCAACAAATTTGAAAATATTGCACAGATAATTTCAAAAGAGAAATTATAATATTTTTGGGAGAGTTTAACCTTGCTCTGATACCATAAAATAATTATGAACAGATTATTTGTATTGAATGATTTACAAAGAAGAGCTAGAGGCTCATATATACAATACCAATGTTACAAAGAATAGCAACTATCTAAAGATAGATTGCAAAAGAATCGCAGCAGCAGGATAGAGCATTAAAGAAACTATCTAATATTAGAAACATTGTAATAGAAACTGCATATGGCTCTCCCTGAAATGAGCCGTAGGAAAAATTTGGTAATAGTTTCTAAAACCATTTATGCATAAATCACAAAAACAAGAAACTCCTCTTCCAAATTATGATTTTATCTTCCTTATCTTATCCTAACTTTCATTTAGCTTTACCGTTTTTCATTCTCTTTCTATTTTGACATCTAAAAAACATCTTACAAGTTGTCATAATTGCATAATGGTAAGGAGTGTGAAAATGATGCTTGAGCTGGAGTAGTATTGGGATGGGTGACCAGATGGGAAGTCTCGATGCTTGACCTCTATGAGCATCAATTTGATGCAATGAGTGCTAAGTGTTCCATTCTCTCTCACGAAAGATTAATATTTTAGATCATATTTTTTTCTCATGTTTTAGATCAAATTTTATTTGACATAATACTTGTTGAAGGTTTTGCAAATGGGATTACAAATTAAGTAGTCTTAATTGTGGAGAAATTCTATGGTTAAGTGCGTTTGACTTGAAGTAGTAATTGGATGGGTGACACCTAGGCAAGGCCCAATTCTTCACCAATATGAACGTTACCTAGATGCAATGAGTTCTAAGTGTTCCATTCACTCTCATGAGAGATGGGTTCTTGTGAACCACTGCTCGCGAAACATGGATCAATGAGTTTGAATAAAGACCTACACAATTGAATCCTTATAGCAATATGACAACTAAAAGATAATTACAAACTGCCAATTAATAATTATGGTAAAAGCAAGGTTGAGACATTTTCTCAGAAAAAGCATCATTATCTTGATTCTCAGTAGTTGTTCCAATAGTCATGAATAATGTCAAACTCTTTTCAACATCAGATTCATACTCATTGCTGTCTTCTAAATTTGTGACTTCTTCCTTGATATACAAACTTTTCTTGTTCTTTGAAGAATTTCTTTGTTTGTACCGAAACAGATTCTTGATCTTCTTCTTCTTGAAATGTTCTTCATCATCCTTGCAGTCATTTCTTCCATAAGGAAACTTACCAGAAAAGTGCCCAATCTTTCCACAATTGAAGCACTTAAATGGCAACTTCCCTTTGAACTTGCCATAACCCTTTTTAGGTTTTCTAACAAGATTCACAACTTATTCATCAAAATCACATTCAGATTTAGAACTTATCTTCTTTGCTTTCTTTGTAGCCTTAAATGCAACCTCTCTTTTGAATGTCTTCTCCAACCATTTTGATCTCATATGCTGTGAAGATGTGTGATGGCCCTTGACTAAAGATGGTAGAATTTTTGTATTAATGTAATTATCAATTTTTATCTACCGATTCTAATCCTAATCATGGACAGTAATTGCAAGATGATGATATAAATTAACCTCATATTCCTGTATGAATTCTACAGATCCATACCATAATATATATATATATCTGAAATATAATCTGAAATATATATATATATATCTCATATATTGTATAATATAATATATTAAATATATTAAAAACACACACACATATATCTGAATATATATAACATATATTACCATAATGATAAGATACAAACTAAAATATATATTATAAACATATAATATAATATATATCTAACATTAAAAAAAAGAAATAAATTACAATTGGCAAATCACGACCAAAAGGACGTAAGGCTAGACAATGGAAAGTCACGATCATTTGAAGGGTCGTGCTTCCCTTCCTCCCAATATGAGTGTAGCATGGGGAAAACGCCAAGGGAAAGAGCAGGAAACATCATACTTAAAAACCATCCAATCAACGATTAAGGGTGTTTAGACCTCAGGATTGAATCAGCACATGGCAAGAGCACAGTCAGCAATAAAACCATTCAATCAGCATTTCTTTATGATAAAGTCAGCAGTCCTAATATTCTGTCCACTATTTTCTCCATCGCACAATGGAAATCGTTGAATAGAAAAGACATTGAGTCAGCAGTCAACAAATATAAAGTACAGTCACCATCCACACAAAGCCAATCAGCAATTTAGGGAGTTAATTCAGTCACAGGCTTTAAGACTTACGTTTTACGAACATCCAATCAGCAAATTCTTTCAGAGCATCGTATGTTCCAGTCAGCAGACACTCTGATCAGAGAAAGAAATATATAATCAATCTGAGCTTGTCTTAGAATATCCACTCATTGGAAAGCACTTTGGTCCTATAGCAGTAGATCATCAAATCATAAAAGACAAAGTAGATGGAGCATATAATTTACTACAGTCAGCCATTCTCAGCAATAAGAGGACAGAGGAATTTACAATAGAATTCTCTGTAATTGAATTCCTAGGAGGAATTATGGCAGAGACCTAAACCTCTTTGAAGGACATTACAAGGGCATTCTGAAATTTAATAGGATAAGGGAATCAAGGCAGAGAACAGGTATTCTCTGAAGAAACCAGTATATACTGTTAGATAAAGAACATACGCATATGAGAGGATGGATACACCCAGAGTGGGTATCCATAAGGCCTAGGAACTCTCCTAGGATAACAAGGATGGATATGCCAAGTATTGGATATCCATAAGGCGTTAAGGAGAGAGGAATTGTGAGGAGATGGTGGCTGAGTTGGAGGGCTGTTCTAAGTTGATCATGAGACAACTAGAGCGCTAGGATGTCCTCCCACAGGGGCTAAGAACTTGATCACAGACTCTCCCATAAGGATTAGGAAAGGTTTAATATGGGAATTAGATAGTTCTTTATTTATGAATACATACATAAATACATACATACATACATATATGTATAAATATCATTTTTATAGAAATTTTTAACTTATGTGAAGGTCTACTCATCAAGGAACAAACAAGGGTTAACACCAAAACAGGGGATATTAAAGTGGTATTAGAGCATAATCTTGTTATCCTGTGAATAATAGTTAATGCAAACTTAGCAAAGAAGAGGTCGTACATAAAACATGAATGAGAAAATAGGCAATGAAATGAGAACTTTCATGGAACAAACCAATCAAACCGTTATGAGCCAAATGGAAAAATCAAACCAAGCACTCCTCCGGGTCTTACAAAACATGGGGAACCCAATTAATAACCTTAAGAGTAATTCTTCAAATGGGAAGGACACAAGCTCCAACCATTCAAGGAATTATAATGGGTCATCAACACCTAGGGTACCTAAACCCCCTTTCCTACCTGGGGAAGGTACACCAAGAGAAGAAGAAAGAATGAATCAATCCATGAATAGTGCCGAAGGCATTGCTAGAGCTTATGCAATTCTTGAACCAGATATTAAAGAATTTGCATCCTTTAGAGACTTTTGCGAAGCCAAAAGACGGGGTGCCTAAGAGACATAAATAAGGACCTCAAACATAAAGTAAATAAAGTAACTCCCAAACTTCAATGGATCAAGAAAAATCACAACACACGCTTGGTTGCAAAAATTGAATACATTCCTCACCCTTAGTCCAATCACAAAAGGGGATGCACTCCAATTTGCAATATTTCATCTAGAAGGAGTGGCACATGAATGGTTGCACCATGGAATTCTCTCTTTAGGCCACCAAAATATAACCTCCTACCAAGGGTTCTCTCAAAAAGTCATTAGTAGATTTGATCAACAACATCCTGAATGGTACTTCAAAGAACTTAAACACCTAAAGTAGCATTGGACAGTGAAGGAATTTGCCAATGAATTTCAAAAACTTTTCGTCATGGTTCCTGACATATCCCAAAGAAGACTCACACATTATTTATTGAAGGGCTAAAAGACTCCATCAAGAATATAGTAAACCCCCTAGAACCCCAAATAGTGGAAGAAGCAATACAAAAGGCAAGGAAAGTTGAATCCAATGTCTCAAAAGAGAAACTCAAAAATTCTCCATCTAGGGCACCACATAGGCATGAAGGACGAAGAAGAGACAATAGAGGGAGAGCATGCTATTTTTGCAAAGTGCAATGGATTCTGGGACATCAATGCCAAGGCAAGGAAGCACTCAAGCACAAGGATGAATTAACAAGGAAAGGTTTATGCTTCAAATGCAAAGAACCATGGGGGCATGATCACCAGTGCAAAAGAGGACAATTACATTAAATTGAGGAAACTTTTGAGGATGAAACTCCTAGCAAAAAGGAAAAGTTCGATGAACATGATCATGGATTGTTAGTAGTCAGCACTCAAGAAAATGAGCATAGGCCCTTTCAAATCAATGGAACACTTAAATGAAAAAAAGTGATTGCTTTGGTTGACATGGGAGCTTCTCACAACTTCATTGATAAGCACTTAGTGACAAAAAGAAGATTGAAGACCCAAGATTTCAAGGGTTTCAAAGTGGCTTTAGCAAATGGTTTCATTGACTGATGTACAAAGGTCATTCCCCAATTAGAGATCACCTTAGGTGAGCACACAATTAAAGGATATTTCTATGTTGTGAACTTACAAAATGATGTTATTGTAGGAATGCCTTGGATAAATTCCTTGGGACATTTTACCATGGATAACCCCAATTCAGAAATATGTTTCAAACATGAAGGATAAGAAATAACATTAAGAGGACTACCTGATGGTTCCTCCAAGGTAGTGTCATGTATAAGAATGGAACGAATCCACTTAAGGAGAATGCATAGCCCAATGTTGATTTTAGATAGGTCATCTACTAATGAGCAAGTACCCCATGTAGATATCCGCCCCATCCTAAGAAAATAGAAAAGGGTTTTTGAAGACATCCCACTAGGTTTCCCCCAAAAAAGAGGCTTTGAGCACTGTATAGAATTAGAGGAAGGAGCAAAGCCGGTAATAAAAATCCCTTATAGACATCCTCATAAATTCAAGGAGGAAATTGGAAAAGCCATCTTAGAATTATTAAAAATGGGTCAATTTAGCCAAGTAGTGGTCCCTTAGCTTCCTCAGTAGTACTTATCAAGAAAAAATATGGAACTATCAGAATGTGTATAGGTTATAAAGCCTTAAATAAGAAAACCATCAAGAATAGGTATCCTCTTCCAAGAATAGATGAACTACACAGAACCCGTTACTTTTGCAAAATTGACTGAAGGTTAGGATACCATCAAATCAGAATAAGGAAACAAGGTGTACCTAAAATGACTTTTAGATGCCATTATGGACGTTCTTGGTCCTCCCATTTGGCCTCACCAATGCTCCAACAACCTTCCAATCATGTATGAACCATATTTATAGGAAACAATTAAGGAAAATTTTGCTCATATTCTTTGATTATATACTTATCTACAGTAAAACATGGGAAGAACATCTCCTACATATCGAAGAAGTCTTGATCATTTTAAAAATAGAATCACTATATGCCAAAATCTCAAAGTGTGAGTTTGGGTTAAAAGAGATACTCTACTTGGGGCATAAAATCAACGTAGAATGGGTGAGCATAGATGAAGAAAAGATCAAAGCCATCAAAGAATGGCCAAAACCCGAAGCCCTTAGTCAACTCAGGGGATTTGTGGGGTTGTGCAGTTACTACAGGTGTTTTGTGAAAGGGTTCTTGAAGATTGTTGCCCCCCTCACTGATTTGACAAAGAAAGGAGCTATCAAATGGAATGATAAGGTACAACAAGCCGTTGAACAACTTAAGGAGACCATGAGTTCAAGCCCGATATTGGGAATTCCAGATTTCACAATGCCATTTGAGTTACAATGTGATGCCTCAAGAGAAGAGATTGGAGTGGTAAAGAAATGTTGGCCATAATGCACGATAAGGAAATGTTGGCCATAATGCATGCCTTAGCGAAATTCCCACAATGCCTAGTCTGTGGGAGTTTCATTGTGAGGACCGACCATAACAGCCTACACTTCTCCATGAACCAAAAGGATTTTAATGTCTGACAATAGAAATGCGTAAGTTAGATCCAAGCCTATAATTTTGATATAGAGTATGTAAAAGGAGTTAATAATGGGGCTGCAAACGCCCTATCGAGATGTCTCCACCTCAATACCAACTAGCATTTCAGGAGGTTGGAAGGGAGATATTATTGCAGAATACCGATACGTCAAAGACCCCCAAGGAAATGAGATCTTAGAGGGAAGAATACCCAACGAGGATTTCAAGGTTTGGGATGATGTCATCCTTTACAAGGGAAGAGTATTTTTGATACAACAATAAAAAATGAAGAGTATTTATGAAAGAGTATTATGACAACCCTTTGTCCAGCCATCAGGGATACTATGAAACGTACAATCAAATTAGAGAAATATTCATGGAAGGGATTGAAGAATGATGTTCAAAATTAAGTACAGGAATGTATGGTATGTCAACAAAATAAACTAGAGTAGTAACACCTTGCAAGTTTACTACAACCATTACCCATTCCAAACTAAAAATGGGAGAGCATCTCAATGGACTTCATAACAAGACTACCTTGTTATTCCTAACCCGTTACTGAGAGGGGAGGGTGAATCAGTAAATTCAATTTCTATTCTTCAATTTTGCAATTAGATATTCTTGTTAAAACTGAAATCAAAAGAATATTTTAACAATCATAAACATAAATTAAATGCATAGGTTAACACAATTTATACGTGGAAGCCCTCGGTTAGAAGGAAAAAACCACAGTGGGACACAACCTACGAAACTCCACTATTGCAGTAATAAAGTTACTTTGTTAGAGGCTTACAAAGCACTCGTGAGAGTGCTACCCGGTTAAGGGATTTAATAAAAGACCTGTTAGGATCTTGACCCTGTGAGGAGTCGCCTTATCAGAGGACTTAAAACACTAACAAAGATGTTACTCGGTAATGGGATTTATACAATGGAACGAGTTAGGGTTCACCCTGATTGAGGGATTTAAATATGCTTCACAACAAAAGAAATGATCTTATGATGACACTATATCTGTCGATTCAGATCATACATGTTCACTCTTTCCTCTGCTTGGCTATTGAATCTTTCTCTGTCCCTTTCACCTTTTGTGACTGTGTTTCCTCTCAAAAGATTTTGCTCTTCTGCTCTCTCTCGCTCTATGCTCTTGATTTTCAAAAAAAACATTCTCATGTCTTATGACCTGTATTTATAAGAAATTATCTTATTAAAAATACATCTAACTATTCCACCAAGCTGTAAACTCTCACAAAAATCACGCATGCAAAACTCTTGATCAAAAAATCTTGCAAACTGATCTTTAGTTTACCTCGAAACGCTCGTAGAAAAAACAAAGCTAAATCTAGTTCAACTGAAAAAGCTAACTCCTGTTTGATTGAAAAACGCTCCGCATAATCTGGTTCGGTTTATCAAGCACTTAATAGGTGTGTGATATTTATCCGTTTAGTCATTTGTACCCTGTATGTTTTCCAAGACCGGTTGGACAAAACTTGGACCGGTATAAGCGTGACCGGTTAAGGTACACTTGCTCACTTTCTCACTTGCTCATTCCACTGTTTCGCAATCATAACCTATCATGAGTACCGGTGTGATGTACCGGTGTTCTGGTGTGATTGATGTTTGCCAATGACAACAAACTTTATGTCAACAATCTTCCCCTTTGGCATTGGTGGAAAAACACATCAACACATCATCTGTAGACTTCCCCTGTAGATCTGCTCCTCTACCTGTATCCTATGAACTTGCTCAACCTGTCTGAATGAATTCTCAATGTTTTCTGTTCATTTTCCCTGTTGCTTCTCTTCTTTCTGCAGTTATATCTTCCCCTTTTTGCCTCCAAGGGACAAAGGGTGTTTACTCTTCATATTTGTAACTTGTTGAAGATATCTTTATAGATTTTCTTTGTAGAGTCTAGGAATGGTTTCTAGATACCTGTTACGTGATCTAAGTATTCTTTATAGCTTGCAGTGAGACAATGAGGTTTTCCATATCTTCTATTGTCTTGTAATCAGGTTCACTAAGAAGTCTTTTTGCATCCCTGGTTTTTTTTTGCATTAGATCAAATGTAGGCGCAATGAATAACAAAAATCCAACGAGATCTTGGATTCTTTTATTGTTTTCTTATGATGCCTTCCTCAATGTGAGAGATAAACTTGTCAGCTCATAGATGTACTCTGTTGCAGAAGAGGTATTAGCATCAATTTTTGATGTTGTCTCCTTTAACTCTTCTGTTGTCCTTTTTGTTCTCTCGGTTATGTCCTTCACAAACTCTTCAAAGTTAGAAGTTCTTGTGATTAACCTTCTAGCTTCTTGTACTTGTTGTAGCTCACTGGTGCTGGTAGCCACAGTGGCGTTAAGTTCTTCGACCTTCCCATGAAGAATATTTATCCTTTTCTTCTTGTAATGATCAATAGCAACTGTTTCTGGGTCAGTGATATCTTCCCCAATCTCTTGTGCCAGCATCTCTAATTGATCAATCACAGGTTCCTCCTCATCTATATCAGCATCTGGTACAAAATTGTACAAGATATTCTTCACACTTGTGAGAACCATGTCCCTTATATCTATGTTGAGTGACTCAGCTTCCAACAAAATCTTGACTGTCTCATCATCCAGATTTGGGTTCACTTTTACCAAGGCTTCCCTTAAGATTTTATTTTTTTGTGCTAGATCGGATCTCCATTTGGTCATTAGCCTATTATTTAATTCTGCAGGGTAGTGGGGCCTATAGTCTCTAGGACTTCTGTTGAAATCTAGAAAGCTCTCTAACAAAGCAATTTCTATTTTCTCTTTATCATCAGTGCCCAAAGCACTGAACCACTTTGCGGCATTCGACACTTTACCAAAATCCATAATTTCATCAACTATGTCATCTACAGTTAAGGTTTGAGCTTTACCTTTTTCTGGAGATGCAAGGATGGTCGGAGGAGTTAGATCACCACCCGTGTCTTTGGTGATGTCTACAAAGACCGGTTCTATTGCAGGCTTTGCTCGGACCGGTGTCTCGACTCCCAGAATGCCCTTACCTTTTCCTGTGTCCTTTTCTGGTTGCACTGTGGTCTTTTGACATTCAGTGTCGGCTTCATGTTGCTGCTTCAGAATAGTTGACCATATGGCGACCCCTTCATCATGAACTTTGTCCACTTCTCCAATCAGGACTTGACCAATCCTTTTCCTAATATTGAAACTCTGTTTGTACAAGCCATCTTGATTTGTTGCCTCTGGCAGGCTAAGATGATTCTGTACTTCCAGTAGTGCTCTTATCCTCAGCTCTCTTTCTTTAACTATGGAAGATTTTCACCTACCGTCAATTATCTCATGTAGATCTGCAGGTATGGTTTTGTGAATTTCAGTGTGTTAATTTGAACTCGTGAAGACAGTATACTACAACCTCTTTTAGCTTTCTCCTATCTTCTTCATTAGCAAGCTCATATCTTCTTCTGACTGCACCCATTCTACCCGATTCCTTTATTCCTTCAACCATTTCATCTATGGTTGGTTTTCTTCCTTTAGGTGCATCCTCCTTTACCGGTTTCCTAGTCTTCCTTTGTCTGAGATAAGTGGTGGTTTCTTCTGTTTCTGTTTCCTCCAAATCCTCACTTGGTGAAGGTTCAGTGGATGCTGACTGTGCCTTCTTCCTTTGAACCTTTGGTTCTTCTACAATTGGCTTCCTTTTCCTAGGAGTGGGAGACCGTTTGACGTAAACCTTCTTAGGTGCCTTCGAAGGTGCATTCTTTTTCAAACTAGCTTGAATTTCCTCATAAGTGCCAAACCGGTTGGCATATTGCTTTCTTGTAGTGTATCTGCATAAGCTTTAGCAGTCTTTGTTGTGATCTCTTAGCCAAGCTCTAGTGCATACTCGGTCCTAGGCTCAACAACTTGGATGATGCAGTGATCAGTGCTCACCAAGAAGCACATTTCATCCTTGTATTCCTCAACAATGGTCGAAAGAATTCTTTCCCTCTGGTGCATCCTTAACTGATAAGCTTCAAAATAATCAATCATTGTAATGTCCCCTGTTGGGACTTTTCTTAATTTATCCTAAATTTCTCAAGTAGGGTTTGGATTGTAATGTCCATGATAGGATTAGTCATTTATCTCATTAGATTTAGTTATCTTTAACACTCATATCCAACCTTATTACTATTTTAACTCCATGAAGGGAAGAGTAGACATTATCCAAGGTGCGTAGAGACCAACTACAATGGGCTCCCTCAAAGTTTACAGGTCCAAGGCCATATCCTATCTTGGGACTTTCCCTCAAGGCTTTTGGGACGCTGACCCCTACCCTATCTTGGGACAGATAGCCATTGCTTGGATTTAGACAAGCCCCTCCTTGATGACATTACAATCTTCTCTACTTAAGCCAAATAGTAAAAGAGATCTTGTATAATATAATTGATATAATTCCTATATATATTAAATAAATTAGAATATATAAAGACCTCTGGTTTTGATAGAATGCAAATATAATATTTTGTTATTATCATTGATTCACAAATAGTTTCCATAGTTGCAATCTTATTCCATCTTCTCTTCCTTTTGAAGAGTATCCATTATATTCCTTAATTAATTCTTCTATTTCCTAATTCTTTTAATACTAAAATATAATTCAGAATAACTAAAGCTTTGACATTTATTTAATTTAATATATAAATTAAATGAAACTAAATCCCATATATTTCATCTTACTAAGAGGACATACCTTTATTTTTTTGTGTTGGTTTTCTATTCCCTAACACCTTCTTGTTCCTACGTAATGAATGAAATAAATTTATTACTTTTGCTAATGTTGGTTTGATCTTGCAAGTAATAGTTTATACTTTATTTTTATATTTTCCTTGGGTGGTCCCAATGTAAGGTCTTAATATTTTCTTACTTTCCTTTTATACTTTTTTCCTCCCTTGTGTTCCTCCTACATTTCCTCCTTTATTTTCTCCTATCTTTTCTCCTTCATTTTCTCCTATCTTTTCTCCTTCATATTCTCCTATATTATTTTCTACCAAGTTTTCCACATTATTTCTTCACGTCCGTTCCTTTTTCCCTGTAATTGTTTTCTTATACCTTTTTTTTCCAAAAGTCAACAGTTGGTTGGCCTATTGGTGAAGCTCAATGGTTCTCATTGAGCCCACCAAGGTTCAAATCTCGCTGAGCGCATGCACAGCGAGAATACGTCTTTAAAAGGGATGAGGTCAGGATCGTGCCCCGAGCGACTTTGGCGGAATGGATGCCCCTCAGACCTTGGCTCTAAGCTGAAGAGAAGCGATTTATAAATGATTCTAATTAAAAAAGAAAGTCATATCTTTTGGATTATATTATGTTATTTTGTTTATTTATATTTATTATATGGATAATATATTATAAATAATAATAGATTATAATTATAGTGTGATTACTTATTTATTATTTATTATATTTAATAATTTATTAATATTATTATACTGATTCATCAATATATTATATTATATTAATATATCATATTTTTTTTATTATTATTTTAATAATATTTTATATTAATAATATATTAGTATACTTATATATTATTTTAATAATAGATTATATTATATCATTTTATTTATTAAATTTTCTTTTATTATTTTATAAAATATTAATTTCTATTTCAAAATGGTACATCACAAGTCATCACCTTGTTGAACCGGTTCCCCAAGCTATTAACTATCTCTCCTATCTGAACCATTACCGGTTTATCTGCTAGCCAGGTAACCTTACCTATTCCTGGAAAGAAATTCTGATAATAGAAAAAGAGACATACCAACAAAGTCCCATATTTTAGAAACTTCTTTTTGACCATACCGAGCTTCTTCAAGTTTTCATTTATCTGGTTCCTCAGCATAGCACAAATGTCATACTGGGCATTATCGTGCATTATCCTGTGCGCAACATGAATCGCACCACTGGGTATGCTATTGAGGTTGCTCGACTAGTACACTTTGTAGCCGATGATGACAGCAGCAAACCGAACACCTTTGCACTGTCATTCATAGTCATCATTCGACTGTCGTATTTGGACTTGGTGAACTGTGTGACTTCGACGTTAGCTATCATCCTTGGGGTTAGAGCTTCCCCTGTGGCATTGTACCCAGTTACTCTGTGCAAATCTTCTTTTGTAATAGGAGTAACGACACCTTTTGCTAGCCACATCCCTGGTTCATGAACCCTGCTAAGCACCAGCCTAATCCAGTCGGGTCAAAACATGGTTGGATATTTGACTCCGTTTATTAAACCAGATGCTTCAAACTTCACGTATTTTGCTTGAAGCTTTGCATCTTCGCAGAGCGCGAAGTATTCACTTTGATTTAAAATTTTCACCCAATTCCTCCTGTTTGCTGTGGACAAAAGCAGTTACATCCTCAGTCAGCAAAACACCGTCGGGGATGGATGATATGGAACCAACCATATCATTCGCTTTGTTTTGTACCGCCATAATATCGTGTACAGGTTTGTCGAGTTGATTGACATCAATGAGGCTCACTACAGAAGATGAAGATGCCATTTTGCTTGACTGGTGTACACAGAAAGTTCTCGACAAGATTTACGTAATTCGCACAGCAAAGATCGTAAATCACAGCAAGAAAAGATTACTCAAGCTATTCAAAACGATAATCACAAAACGCAATGTAAAGTGAAATGAGTAATCAGCTTTCCCTTATATACACTTAGGTTGTAACGGTAATTAACAAATGGTAACATTTGTTAATGGTTACTATATCAATTACCCTTACCTAACCTTTCTTTCGACAACCGGTTCACTGACTCTTTACCTGTTTACAAATCCTTGGTTGAGACATCCACCTTGATACGTCAACAACTCTTGCTTGACCGGTTAATATGTTAGATCGGTGACTCCTTCCCGGTTCTGATCCTTGACTGAGTGAGTACATAGCTCACCAATTCCTCCGGGGACAGTAGTTTCGCTACTTGTTCCTCTTAAGCTCTCAGGCTTAATTTGTTGAAGAGATATCACCATCGGCGGATGATGACCTTACCTTAGATTTCTCCTCAACGGAACTCTTTGTCCCCTTTTTTGACCAAGTCTTCTTGACTTCCTTGTTGGTCTCTTTACTCATGTTATCCTTCTGAATGGGGGACATCTTTTTCTTGACCTGTTTAGCTAGTCCTTTTCCTTTGTTTATTGACCAGTTTCTGTAGTCCTTGGCCAGATGCCCAATCTTGTTACAGTTGTAACAAGCCATTCCGGTTCCTCTCCATGGATTGACCCTTTTTTTATTGTCCATGGGTGAGTACAATCAGTGTTCCTATGCCCCGATGGTCCATACGTAGCACAGTTAGATGTGTTCTGGTTTACATTCCTATTATGGAATACTGGTCTCGATGGAGATTTGAATACCATGGTTTTAGACCTGCACTCTTTTGCCTTGTGTCGAAATTTATTGCATGCATAGCAATAGCCTTTGAAGCTTCCCTTGCTTCCACTAGACACACTGTTGGAACGAGACATGCATTCAAAGGTCTTGTGACCATACTTGTAACAGTTGTTGCAGTAATTGTTAGAAGTAAACGGTTTCACCAGTGCATTCCTGCGGTCATTGGATTTATGACCCGGTTTGCCACAATGTTTGCAAGAGGGTTTGAAGATCTTTTTACCTTGTCTTCAATCGATTTTTTCTTTTCCTTCTTGCCTTGCTTGATTCCAGAGGACTCACCGGTTTCATTGTTGCTTTGACCGATGTACCCAAGTCCTGTGGGATCTTTATACTTACTTTGAGCTCTCAGTTGCTCATCAAGCTTCTCAGAACTTTCATTATACCTTATGAGTTTCTCATTCCTCTCCTCAAGAGTTTTCAGCCGTTCCTTCAGTTTTTCAATTTCAGTAGCCATTTCTTTGCATGCCTCATCTTTATCATGCTAGTGCTCATGCATGATTGCATTCTCCTGATTTATGCCCTGCATGGCTTCATGCAGTTGCAGTATTAGAGCATCACTCTCTCTTAATGCATCTTCAGCCAGATTTCTTGCTCTCTCAGCAGTCAATTGTGCTTCTATGGCACTATTCTTTTGATCTTCAACTTTTCTTTTGGCTTCAATGAGTTCAGTCATCCTCAGAGCATGACCTTCCCGTTCTCTTTTCAAATTGGAGATTTGATTGGTCAGGTTCAAATTCTTCTTCATGAAATCAATGACTGCTTCCTCAGCTTCATCAGAACCACTTTGTCCAGAGAGTTCCTCAATGGTTTCTTGACTTTCACTCAGTTGTAGAGCCAGCTCTTTTCTCTTGGCAAGAGACCTCAGTCTATTCTCAAGAGAGGTAATCATTTCATTGGCTTCTTTCAGCTGCTTCTGATACTTGTAACCCTCCATGATCTTTTCTCAAGCGGTTAAGATTACTATTTCTGAGAACCTCAGGCTCTAATACCAATTGTTATTCCTAACCGGTTATTGAGAGGGGGGGTGGATCAGTAAATTCAATTTCTATTCCTCAATTTTGCAATTAGATATTCTTGTTAATACTGAGATCAAAAGAATATTTTAACAATCATAAACATAAATTAAATGCATAGGTCAACACAGAATTTATACGTGGAAACCCTCGGTTAGAAGGAAAAAACTAGGGTGGGACAGAACCCACGAAACTCCACTACTGTAGTAATAAAGTTGCCCTATTAGAGGCTTACAAAACACTGGTGAGAGTGCTACCTTGTTAAGGGATTTAATAAAAGACCTATTAGGATCTTGACCCTGTGAGGAGTCGCCTTATCAGAGGACTTAAAATACCAACAAAGATGTTACCTGGTAAAGGGATTTATACAATGGAACCTGCTAGGGCTCACCTAGATTGAGGGATTTAAATATGCTTCACAACAAAAGCAATGATCTTATGATGACACTATATTTGTCGATTTCGATCATACCTATTCACTCTTTCCTCTGCTCGGCTGTTGAATCTTTCTCTCCCTTTCACCTTCTATGACTGTGTTTGCTCTCAGAAGATTCTTCTCTTCTGCTCTCTCTCGCTCTATGCTCTTGATTTTCAACAACATTCTCATGTCTTATGACTTGTATTTATAAGAAATTATCTTATTTAGAATACATCTAACAGTATCGCCAAGCTGTAAACTCACCCAAAAATCACGCATGCAAAACTCTTGATAAAAAAAGCTTGCAAACTGATTTTTAGTTTATCTCGAAATGCTCGCAGAAAAAACGAAGCTAACTTGAGTTCAACTGAAAAAGCTAACTCCTGTTTGACTGAAAACCGCTCCGCATAATCTCGCTCAGATTATCAAGCACTTAACCGGTGTGTGATATATATCTGGTTTGTCATCTGCTCCCTGTATGTTTTCCAAGACTGGTTGGACAAAACTTGGACCGGTATAAGCGTGATCTGTTACGGTACACTTGCTCACTTGCTCATTCTACCGGTTCACAATCATTACCTATCTTGAGTACCAGTGTGATGTACCGGTGTTCCGGTGTGATTGATGTTTGCCAATGACTTTGCCAATGACAACTAACTTTATGCTAACATACCTAGGATTCATGGGAAAGACAACATTAATGTGGTCGTGGATAGACTCATAAAGTATGCCCACTTTTTCATGGTCTCTACAAAATAAAAACAACATCAAATAGTAGAGCTATTCTTCAAAGAAGTTTTTGGCCTCTATGGACTCCCTTAGAATATTGTTATTGATAAAAATAGCAAGTTCCTTAGTCAATTTTGGCAAGAACTCTTACGACTAGCAGGGACCATTCTAACCCCTAGCACAAGCTATCATCCCCAAATTGATAGACAAGTTTGAAATAGTAAATAAATGGGTGGAAGGTATCTAAGGAACTATGTCAGTGGCCAACAAACTGCATGGATTAAATGGTTGCACTTAGGGGAGTATTGCTACAATACCACCCATGATATGTCAATTGGGATGAGTCCTTTCAAAGCCCTATATGGGTATGAGGCTACTTCCTTCGGGAGTTTGGTCACCTAAGAAACTAGGGTACCAAGTGCACAAGACTTCTTACAACAAAGCATGGATATTATAAAGAACCTAAAAGAGAACCTAGATCATGCTCAGAATTAAAAGAAGATCCATGTTGACAGAAGCCCCATCGAACAAACATTTTTGGTTGGAGATCTATTGTTTTTACAATTGCAACCATATAAGCAATTCTCAATTAAGAAAAGTGGAGTAGAAAAACTTAAGCCTTGATTCTGTCGGCCATATAAGGTGTTGAGGAAAATTAGTGAAGTAGCTTACGAGCTAGAACTACTCGAGAATAGCAGGATTCACAATGTATTCCATGTTTCTAGACTCAAGAAAGTTCTTGATCAACAATTGGTGCCATGTACAAAATTACCACCCCTTGATGATGAAAGACAACTTTAGAACTAGAGATTATCCTCGACACTCGAAAAAACGGTTGAGAAATAGAACCATTACTAAGGTTCTAGTCAAGTGGAAGGGGCTATTAGAAGAAGACACCACATGAGAGAAAGAGGAAGTTGTCAAAATGCTTGAGGACAAGTCAATTGGGATGAGTTACTGTGATGGCCCTCGACTAAAGATGGTAAAATTTTTGTATTAATGTTATCATCAATTTTTATCTACTAATTGTAATCCTAATCATGGGCAGTATGTTGGTGTAATTAAGTATTCACTAATTACACTTTACTTAAGTTTACTTAGGATAATGCATTTGCATATTAGTTGTAATTGAGACACCTAGGAGTTTGTATTTCATTTTAGCACATGGTTAGGATAAATTCCACTTTAGATGGTGATAGTTGTCAACTCATACCTCTTTGTGTGTGAGATCTATCTTTAGTTCTCTTATCACATTATCATCCTCTCATTGTTGCACATGTTGTACATTACTTTTATGTACACTGGAGGATGATCCACCTTTGGTGGACATGTGATTCCACCTAGTGTGGTTGATAGCTTATCATCTCGTTATCATGTAGTCTTATCACATTGCCTATATATTCAGGCACATCTACTTAGTATTCATTCATTATCATTTGATTATTGATCATCATTGAATCCAGTCATTTGAGGATTATATCATTTTGTCTCTTTTGTTGTGCTATCTATTGAGCTTCTAGATCTAGGAATTTTATTCTTTGCCTTAGGCAAATTCTTACATGGTATCAGAGCCATAGAAGATTTCATTGCATAGCCATTGGAGAGCTCGTTGCTTCAACTTTTGGAGGGCCATGATTCATATCTAGAGGAGCAACAGCTTGTGAGAGTGTCTAGAGCAAGATCTGACCTCACCATTGCATTTGGGTGGCCATTTCCATAAATTTTGACTATAAATTTGCCTACCTTAGGCAAAAGTCAAATTTGAGGCAAACTTTTTTTGCAAATTGGACTTGAGCAGTCCGATCTACAGTTCGGTATGGAGTTTCGGATAATTTTTTTTTAATCTGATTATTATTTTTTCGACCAAAATTCGGGGTTTTGTTTTCGGGGTCCCCACCCCTGTATTTGTCAGATTACATCTGTAGGCAACAGATAATATTCTACGCAGATTCCACCTACAGTGTACGGAGAACAGACTGGGCAATCACATCCCAACCGACCCCGCAAACCGAACGGTTACAAATCAACACACCAACAGTGTCCAAACCATAACAATTGGCAACTGAGCGGCTACCGCACAGACCTGGGAGCTTCTTTGTTTACACAAGTGCGAAAGTTTATTTTTAAAGCACAAAACTCCCTCCGTGCCGGGAATCCCCTCTGTTCCAGCCTCCTCCTGTGCCACAACCGTTCCCCTCCGTAGCGGCGCCACCAGCTTCTCCACGTGGGCCAGTCCTGCCACGTGGCGCCAGCACACCAAGCCACCGCTTGCGTCAGCCGGCCACCACGCAAGCACAAGCCACCACGACACCAGCCCGACCACGCGAGCTGCCATGTCACAGAGAGACGTGGCCCCTATGTGGCCAGTCCAACAAAAGCCACATGGCATCCATGTTAGATGGTAATTTTGTAATTTATTTTTGCCTTTCGCAGTAATTTTGCTATGTTAAAATTGACGCTAGTCTAGACGTCACTGCGACATTTTTTATTTGTTTTTGACGGCCCTGAAATCGTCAAATTTAACGCCGTGGTTGCATCAACAGTTTTGTTAATTAAAATTAACGGCCTTTTGACCATCATTTCTGGGTGAGTTTGCACTACAATGACAATTGTTTGATCGTCAAATTTAACCTCGTGTTTTTGCTGACATCAGGGAGGTTGAAAAATTTGCAGCCCTCACCATTTGCATTTTCAGTTTTGTAGTCTGAATTTGGGAGGCCATAACTTGGTCATTTGGGCTCCAAATTGAGTTTTTTATTTTGACTAAAATTTCTTGAACTTTTCAGTGGTGGTGTTATTTTTTGATTTTGGTGCACGGATTTGACAGAAATTGCAGATTTTGGCGACTGTACCTATCTTATCCCTTTTTTGCAACTTCAAAGGCTTCGTACGGGCTCATACAGACACATTTTAATTGCAAGATGATGACAAAACTTAACCTTAGATTCCTATATGAACTCCATAGATCCACAGAAAAACATAAATAGATTTAATATATATAATATTATTATATATAAAATCTAAAATATATTAATAAATTTATATTATCTAATTATATATAATAAACCATACATACCAAATATTATTTAACATAATATATTAAACAATATATATCAAATATTAAAATACATATATAAATCTGAAGAAATATATAAACATATATTACCATAACATAGAAACTAAAATATATATTATAAACATAGAATATAATATATATCTTGATAGCAAATTTAAGTTGTCATTAGTGAAGATAGATGCAAACACCATTCCCACTGGTAGAGGTTCATCGGTAGATCACTTGTATTACTTTATAAGCAATGGTAGACTAAAACAGAGTATAGACATCGGTAGACTAAACAGAGGAGATGTGCCGGTAGACCAAATAGAGTACATTGTATCAGTCTTATATTGCATATAGGGATGGATCGGGTATAAGATTGATACCGGTCTAACTACATATAAATCCGCACCGGATTATGCGGAGCTGTTTAAGTTAAAACCGGAATATGCGGAGCATCCACCATTTAGAATTGAAGTTAGCTTTTTAACAGGAGTTAGTTTTATTTCTACGCGGATGTTTTCAAGGTAAATTCAAGATCATCTCGCAACGCTTTTTGTTGCATGATTTATGGATGAGTTTACAGCTTGACAGTTCTATGAGTTAGGTTTTAATAAGATTAATTTCTTATATATACAGGCTATAGGACATGAAACCAGTGTTGTTGATTATACAGAGCAAGAGAGAGTTATCTTCTGAGAAGAGCTACAGTCACAGAGGTGAAAGGTACAAATGATCAATAGCCAGGTCAACAAGTATGATCTAATCAGACAAAGAGTGTCAATTAAGATCATTGCTTTTATTTTGTGAAAGCATATTCAAATCCCTTTATCAGGGTGAACCCTAATATGTTCTTTGTATAAATCCTTTAACCGGGTAACATCTTTGTTGATGTTGAAAGTCCTTTAACAAGGCGGCTCCTAATAGAGTTAAGATGTTAACCGATCTTCTACCAAATCCCTTAACCGGGTAGCATTTTTGCAAGTGCTTTGTAAGCTCCTAACAGGGCACTTTTATTACTGCAGTAGTGAAGTTGTGAGCTCTGTCTCACCGTGGTCTTTTCCTTCTAACCAAGGGTTTCGACGTATACATGATGTGTTGATCTGAGTATTTCTATTTCTGTTTGTGAATGATTGTTTACATTCTGTTTATCTTGCAAGAATCTTTGTACAAGTGTGAAATTGCAATAGAAATAGTATTTACTGATTCATCCTCCCCCTCTCTGTAAGCGGTTAGGAATAACAATTGGTATCAGAGCTAAGTTCTCTAATATATAAAGCTTAATCGCTTGAAGAAAAGATCATGGTGGGTTACAGGTATCAGAAACAGCTTGAGGAAGCCAACGATATCATTGCCTCTCTGGAGAATAGGCTGAGAAGATCCCTTGCTCAAAGAAAGGAGATGACTCTGCAATTGAGTGAGAGCAATGAAACAATTGATGAACTCTTTGGGCAAAGTGGATTAGTTTAAGTTGAGGAGGCAGTCTTTGAGCTCATGGAGAGGAACCAAATCCTAACTGATCAGATCTCCAACCTAAAAAGGGAGCAGGAAGATAATGCCCTAAGAATGACTGAACTGATTGAGAAAAAGAGGAACGCTGAAGATGAAAGAAACACTGCAGTCAAGTCATTAACAGCCTTTGAGAGAGCAAGGAATCTAATAGAGGAAGCGGTAAGGGAAAGTGATCTTGTCGTTCTGCAACTTCAAGAAGACATGCAAATAGTCACTCAAGAAAAGGCCAACATGCAAAAGGGTTGGCATGATAGAGATGATGCATGCAAAAGGCTGGCAATAGAGTTGTATCAACTGAAGGAAAAGATGAAAGAACTTGAAGAAAGGAATGAAACCCTAAGAAGATACAACGAGAGCTTGGTCAAGCTTGATGAGCAACTCAAAGCTCAAAGAAAGCACAAAGATCCCACCGGACTTGGGTACACCGGTCAAGACACCAAGGAGATTGGTGAGTCATCAGGACCCAACAAAAGCAAGAAGGAAAAGAAGAAACCGGAAGAACAAAAGGGTAAAAAGACCTTCAACATTTCTTGCAAACATTGTGGGAAACCAGGCCATAAAACAAGCAACTCTAGAAATGCATCGGTAAAGCCTACTAAGAATTACTGTAAAAATTGTTGCAAGCATGGCCAAAGACCAATGAATGCTGGTCTAGCCCCACAAGTGTGTCTAGTGGAAGTAGGGGAAGATTCAAGGGCTATTGCTACGCATGCAACAAGTTTGGACACAAAGTTGATGAAAGCAGATCCAAGACGATGGCATTCAGATCCCCACTGAGACTGGTATTCCCCAAAAGAAACAAGAATCGGAGCACAACCAATTGTGCTAACTGTGGCATGCATAGTCATAATGACTCCTGGTGTAAATCACCCGACAAGAGAAGGGTAAATCCATGGAAGGAAACCGGGATAGTCTGCTACACCTACAACAAAGTTGGACACCTAGCTAAAGATTGCAGAAACCGGTCAATGAACAAAAGGAAAGGATCGGTCAAACTGATGTAGAAGACCTCGTCTTCCAATGAGAAGAACAACAAAGGAAAGAAGATCGAGAAAGAAGTCAAGAAGATTTGGTTCAATAAGGAATCAAAGAGCTTCGCTGAGGAGAATACAGAGGAAAGATCATTATCGGCCAATGGTGATATCTCTTCAGCAAACTGAGCCCACAGGGCTTAGAGGGAACCTGTAGCTCGTCTACTGTTCCCGGTTGAACTGGTGAGTATCAAACTCACTTAGTCTGCAAGAATGACCAGACAGGTAAGCATTGATCAACCAGGGTTTTTTCAACCGAAAAAACTTGAATACCGGTTGGCGAAAAAGGAAAGAAAGGGTAGGTATGGTAATTAATTCTATAGCCGTTAATCAAATAGTTACCATTTGGTAATTACCGTTAAGCCCTAAATCTATATAAAGAGAGGTAGATTACTCATTTTCTTTTACTTTGCGATTTGTGATTTACAATCTTTTATGCTTGAGTAATATTCTCGTGCCTTGATCAAGGATAAGATTTCTTTGAAAGACTGATCAAGCTATTTACTGTGTTAACCGGTTGATAACAATGGCATCTTCTTCATCTGTCACCAAGCTGATTCAAGGGAATCAAATCGACCGACCTATCTACGACATAATGGAGGTTCAAAACAAGGGAAATGACATGTTTGGTGCACTATCATCTGTGCCTCACGGTGTTCTCATGATAGAAGACGTGACCGCTTTCATTCACGCCAAGCAAGAAGAACTGGGTGATACCATCCAGAGCGAGTACCTCTCGCTATGTGAGGATGGAAAGCTTCCAGATAGATACGCGAAGCTGGTGTCATCCAGTCTCATCAACGGAGTCTGCTATCCAACTATCTTCCGACCGGATTGGATTCAACTGGTTCTCAGTCGTGTGAACGATTCAAGGTTTTGGCTTGCGAAAGGAGCATGTCCACAAATTACCAAGGAGGACTTGCATCGAGTGATCGGATACAGTCAGGAAGGGGAAGCACTAACCCTAAGAACCATCGCCAATGTTGTGGTCGCAAAGCTGACAAAGTCGAAATCTGATAGTTGGCTTATGACTGTCAATGACATTGAAGACGAAGGAGTCCGATTCGCATCCGCTGTAATAGGCTACAAGATCTATCAATCCAGCAACCTGAACAACATACCGGGTGGAGCCATTCATGCCGCTCACCGGATCATGCATGACAATGCGAAGTATGATCTTTGCTCCATGCTCCGAGGTCAAGTATTTGAAAATATGAAGAAGCTCGGCTTTGTCAAAAAGAAATCCCTAAGTATGGGACCCTACTGGTATGCCTCTATTTCTACCATTCAAATTTCTTCGTGGGAATAGGAAAGGTGACTTGGGGAACCGATCGGCCAGTTATGATGCAGATAAGTGACATGGCCAATCAACTGGGAAACCAGTTCGATAAAGTAATGACTGAGTACTTTGAGGCATTCCAACTGAGAATGCACGCTAGGGAGAGAGTGCTGTCAACTATTGTTGACTCCTATAAAGATGTATGTTTTCTAGTTTCCACCAATCACTGCATTATAGAAGCAGTGGAACCAAGAACCGGGTATGTACCTGAAATGGGATGCGAGATCACGTCCAAAACAGCTAAGGCATATGCAGATGCCCTTACAATAGATGACCTAGATCTCTCTGCCTACCGGTTTGGTACTTTCAAAGAGATTCAAGAAAATTTGAAGAAAAGGGCACCAATCAAGAATGTCTACACCAAAAGGACCCCCACACCAAAGAAGAAACCGATGACAGAACAACCCAAGGCTCAAAGGAAGAGAGCACAACCAGTACCCAACACTCAAGGGGAAGAACAAGAGGAAACAAAAACTGAGGAAACAGTCCTTCTAGTCTGCAAGAGGAAAACTGGCAAACCGATGAAGGAAGATGCACCAAGAGCTAGAAAGTCCACAATTGATGAAGTTGTGGGAGGATTGAAAGAATCTGGTAGAATGGGATCGGTCTACACAAGATATCAAATGGCCAATGAAGAAGATAGGAGAAAAATAGAAGAAGTAGTAGTTCACTGTATCTACAAATTCAACCTCTCCTATTGAAATTCATATGGTTGTACCTGAAGATATCCAAGAAATTCTTGAAGCTAGATGGAAAGCTTCAATAGACAATGAAAAGGAGTTGAGGATTCGAGCTCTGCTTGAGGTTCAGAACCATCTTACTCTGGACAAGGCCACTCACCAAGCCAAACTGCATAAGCAAAATTTCCTGACAAAGAGGAGGATTGGTCAAATGCTTATTGGAGAAGTTGAGAAGGTTCACGAGGAAGGAGTAGCAATATGGACCAAACTTCTTCAGACCCAGAAATAGGCAGAAGAAGCACACTAAAGGACCATTGAGCCACCGGTCACTAATACCGGAAAAGGAAAAGGAGTACTTGGAGCAGAAGTACCGGTTAAACAGAAGAATCCTACCAGACCGGTCATCATCGACATCATTGATGATAAAAGCAGTGATCCAGCTCGTCCAACCGTTCTTGTATCTCCAGAAAAAGGTAAGGCTTGCACCATGACTATTAATGATATAGTTGATGAAGTGATGGATTTTGGAGAAGTAGACAATGCCGCTAAATGGTATAGTGTGCTAGGGGAGGAAGATAAGAAAGTAGTAATAGTGGCTCTGTTGGAAACCTTCCTGGGTTACAACAGAACCTCAAGAGACTATAGGGCTAAGTTTCCCCCTGAACTCAATTCTAGGCTAATGAAAAAATGGAGAACTGGTCTAGGCACCAATTCTAGAATCAATAAGGAGAAACTGTCACAGGTCAGACCTGGTCTCAGTGAAGAGAGAATCAAGCTTCTACTAGAGGAAGCATCAATGAATCTGGATACTAGAAATAGAGTTGCCAGGATAATAAATGGTTTTGAAAATGAAGGCTACAAAGAGACACTAGATTTCTGGCAATAGTATGATTTCAGTGCTCTTCAGGGAACAGGTCCAAAGGATCAAACTAAACCAGCACAAGAACCACCAGTTCAATTCACTTCTCGTGAAGAACCTACAATCGGTGAGGAGAATATTCATAAGGAACAGTTCACATTTGGTGGATAGATGAATCTGGGAGAGTCGTCAGTCAAGATGACCATTGACAACACTATAGGTGTTGAAGAAGAAATTGCTGTGGGTGATCTGCATATAGCTGAAGAGCATCACAAGGAAGAAGTCCCACCGGAAGAGCAACTTCCACAAGAAGAGGATGCTCAACCAGAAGTTGAAGTGCAATTGTAAGTGGAAGTAGAGACAGAGGACGAAGGTCCAGAAGTAGAAATCCTACCGGAAAAGATGGACCTACTAGAGAATGAAGAAAAACAAGATGAAGAGGAACATGAGTTACCTGCGCAAGAGCAACCAGTACAGGAACCAAGACAAAAGGAATAGGTAGATATTCCAAGCTCGTCCTCATCCAAGAGGAAGCTATCCTTTGCAGCAGACACAAAAGCCAAAAGGAGCAAGGCTACCGAGATTGTGGTTGACATCAACAAAATGTCAACAAGGCAGCTAAAGGAGTTGACCAAGTGGAAACAGGACATGGTCCTTACTAGTGTCAAGAACATTTTGTGCAACTTTGTACCTGATGCTGACATTGATGAAGATGAACTTGTCATTGATCAATTGGAGATCTTGGCACAAGCGATCGGAGAAGATCTCACTGATCCAGAGACAGTAGCAATTGATCACTATGAAAAGAAGAGAACAAAAATTCTCCATAAATAGGTTGAAGAAATAAAGGTGATTGTATCCACCAATTTAAGGGTACTTCAACAACAGATTCAAGTTGCAGGAAGTTTGATGACCAAAACTTCTAATTTTGATACGTTCATGTAAGATCCGACAGAGAAGTCAACAAACACCTCTGAAGACATAAGAGTTTTGTCTTCAACATTTGATGTCAAGAATAAATCTGCAACAGATTTCAGCAGAGAAATGACAAGTCTAGCTCTCATTTCAAGAAAGACTTCTGAAGAAAAGATCAAGAGAATCCAAGATCTAATTGGATTTCAACTGTTTCTCGCCCCAGCATTTGATTTAAAGCAACAAACAACAATTTCGGCAAAAATTCTGATCAGTGAACCGGACTACAAAACAGTAGAGGACATGGAGAATATCATAGTATGGCTGAAAGCAACACTCAAAAATCTAGAACATGTCACCGGTCAATGGAATCCTTTTCTTCATTCAGCGAAGAACATTTACAAGGATATCTTCACCAAGCTACACATGTAAAATAAACAGTGAAGCTAAACCCTTTTTCCTATGGAGGCAAAAAGGGGAAGAAGAAGAAATGGGAAGAAGAGAGAGATTAGAACAGAACGGAAGAAGGGCAGAAGGTAAGAAGCTCAGAAAAGATACAGGACAGATCAGCTACAGGACAAAAGAGCTAAAGCACTAGAACAAGGGAAGTCTGCAAACAGAAGAGGGAAGAGTTGGAGTGTATTGTACAGGGAAGAAGTCTACAGGTTAAGGAATTAACTGTGATGAGTGAGTAATGTTTTTGCCACCAATGACAAAGGGGAAGATTGTTAGCAAATTTAAGTTGTCATTAGTGAAGATAGATGCAAACACCATTCCCACTGGTAGAGGTTCATTGGTAGATCACTTGTATTACTTTATAGGCACCGGTAGAGTAAAATAGAGTATATACACTGGTAGACTAAACAGAGGAGATGCACTAGTAGACCAAAAAAAGTACTTTGTACGAGTTTTATATTGCATACAGGGATGGGCCGGGTATAAGATTGATACTAGTTGAACTGCATATAAATCCGCACCGGATTATGCGGAGCTGTTTAAGTTAAAACCGGAATATGCGGAGCATCCACCAGTTAGAACTGAAGTTAGCTTTTTAACAAGAGTTAGTTTTATTTCTACGCAAATGTTTTCAAGGTAAACTCAAGATCATCTTGCAAAGCTTTTTGCTACATGATTTTTCGATGAGTTTACAGCCTGGCGGTTCTATGAGTTAGGTTTTAATAAGATTAATATCATATATATACAGGCTATAGGACATGAAACCAGTGTTGTTGATTATATAGAGCATGAGAGAGTTATCTTTTGAGAAGAGCTACAGTCACAGAGGTGAAAGGCAGAAAGGATCAATAGCCAGGCAGAATAGTAAGGTCAACAGGTATGATCTAATCAGACAAAGAGTGTCAATCAAGATCATTGCTTTTATTTTGTGAAAGCATATTCAAATCCCTTTATCAAGGTGAACCCTAATAGGTTCTTTGTATAAATCCTTTAACCAGGTAACATCTTTGTTGATGTTGAAAGTCCTTTAACAAGGCGGCTCCTAACAGAGTTAAGATCTTAACCGATCTTCTACCAAATCCCTTAACTGGGTAGCACTTTTGCAAGTGCTTTGTAAGCCTCTAATAGTGCATCTTTATTACTGCAGTAGTGAAGTTGTGAGCTCTGTCTCACCATGGTTTTTTCCTTCTAACCGAGGGTTTCCACGTATACATGATGTGTTGATCTGAGTATTTCTATTTCTGTTTGTGAATGATTGTTTACATTCTGTTTATCTTGCAAGAATCTTTGTACAAGTGTGAAATTGCAATAGAAATAGTATTTACTGATTCACCCCCCCTCTCAGTAACCGGTTAGGAATAACTTATCTCATAGATGGAAAACTTGGACTCAGCAAAAACTCGCCAAGCCCAAAAAAAAAACTTGGGAAAAATTCGGCCAATTTTTGAAAAAACTAGGGGAAAAAGTCGGAAACTTAAAAAACAACTTAAATTTAATTAAAAATACATTCTTTTGCAAAATTCAATGAGAAGATGCATCCAATGAGTTAATTAATGAGAACACAAAGGAAACGAGCAGAGTTTAGATATATATAAATGCAAAGCGGGTACAAAATCACATTCTCATGCGCAATGTTGATAGCTAGAAGCAAAATAGTAAGTACTTTCTAGTTCTACAAAAATAGAAGTAAATACATCATTACAATTACATCTTCCTCTTCCCAGCTCTAGTAGCATATAAGGGAGAGGGTCTAGTCCTTGAAGAGGAACTCTGTGATGGGCGTGAGTCGCGTGATGTGCCTCCTATGCATTATATATACAAAAAATAAGAGAAATATACATAATTGTAAAACTAAGTCATTTCATAGTATGAATCTATGATGCTTGATCATTGATCAATGTCAAATGTCAAAGTTTTCATAACTAGGTCTTAGGTAGTCTTTGTTGGTGGCTGTTTTCAAGTGTGTCTGTTGAGAAGTCATGTCTGTCTGGGATTTGGGCGAGAGCTAAGCTAAGTCTGTCATACAGATGGGGTCGAAACCAAGTGATTTGTGATAAAATGAGTTAAAACCCTTTGAGAATCCTTTTGCCAGCTTCAGTTTGACCTTAGAAAGCCATGATGGATTGTGGGAGGTAACCCTGCTAAAGGCTTGCTGAATCATGAAAATTGGCCAAGTCTGGAATTTTTCGAAAACCCTCAAAATCTAGAATCTGCATCTTAACTCCTATGAAGCTGGAACCTATCTCAAACATCCTGAAATTATTTATACAAATATAACTTAAAGTATAAGAAATTAAATAAATCAGACTTATAATTAAATGTTATATTTGTTTAAATCCTCTCGCCCGTGAACTTCCTCCCGCAGTTGATCAAAAATGGCGTTTTCGACGTTTAAACCCTGGCATTGGTTTAGGGGCGAGTTTTCTTCAAAAACTCGGTGAGTTCTTTGCAAAAACTTGCAGATTACTCTGCGAGTTTTTCCAAAAACTTGGCGAGTTTTTGGCTAGAAAACTTGCGGACCAAGAAAACTCAGCGAGTAATCACTAATTGGCGATTACTCGGCGTGTTTGCTATCTATGGTCGTGACTTTCCATTGTCTAGCCTCACGTCCTTTTGGTTGTGATTTGCCAATTGTAATTTATTTCACAATTGGCAAATCAAAACCAAAAGGACATGAGGCTAGACAATGGAAAGTCACGACTATTTGAAGGATCGTGCTTCCCTTCCTCCCCGCATGAGTATAAAGGGGGGAAAACACCAAGGGTAGGGCAGGAAACAGCAGACTTAAAAATCATCCAATCAGCAATTAAGGGTGTTTATACCTCAGGATTGAATCAGCACTTGGCAAGAGCACAGTCAGCAATAAAACCATTCAATCAACATTTCCTTAGGATAAAGTCAGCAGTTCTAATATTCTGTCTACCATTTTCTCCATTGCTCAAAGGAAATCATTGAATAGAAAAGACATTGAGTCAGCAGTCCACAAATATAAAGTATAGTCAGCATTTACACAAAGGCAATCAGCGGTTTAGAGAGTTTATTCAATCAGAAGCTTTAAGGCTTACGTTTTACAAACATCCAATCAGAAAATTCTTTCAGAGCATCAAACATTCCTGTCAGGAGACACTCTGATCAAAGAAATATATTATCAATCTGAGCTTGTCTTATAATATCCACTCAATAGAAAGCACTTTAGTCTTGTAACAGCAGATCGTTGAATCATAAAAGACAAGTTAGGAGCATATAATTTACTACAGTCAGCCATTCTCAGCAATAAGAGGACAGAGGAATTTACAATAGAATTCTCTGTAATTGAATTTTTATGAGGAATTAAGGCAGAGAGCTAAACCTCTCTGAAGGACATAACAAGGGCATTCTAAAATTAAATGTTATAAAGAAATCAAGGCAGAGAATCAGGTATTCTCTGAAGAAACCAGTATATACTGTTAGATAAAGAACATATGCATATGAGAGGATGGATACACCCAGATTAGGTAACCATAAGGCCTAAGAGAGATGGATCTCTCTCCTAGGATACAAGGATGCATATGCAAAGTATTGGATATCCATAAAGCCTTAAGGAGAGAGGAATTGTGAGGAGATGGTGACATAGCTGGAGGACTAGTCTAAGTTGTTCATGAGACAACTAGAGCCCTAAGAAGTCCTCCCACAGGGGCTAAGAACCTGATCACAGGTTCTCCTATAAGGATTAGGAAGGGTTTAGTATGGGAATTAGTTAGTTCTTTATTTATGAATACATACACACACACATATATATTTTGTATAGAAATTACTAAGTTATGTGTAGGTCTACTCATCAAGGAGCAAGGAAGGCTTAACACCAGAACAAGGGACATTACAAAATGCCATGTAGATCCTCCACCTTGATTTTATCAAGATATCTGGCTTCTTCAATTGCAGAGATATTATAATCATATCTAGAAGACAATGATTAACAAGAAAACAAATAATTTTATATCTTCTACAAGACCTTTAATGGCATTAACAATCTCATCAACCCGAAGAAGATAGTCAGCAATATGCTCTTCTTCTTTGATCTTTAAACCTTCAAACTTTGCCTTGTATGTTTGTAACTTTGCTTGCTTCACTTTGGCATCACCTTCATAAATGCTCCTCAACTTGTCCCAGATGTTTTTAGTGATATGGCAATACATCACTTGGAGGAGTTATAGGGATGACATATCCATTAACAACAAACATCTAAACATTGAACCCTAAAGATGAAAAATAATTCATTCTGATACTCCAAAAAGTATAATTAGAACCATCAAATAATGGTGTTTGATTTGAAGGGTATCCTTCTAAACAAGCCATGTGTTCTCTATCCAAAATCTACTTAAGCTACTGTAACCTTTTTCAAGTTCCAGGCTCTGATACCTTTTTCAAGTACTGGGCTCTGATACCAATTGTAGAATACAATTCTTATACAGAGAGGGGGGTTGAATCAGTGGAAGATATAATTTCAAATCTTTAAAAACTCTGATAAACTGATATGCATAAAAAGAAAATTTAAAAGAATTGAACCACACAAAGAAGGAATAACACATGAATTATGTGGAAAACCCAGAATGGGTGAAATACCACGGTGAGAAATGCTACTAGAGTCTTCTGTCCTTATCCAGCCTCACAAATAAAAATATGTAATTTAAGGGTACCAACCCTAAGGAATCACCAAATAACTTGCTTGAGGGAACCAAATCTAACATAAGCACCTACTTCTCAGACTAAGCACTAACTCAGCATTCTTGAGGCACCAACCTCTTGGATATTATAACCTTCCTTTGCAAAATTATTTGCTAATTCAAACTTCTCTAACTTGCAGATGTAATAAAATACATTTCTTGCAACTTGAAGATTGTTAAGAACTCAGACAGACTAAGCTTACTTTCAGACTTTACGATGACGCTCTCAAAAGTTACAACCTCATTAATTTTCTCAAAATTTACAAATTTAGTGACATTTTCAGAAATTTTGACCTTATTGACATTCTTAGAATTTATAATGCCAATGTACTAAATATGGTTAGCCTCTAACTTATCATCTGCAGCAACTTATTTTGTATTTGTCTTTGTTGACACTTCTTATCAACACCTACACACACTTCTGTCTCCGTCATCGAACCTAAGCACCTTTAAATAGTGTTTGCCTTATTTTCCATTGGGTGGCAGTTTCAAGACAGTTAATAACTGTTTGGAAGTAGTTTCAAGATAGTTTACAACTGTTTGGAGATGGCTACAACCAAAACAGTTCGTAGTTGGTTGACAGTTACAACCAATTCTTGAACAAAAAGAACAAATCCCTTATCACTGAAGAGTATACATTTCTTGAAGCAATGATCATAAATAATAATAAAGTTTGCAGCTACAACTGTATACAGAAAACAGTTCCAACCAACAACTCCAATCAAATCACCAAAACAGACTTTTATATAATCATATTGATTTGATTGTAACACAAGTTCATAAAAAATGTTTCGATCCATCATTATGAATACACGTGTTTCCAACATAACAATGGATGGAGATACAATTTGAAATCATTAGAATATACAATATGCAGATCTGCCTGGACAAGCCATGAAGTACACACAAAAACTGATTGCAGAATTAAGTTCTTCAACACAAGATCATTCTCATAAGCAATAAGAAGAAGAATAAATCTCAATCATCATTTGATAGCACTCATTCTGTATGGCTAACATGAGAAGACGAAATACAAGATAAACATGACTGGTAAACCAAATTCCAATCTAATAAATTTTGTTTGTATAATCTGATAAATCTAAGCTGTGTATGAATACTTTTGCTGTAATTTTTTGACATCAATGACAAGTTTGCTAACAACTCCATGACACATTATCCAGATGAAATAGAGGAAAAATATGAAAAAGATCGAATCAAGATTTTAATAAAGAAAGGATAAGAGAGGAAATTGAGGAAGTGAAAGAAGTTGTTAGTGATTTTGAGACTACCAAAGACATCAAATGTGAAAGTTCAAAATGGCAAAAAGATCTCAAAATAAGGAGACTGGAAGCAATAACGATAGGAAAAGTAAATAATATAAAATAACAATGTAAGTTTTCAAAGAAATGATAAATATCACCTAGCAATTATATGCTTGGGACTCCGGAGGAAGATAGCAAGGAATTATTACGTGAAAAGACTATAAAGCATGCATAATAATAGTTAAAGCTAAAGAAATAATAATAACAATTAAACGTAAACAATGACAATTATGATAAAAATAGAAAACTAGATAGAAAGGAGGGAGAAAAGTGCAAAAGAACATAATAATGCAGATACAAAATTATAATAAATGACTAAATATGAACACAAATTGTAGGAAAAAGAAGCAAATTAAAACCCTAATTAATGAAAGACGAGAAAATTGTAAAAATGATGAGCTTAACAAATAGGGAAAAAAAAACCAATGCCAATATAACAAAAAGGAAAAAGGAAGGAAACTCTAGAGGAGGAGAAAAAGCAAGGGGTTTAGATGATGAAAGAGACGACTGGAGGACCAAATGAGGACGCCCGGAACAGCCTACAAAAGAAGAATGAAAGAAATGTCAAGGAGAGGAACCTCAACCAACAATTAATTGAGGACTTAGACCAAAGGAAGTTTTACTAGCCAAGAAGAACAGCCAAGAAGAGGATATATGGAGGAAATTTACCAAAGGTTGCCATGCTGAATTTAATATCCACCCCTCATCATGGTTGAGATTTTTCGTGCATAGATTCCAATTTCAATGACCTTTTTGAGCTTTCTCTTGAAGAATTTATCTTCTATAGGAAGGAATTGAGCCACCTTCAATTAGATGTAGTGTTTGTAATGGAAGTAGTTTTCACTAAAGCAGATTTAGTAACTCTCTCATACCTTAAGTTAGCATATGCTCTTTGACCTTTGTACTAATGGAGCACCTTGTCTAACCAATGGGGTGGTCGTATAAGAACACTCAATCATATAAATTGTAAAATGAAGGTAGAGGTCTCTCGAGTCTTTGGTTGAGTGGATGAGACTTTCAATTGAAGTATGGGGCTTGAAGACACATTTTAGGTCCTTTCTTTTAAATATTTTTGAGGGATTTTATTAGAGATTCCTTTAATACAAGGAAGGTTGGTAATTGGGACTTTGGTTAGTGCTGTCACCTAAATAGTGCACCCTTGCTGAGTAAACTCAAGCCTACCGGTGAATATGGGAAAACTTCCCTGATTGTGGGCTCAGATAGTGGAAGCTAACCTCCAGAGAAAGATGGTTCTTGTTGGTACTCACCTAAACTTACTTAAACTAATATTTTTGCGAAGGAAAGAGTTAAAAGGATGCATAGTGATAAAATTTAATTCGTACAGGTGATGTACCAAAATATGAAGTCTTTGAAACCTAACAGATGTCCAACACACAATAGAACCAGTAACAAAAAGCTTCCCTACACAACTCAGTAACACATAATCTTTGCATCAGAAATTTGTAAGAAGACAAAAACACTAGTTCCTAAAAGGAGAAGAAAACTTCCTCACAATCTGAAACTAATTTAGTACAACTTTCAACTTGCAAAGAACTATATAAATCTCTGCACAAGGCACCAACATGTGATACACAAATAGAAAGAAATTGAGAAGGCACAAGCTAAGAATTACAGCCAAAAGGTGTTTACAAATCTCTATATATTTCTCCATACTGGGTTACAAAAACACTTACACACTACCAAGAACTTAGAAAAAGTTACAAATTAGTAAGCCAAAGGGAAGAACCTTTTAGAATGAGGTTTCAACTCATACTTATGCTTTTTCAAATCCAACTTCATCCCAAATGAGTAAGAACTTTTGGGTCAGATGCAGTCAATTAGGCCATCCTGAGACCTTCAAACAGCTCTAAAGAGGCAAAAAAGTGACCCAAAAGTCATGCCCCAACAATATTACCATAAAGACCCTCCATAAATGTGATCTCATCCTTCGAAAGGATCACAAAGAACTCTGAATGGCAATAAATTCCTCTAACCTCAATAACTGCATTTTACCCAAAGTCAATCGATTCATTTTGCCCTGTCTCTTCACCACTAGAGCAGTGACGCCACAATGGATGCATGTCTAATGAAACAAATTCGAAGAAGCTTCCGGAGTTTTGATGGACGTGCCTCTTGTATACCCCAATGGCGTTTACAAGTAGCGTCGAAGTCCCTCTGTATTGTTGAAGTTCCAATCGGAGTGCTAGAAATCCTTTGCCTCTTATCAGCTTGGAACTGACATGGCGACGACCTCTCATCAGCATAGGATTCCCCGACAAACATTTTCTCTTGGTGCCATTGGCAAACAACTCTTATTCATTCTCCGAAGTCTTCATTTCATATTTTCCATCGGCATAGGTAATACCGATAGGCCCATTGGGGATCGGGGTGGCTCGACAATTGTTCCACTGTTGGCATCTGCTATATCGATGAGTCCATCGGTGCAAGTCCTCCCAATGCCTTCTTACAATGTTTCAATCCCTTTTATCATTGTATGTCTTGCTGATAGGCTCATCGAGCAACAGGAAAACTAAAAAAATTGTATACCGACTGACTTGGCTATTCCGAATCTTCATTGGCCAAACCTCCGCCGACAAACTGCCTATTGTTTTAGATACCTATTGGCATAAGTCCTTCGGATAACCCTATTGGTTATCATCACGACAGAAAAATCCCTTTGCCGTTAGCATATGTCTCACTGATGAATCTCATTGGTATAAATCTTACCAATCTGTCTTCACAACAGTCTCCTGAATCTTACATTGCCATAGGTTGTGCCGATGCGCCCATCAGGAGTCGGCAAAACCTAAAAGTACTCACCCCGACCATATTCGCTATATCGATGATACTCATCGGTGAATCTCCCATCGATGCATCATCCCTCTTTGGCATCCATCGGTGAAAGACTCACTGACAACCTCATAGGCCATCGACAAGATAGAAAAATGCCTTCGCCACTAGCGCGTGTCTTGCCGATGGAGCACATCAGTGTAAGTCCTACCAATTTGTTGCTCTCCTTTTTCTTGTCAGATGCTATCGACATGACCTACACCGACATGGCCTTTTGCCTTTGTGCTCTGCTCAATCGGTGTATGTGATCCTGATCACATTTTGTCATTTTGCTTAAGTGTCCTCATCGGGGCGAGTCTTGTTGATGACATAAACCTCCATTGGTATAACCTTTTTCCTTACAACTATGTTTTTCTTCATTTCTAATTGCATTGGCGTCACCTTGTAGCTTCATTTTGGATTCCTATAGCATCCTGGGCTCTACCCTTGTGGGAGCCGCATTTTACTCCATGTGCTACAGGATAGATACCTGTATTTACACATGAAGCAAACACGTTAGAAACTAGAAAGCCTATCGCTGGTGCATGTGAAGGCCCTCCTCTTCAAAACTACATACGGTTCTACTTGATATGAGCCTTGGGAAAAAAACATGGTAACATTTTGGCGACATCTACTAAATGTCTGCCTGCTAGACATCAAGACCAGTTGCCTAGGCCATTCATTGGGCACAGAGTCACTCTCATGCAATTGTAGTTCATTACAACAGTTATAACCCCTCTTAGAAACAACTAACTAAAATGTGCAACCAACACTTAGGGAAAAGAAAAATTGCAACTAAACTATTGTGCCACAACATTTATCTGCTAATTACAAACTACTCCAGTATGTACACCGATAGATCCTACCTCAGAAACAATGCTTGAGGTGAATCTCGTTCACTAGGATTCACTCCATGTTGCCATCCAAACTTGACAGCTAAACAGCATTATGTTGTTTACACTCTAAGATAATATAGGGCCCGCTCCAAAATGCATTAAACTTGGAGTGATTTCCAGGCTTGCTTTTATGTTCATCCCATTTCAGCACTATGTCACCCTCTAGGAAAGTTCTTGGAGATGCCCTTTTGTCAAAAGATCTCTTCATCTATGGTTGATGATGCCCTATTTTCCTCAAGGTCTTTTCTTTAGTCTCTTCCAGCTCAAAAAGATGAGCCTACCTTACAATCATTGGTTCTTCACCCAACATATCAAGCTGATTTACCAAGTCCAGAGTTGGAAGTTCTAATGAAATAGGCAATCTAGCCTCTTTTCCATAAACCAGTTTGAAAGGTGACTGCCCAGTTGACCTTTTTTGAGTGAATCGATTAGCCCACAAGGCTGATTTCAGTTGGGTATGCCAGGCTCTCTGGTTACCCTCCATAGTCCTCTTGAGAATTCTGATCAGATTCTTGTTCGTGGATTCGCCTGGCCATTGTCTTGCGGATAATAATCGGAAGATGTGTTCAGATAAATTCCATTCTGTACACAGCCCAATTAAAAATTTAAAACCAACAAAAGCCAATGCAGTATCAGAGATAATGGATTTAGGAACTCCAAACCTGAAAACCAGCTCTTCATAGAAGTTGAGGACAACAACCTCATTAGCCTCTTTAAGTGCCACTGCCTCGGTCCACTTGGTGAAATAGTCTGTAGCCGTTAGGACCCAATTGTGGCCAGCACTAGACAGGGGATTTATAACTCCAATAAAATCCAGACCCCACCTCATGAAGGGTTGTTCAACCCAAATAGGCTGTAAAAGAAAAGCTGCCAATTTCTCTTTCTTAGCAAATAATGCACACTCCCTACATTTTCTAACCCATAACTATGCATCTTTGAATAGACTAGGCCAATAATAGCCACCTTTCATGACCTTGAGAGTTGTTGCTCTAGGTGAAAAGTGGCCTCCAGTTGACCCCTCATGGAATGAATACAATACCTTGTGAACTTGATCAGCTTCAATGCATCTTAAGAGAACGTCCTTAAAGTCCTTTCTAAACATAAAATTATTCAGCAAAACTTGAGGAATGAACTGCAATCTAAAATAAACTTCGTTTGGCTTTGTCTTAAGCCTTGTGGACATTCACTAGTTTGCAGAAAATGAATCATTTGCTGCATCCAATCAATGACAGAAGTTGGAACTGCTTGCTCCTCACCATGTAAAACCAGAACAACTTCTTGTTCATGTTTTCCTTTTCTGCTTACAGCATCAGTAAGGTGTTCACACAATCCTTTTCCTCTAATCAGCTTGGTGACCTTGATCTCCACATTGTATTCCATAACCTTAGTCACCCAACCGGCTCTCTTATCATTTAAATCCTTACCCAAAAGGAATTCTTTCACACTCGGATGAGCAACCATTAGAATAATTCTGTTATTAGACAACATGTGCTTAAATTTTTTTAAACTCCTTATAACTGCAAGCACATGTTTCTCTACAAAAGAATACCTTAGCTCGTAGTCCTTCAGCCCTTGATTGAAGAAAGCGACAGGCTGTTCCAAAAAATAGTCACTGCGCTGCACTAACATAGCTGAAATAGAATCAATATCTCCATAGGCGTATAAAACAAAATCCTTAGAAAAATCAAGATTTATAAGTGTACGTGATGATGCAAGTGCTTCTTTAATCAACTCAAAACTCCTCTTTCCATCCTTAGTCCAGTTGAAAGGTATATTTTTTCTTAACATAGTTGTTAAAGGACTCAACAAATCTGCAATATCTAGAATAAACCTCTTGACAAAGTTTATCTGACCAATGAAAATTTGCAAATCTTTTTAGTGCGCTAGTAAAGGAAGAGCCAAAATTGCTGTTATTTTTTCTGGGTCAATGGTGATTCCCTGTTTTGACACTACATATCCAAGCAATCTTCCCTCATGAACAACACAAATACACTTTTTGGGATTAAGGGTTATCCCAAACTCACTACATCTTTCAAAAACTTGTCTTAGCTCCTTTAAGTGATCTTTTGATTCCTTGGAAAAAATAGTAATGTCATTCATGTACACCAAGACAATTTTATACATTAAATTATTAAAAGCCATGTCCATGGCCTTCTAAAAGGTTGCCCCAACATTGGAAAAACCGAAGGGAACCTTTTTGTATGCCATGGTACCCCACTTGGTGGTAAAGGCTATCTTAAATTGGTCTTCCTCCCTTACTAAAATCTGATTATAACCAGAATATCCATCTAGCAAGGGAAACCTCTCAGATCCTAAAACTACTTGAAGGATCTTCTCCATTGAAGGCAAGGGGTGACAATCTTTCAACAAGGCTCTATTTAAGTCTCGGAATTCAACACAGCCTTATCACCCCATTCTTCTTTCTAACCAATACAAGGTTTGAAACCCATGAGGTATGCTTAATAGGGAAGATAATGCTACTTTCAATCAATTTATTCAGCTCTTTTTGCATAAGTGGTTCAACTTTGGGTTCAAATGCCTCTGTTTCTGCCTAATTGGTTTGGCATTCGGTTTATGCTCAATAGTGTGCTGAGCAAGTTGGGGATTAAACCCTTCAAATCACCATATTCCCATGCAAAAACATCACTAAACTTTTGAAAAAGATGAACAAATGAATGTTGCTCCTCTGGTGTACATTCCTTACTGAGTTTGAGCATCTTTCTTTTAAATACTTCAACCTCCTCATAGTGCTCTTGTTGAACCTACATGCTAGCCTTGGACCTTTTGGTATCATCATTAGTGTTGAAAATAGATTCTAGGGTGACCAAACCTTTTGGCATCTTGTTGTTTTTCAACTGAATGATTTGGCCATCATATTGATGTTGAAACTTCTCCCGATTGGCATGCGAGAATTCAGCTTCCTCTCTTAAAAAATTGGCTATTTGCTTGTCATTCTCGAATACCTGCCAATGTGTGTTATTATCAGGTACAACAGGTCTAATGATGACCTTGACATGTTGATTGCTTTTATCTTTGTTGACCTCTTTTGGAATGGAGAATTTGGCACCAATAACAACCAATCTATCACCATGTTTATTCTGATTTATGGGTATGGAGATCATATTAAATGCATCAAAACTATAAAGAAGATCCCATACCCTGTGCTTGTAAGACTTAAGAAGCTCATTGTTAGTAATGTTAAGGTTTCTTATGTGATTGACTACTAACTTATTGTCTCCATATGCCTTTAAACTGTTAGCAAATTTAAGTTGTCATTAGTGAAGATAGATGCAAACACCATTCCCACCGGTATAGGTACACCAGTAGATCACTCGTATTACTTTATAGGCACCAGTAGACTAAAACAGAGTATATGCACCGGTAGATTAAATAGAGGAGATGCACTGATAGACCGAATAGAGTACATAGTACTAGTCTTATATTGCATAAAGGGATGGACCGAGTATAAGACTGATACCGGTCGACTACATATAAATCCGCACCGGATTATGCGGTATTGTCTGATTTAAAGCCGGATTATACGAAGCATCCACCGTCTAGAACTGGAGTTAGTTTTATTTCTACGCGGATGTTTCAAGGTAAACTCAAGATCATCTCGCAAAGCTTTTTGCTACATGATTTATGGATGACTTTACAGCCTGGAGGTTCTATAAGTTAGGTTTTAATAAGATTAATTTCTTATATATACAAGCTATAGGACACGAAAAGAGTTGTTGAATATACAAAGCAGGTGAGAGATTTCTTTTGAGAAGAGCTACGATCACAGAGGTGAAAGGCAGAAAGCATAAATAGCCAGGCAGAACAGGAAGGTCAACAGGTATGATCTAATCGGATAGAGTGTCAATAAAGATCATTGCTTTTATACTGTGAAAGATATTTAAATCCCTCTATCAGGGTGAACCCTAATAGGTTCTTTGTATAAATCTTTTAACCGGGTAGCATCTTAGTTGATGTTGAAAGTCCTTTAATAAGGCGGCTCCTGACAGAGTCAAGATCTTAACCAATGTTCTACCAAATCCTTTTACCGGGTAGCACTCTTGTAAGTGCTTTGTAAGCTCCTAATAGGGCGTCTTTATTACTGTAGTAGTGAAGTTGTGAGCTCTGTCTCACCATGGTTTTTTCCGTCTAACCGAGGGTTTTCACGTATAAATGATGTGTTGATCTGAGTATTTCTATTTCTGTTTGTGAATGGTTATTTACACTCTGTTTATCTTGCAAGAATCTTTATACAAGTTTTAATTTGAGATAGAAATAGTATTTACTGATTCACTCCCCCTCTCAGTAACTGGTTAGGAATAACAATTGGTATCAGAGCCAAGTTCTCTTAGATATAAAGCTTAACCGCTTGAGAAAAAGATCATGGAGGGTTATAGGTATCAGAAGCAGCTTGAGGAAGCCAATGACATCATTGCCTCTCTAGAGAATAGGCTGAGAAGATCCCTTGCTAAAAGAAAGGAGTTGGCTCTGCAGTTGAGTGAGAGCAATGAAACTATTGATGAACTCTTTGGGCAAAGTGCATTAGATGAAGCTGAGGAGGCAGTCTCTGAGCTCATGGAGAGGAACCATATCTTAACCAATGAGATCTCCAACCTAAAGAGGGAGCAGGAAGACAATGTCCTAAGAATGACTGAACTAATTGAGAAAAAGAGAAAAGCTGAAGATGAAAGAAACACTGCAGTTAAGTCATTGATAGCCTCTAAGAGAGCAAGGAATCTGGTAGAGGAAGTTGTAAGGGAAAGTGATCTTGTCATTCTGCAACTTCAAGAAGACATGCAAATAGTCACTCAAGAAAATGCCAACATGCAAAAGATTTGGCATGATAAAGATGATGCATGCAAGAGGCTAGCAATTGAGTTGTATCAATTGAAGGAACAGATGAAAGAACTCAAAGAAAGGAATGAAACCCTTAGAAGATACAACGAAAGCTCGGTCAAGCTTGATGAGCAAATCAAAGCTCAAAGAAAAAACAAGGACCCCATAGGACTTGGGTTCACCGGACAAGACACCAAGGAAACTGGTGAGTCATCAGGAGCCAACAAAAGCAAGAAGGAAAAGAAGAAACTGATAGAACAAAAAGGTAAAAGACCTTCAACACCTCTTGCAATCACTGTGGGAAACCTAGCCATAAAACAAGTAACTGTAGAAATGCACCGATAAAGCCATCCAACAATTATTGCAAAAACTGTTGCAAGCATGGCCACAAGACCACTGAATGTTGGTCTCACCCCACAAGTGTGTCCAGTGGAAGCAGGGGAAGCTTCAAGGGCTACTGCTACGCATGCAACAAGTTTGGACACAAAGCTCATGAATGCAGATCCAAAACAATGACATTCAGATCCCCACTGAGACCGGTATTCCCCAAAAGAAACAAGAACTGGAGCACAACCAACTGTGCTAACTGTGGCATGCATAGTCATAATGACTCCTAATGCAAATCACCTAACAAGAGAAGGGTAAATCCGTGGAAGGCAATCGCGATAGTCTGTTACACTTGCAACAAAGTTGGACACCTAGCTAAAGATTGTAGGAACCAGTCAGTGAACAAAAGAAAAGGATCGGTCAAACCGGTGGTGAAGACCTCGTCTTCCAATGAGAAGAACAATAGAGGAAAGCAGACTGAGAAAGAAGTCAAGAAGATTTGGTTCAAGAAGTAATCAAAGAGCTCCACTAAGGAGAAGACATAGGGAAGATCATCGTCTGGTGATGGTGATATCTCTTCAGCAAATTGAGCCAGAAAGGCTTAGAGGGAACCAATAGCCCGTCTACTGTTCCCGGTAGGACTGGTGAGTAACAAACTCACTCAGTCAGTAGGAATAACCTGATAGGTAAGCGTTGATCAACCGAGGTTTGTTTAAAAAGGAAAAAGCCTGAATATCGTGTGGCAAAAAAGGAAAGAAGGGTTAGGTAAGGTAATTAATGTTGTAGCCGTTAACCAATAGTTACCGTTTGGTAATTACCGTTATGCCCTAACACTATATAAAGAAAGGAAAATTACTCATTTTCTTTTACTTTGCGATTTGTGATTAACAATCTCTTATGCTTGAGTAATATTCTCATGCTTTGATCATCATAAGATATTGTCTGTAAGACCGATCAAGCTACTTTCTGTGTAAACCGGTTGATAAGAAATGACATCATCATCCTCCGTTGTCAAGCTGATCAGAGGCAACCAAGTCGACCGACTTGGCTACGACATCATGGCGGTTCAGATTAGGGAAAATGACATGGCTGGTGCGCTATCTTCTGTGCCAAATGGATTCCTCATGATTGAAGATGTTATGGCCTTTGTTCACGCCGAGCAAGAAGAATTGGGAGAGACTTTCATTCAAAGCGAGTACCTCTCGCTATGCGCAAACGGAAAGCTTCTTGACAAATACATGAAGCTAGTGTCGTCTGGGCTAATCAACGAAGTCTGTTACTTGACCGTCTTCCGACCTGACTAGATTCGACTGGTTCTCAGTCGTGTACATGAACCTGGATTCTGACTCACAAAAGGAGCATGCAATCAAATCACGAAGGAAGACCTGCATAGAGTGACTAGGTACAGTGACAAAGGGGAAGAACTCACCCTAAGAAGCATCTCAAAATCTGACAGTCGGCTAATGACCGTCAATGACATTGAAGATGAAGGAGTTCGGTTTGCATCCACTGTGATAGGTTACAAAATCTATCAATCCAGTAACCTAAATAGCATACCGGGAGGAGCCATTCATGCCGCTCACCGGATAATGCATGACAATGCCCAGTACGATATTTGCTCAATGCTTCGAGGACAGATATTTAAGAATCTGAAGAAGCTAGGTATTGTCAAGAAGAAATCCTTAAAGTATGGGACCCTACTAGTATGTCTTTACTTTTACTATTTTAATTTCTTCCCGGGAATAGGAAAGGTGACCCGGGGAACCGACCAGCCAGTTATGATCCAGATAGGTGATATGGCCAACCAACTCGGAAACCAGTTAGGAAAAGTCATGACCAAATACTTTGAGGCATTCCAGCTGAGAATGCACGCTAGGGAGAGGGTGTCATCAACTATTGTTGACTCGTACAAAGATGATGTGTGTTTCTTGGTATCCACCGATCACTGCATCATTCAAGCTGTGGAACCGAGAACCTAGTATGCTCCTGAACTGGGCTACGAGATCACCTCCAAGATAGCCAAGGCATTTGCAGATGCCTTACAAGAAGTTGACCTAGATCTCTCTGGTTACCAGCTCAGTACCTGTGAAGAGATTCAGGAAAATCTAAAGAAACGGGCACCAATCAAGAATGTATATGTGAAGAGGACCCCCACACCAAAGAAGAAACCGGTGATTGATCAACCCAAAGCTCAAAGGAAGGGAGCATAACCGGTACCCAACACTCAAGGAGAAGAATTGGAGGAAACTGAAACTGAAGAAACAGTTCCTCTAGTTAGAAAGAGGAAATCTAGTAAACCGGTGAAGGAAGATGCACCAAGAGCTAGAAAGCCCACAATTGATGAATTTGTGGGAGGATTGAAAGAATCTTGTGGAATGGGATCAATTAGCAGAAAATATCAATTGGCCAATGAAGAAGATAGGAGAAAAATAGAAGCAGTAGTTCAATGTATTCACAAGTTCAACCTCTCTCCCACAGAGCTACATAAAGTTGTTCCTGACGATCTTCAAGAGATTCTTGAAGCTAGATGGAAAGCCTCAATGGACAGGGAAAAGGAGCTAAGAATTCAAGCTCTTCTTGAGGTTGAGAACCATCTCACTCTGCATGAGGCCACTCACCAAGTTGAATTGCACAAGCAAAATTTCCTAATAAAAAAGAGGACTGGTCAAATGCTTATTGGAGAAGCTGAGAAGGTTCACGAGGAAGGTGTGGCAATATGGACAAAACTTCTTCAGACCCAAAAACAGGCAAAAGAAGCGTGCCAAAAGACCACTGAGCCATCTGTCATTGACACCGGTAAAGGAAAAGGAGTACTTGGAGTAGAAGCACTGATTAAAGAGAAGAATCCTACCAGACCAGTCATCGTCGACATCACTGATGATAAAGGTAGTGATCAGGTTCGCCCAACCATTCTTGTCTCTCCAGATAAAGGTAAGGCTCGCACCATGACTGTTAATGATATAGTTGATGAAGTGATGGATTTTGGAGAAATAGACAATGTGGCTAGATGGTATAGTGTGCTAGGGGAGGAAGATAAACAAGCAATAATAGTGGCTCTGTTGGAAACATTCTTGGATTACAACAGAACTCCAAGAGACTACAGGTCTAAGTTTCCCCCTGAACTAAACACCAGACTAATGACAAAATGGAGAACCTGTCTAAGCTCCAATACTAGAATCTCTAGGGAGACATTGTCACAGGTCAGACTTGGTGTTAGTGAAGATTCTATCAAACTTCTGTTAGAGGAAGCATCAATGAATTTGGATACTAGAAATAGGGTTGCCAAAATAATAAATGGTTATGAAAATGAAGTCTTCAGAGAGATTAGATTTCTGGCAACAATATGATTTCAGTGCTTTGAAGGAAATAGGTCCACAGGATGAACCTAGGACAGAACAGGAACCACCGGTTCAATTCACTGCTTGTGAAGAACCTACAACCAGTGAACAAGAAGTTCCTAAGGAACAGTTCACATCAAGTGAACAAATACCAGGTGAGTCATTAGACAAGATGACTACTGACAATAAAACTGGTGAGCAAGAAATTTCTATAGGTGAGCTTCATACAGTTGAGGAGCAACACTCAAAACCACCACCGGAACAAGAAGCCCTGCCAGAGGAGCAATTGCAACAAGAAGAGGATGCCCAACCAGAAGTAGCAGTACAATCGGAAGGGGAAGTATAGAAAGAGGAAGAGAGGCCAGCAACAGAAGTCCTACCAATAAAAGCGGCACAACCGGAAAAGATGATCCAACTGGAAAATGAAGAAAAACAAGATGAAGAGGAACATGAGTTACCTGCACAAGAACAACCGATACAGGATCCAAGACAAAAGGAACAGGTAGATGTTCTAAGCTCGTCCTCATCAAAGAGGAAACTAACCTTTGCAACAGATACATAAGCAAAGAAGAGCAAGGTTAGCGAGACCGTAGTTGACATAAGCAAAATGTCAACTAGGCAATTAAAGGAGCTGACAAAGAGAAAACAGGACATGGTCCTAATAAATGTCAAGAACATCCTGAGCAATTTTGTATTGGATGCTGACATTGATGAAGATGAACCTATGATTGGTCAATTGGAGATTTTGGCACAAGCGATCGGAGAAGATCTCACTGATCCAGAGACAGTAGCCATCAATCACTATGAGAAGAAGAGAATAGAAATTCTCCACAAACAGGTTAAAGAGATAAAGGTGACTGTATCAACCAATTTAAGGGCACTTCAACAACAGTTACAAGTAGCAGGAAGTCTGATGACTAGGACTTCAAATTTTGATACTTTTACACATGATCTCATAGAGAAGTCATCAAAAACTTTTGAAGACATAAGAGCTCTATCTTCCCAATTTGATATAAAGAACAAGTCTGTAGCCGATTTCAGCAGAGAAATGACAAGCCTAGCTCTCATTGTGAGAAAGGCATTTGAAGTGAAGACAAAGAGAATCCAAGATATTATTGGATTTCAATTATTTTTGGCCCCAACATTTGATTTAATGCAATAGACTGCAACAGATGTTGAGAATCTGATCAATGAACTAGACTACAAAATTGTAGAGGACATGGCGAACATTATTGTCTCTCTAAAAGCTACACAGAAAAATATAGAATTTGTAACCGGTCAATGGAACCCATTTCTTCATACTGCGAAGAAAGTGCACAAGGACATCTTTACAAAGTTACAGATGTAAATCAGTTAGTACAACATAACCCTTTGTCCTATGGAGGCAAAAAGGGGAAGATATTAAAGACATCAGAAGAAAAGGAGATCAGAAAGGGGAAGATTGTTAGCAAATTTAAGTTGTCATTAGTGAAGATAGATGCAAACTCCATTCCCACTGGTACAAGTACACCGATAGATCACTCATATTACTTTATAGGCACTGGTAGACTAAAACAAAGTATATGCATCGGTAGACTAAACAGAGGAGATGCACCGGTAGACCGAACAGAGTACATAGTACCGGTCTTATATTGCATAAAGGGATAGACTGGGTATAAGATTGATACCGGTCGATTGCATATAAATCCGCACCGGATTATGCGTAATTGTTTGATTTAAAGCCAGATTATATGGAGCATCCATCGTCTAGAACTAGAGTTAGCTTTTTAACAGGAGTTAGTTTTATTTCTATGCGGATGGTTCAAGATAAACTCAAAATCATCTTGCAAAGCTTTTTGTTGCATGATTTATGGATGAGTTTACAGCCTGGAGTTTCTATAAGTTAGGTTTTAATAAGATTAATCTCTTATATATACAGGCTATAGGACACCGAAAGAGTTGTTGAATATACAGAGTAGTAGAGAGATTTCTTTTGAGAAGAGCTACGGTCACAGAGGTGAAAGGCAGAAAGGATCAACAGCTAGGCAGAACAGGAAAGTCAACATGTATGATCTAATCAAATAGAGTGTCAATTAAGATCATTGCTTTTATACTGTGAAAGCATATTTAAATCGCTCTATCAGGGTAAACCCTAATAGGTTCTTTGTATAAATCTTTTAACCGGGTAGCATCTTAGTTGATGTTGAAAGTCCTTTAACAAGGCGGCTCCTGACAAAGTCAAGATCTTAATCGATCTTCTACCAAATCCCTTTACCGGGTAGCACTCTTGCAAGTGCTTTGTAAGCTTCTAACAGAGCATCTTTATTACTGCAGTAGTGAAGTTGTGAGCTCTGTCTCACCGTGGTTTTTTCCTTCTAACCGAGGGTTTCCACGTATAAATGATGTGTTGATCTGAGTATTTCTATTTCTGTTTGTGAATGGTTATTTACACTGTTTATCTTGCAAGAATCTTTATACAAGTTTTAATTGGAGATAGAAATATTATTTACTGATTCACCCCCCCTCTCAGTAACCGGTTAGGAATAACATAAACAACCAATGCCCATTCTTCTTGCCCATTCCAATCCGTCGATCGGAGCCTCATACTCGGAAGCATTATTGGAACAATTAAAATAAAACCGAAAAGTTGAATAATACCTCTCATCACTCAGGGAAACCAGCATGCAACCTGCACCAGCCCCAACCTTGTTCCTTACGTTGTCAAAAAATAACTCCCACACCTGATTATCTTGCTGCGCAAACTGCTGTTTTGCACTTTTTCCCAGGTTGGGCATGAATGAATCAGCCTCGTGTGTTAAGTACATGCCTAAACCAGCATGTCCTAGATGTTCATATGGACCTTTAGTTTCATTCCGGAAAGCTCACTCATCAAGAAAAATATCTAGAATATCCTCTATTTGAGTTTTACTTTCTTGAATAATTGGTTTCTCTTCCTGTTCACTTGCAAGCAAGTTAGCATTGATAGGACTTGGGGAATAAGGTTCGATATGATCCTTGGCAATGGGTTCTGATTTCATGGTAACTTTGGTGCCATACCTGGTGCTGGATAGCATATGGGACCAATCTGAAGATAAGTAACCTTTGATTTTGGCGGTAAAATCTCTTGACAAGCATAGGGTGAAGTAGGGAGGCAACTCGATGACATAGATATCTTGTGGGATACAAAAATTTTGACAAGCCTGAAGGGTTAAGGAAAGATTCTTAATGATCCCTATAGTAGTGACCGAAGTACCATCTAATTGCGCAACTCCCCTCTTAAGTGCCTCAAACGTGATTCCTAGCTTATCTACAATCTGTTTGGGCATGACTGAGCTACTTGCACCTGAGTAAGTCATGCAATTGTGGACTAAATGGTCTCCTATGATTGGAGGCACATAAAAAGGTAGAGGCTTACCAACTGAAACCTGCTGCCCCCTTTTATTTACATCAGCATTAGTCAAGACAACCTTAGGTTCTTCTCTATTAGGCTAATTAGAAACACCTAAGTCTGATAAGGCTGTCTGCAAAAGGTCTTTCTGATCTGGAATACTCAAAGATCCCCACACTGACTTGGAGACGTTTATTTTCTTCATACTGTCAAGAATGTTAAAAGAAGGCAAACTAACCTTAGGCTAAACCTTTGTAGCAACATTCTTGACATGAACAGAAGCTGGTTGTGTTGGTTGTGTCAGAATAGTAGACTGTTCCTTTGTTAATAAAGGTTGTCCCTTTGGAAAAGGCCGAACACTCTTAGTATTAGATGGACAAACAACTTGTTTCCCATCACATAGTGCCTTGTTTTTACTTCATGTATAATCTTCAACCGATGTACCGACCTAATTCATACCAGAAAAATATTCGAACTGCCAATTAATAAGTGTTTCTTTTGGTTGTTGACCCTCCTACTGTCTAGAGGATTCATCAGAGGTACTTGTTTGTAAACTTGGGCTATTTTGCACCATTAAAGCCTGGCTAATAATACCATTTGTACAGGCATTTTGATTATGTGGCTGATTACATGGAAAACACCATTCGTAATTCTGAGCCAAATTATTTTGGGTGGGAACAAGCTCTTTTGAAGAGCTGCAGCATTGGGGTTATAAGGTTGATATGACTTGGTGTTAATGATATCAAATTTTCACCTAGAAGGCTCGATTTGATGGAGCCTTTGTGTTTTAGATCAAATAAGGTACTTTCTAGTTTTTGCCGCATTTTGTGTTTTAGTATCAAATACATAACTTTGAATTACTTCATGAGTTGATTTATTACATTTAATGAAGAAAAGATCATAACAGAAAAACAACACTTTGTAAATCTTTTCCGAAAGTGTGATTTTCATTCATCAAAGTTTGTATTTATGCTTCACACAAGCCGTGAAACTAGTTGGAAAAATTCATATATTTTGAATTTAAACAATATATATACATATGTGAAACAAAGAAACAGATATAGGTGAAAGGGGCCAGCCCTTGCCTGAATGACTGGCTGAAGTTCGCTAGTCTTGTGTGTTGTGTGCTTGCTGCCCCGCGTTCCACATTCTTGCTGCCTAGAGTCCTAAATTTTTTTTAAAAAAAGGAAATGTTAGATCTAAAGGACCTAAGCAATGACAAGTCCGATCTCACCTACATCTGTCCATACACATATACATGATTCAAAGCCAAAATGTATAAATTTATTCTTAACATGTTTGTTTCTTGTGCAGCCACGGTTGTCTCTTAATGGCATGTGGACGTAAATGTGGCTCCCACAAGGGTTCGAGCCCAACAATGCATCGAGAAACAAGTTATAGATATGAAGTATCAATCTTACATTTTCAATTTATCAAACAAAAATGATGCCATAATGTGAAACTCATCTCAAGGATAAAGAGTGAAAATAAAGTCAAGTCTACGGAATGCAAATCAATTAGATGATTTTTCTATCATATAAAGCACAAGGTTACTATTTTTGTTTCTTAATAGTGGTATACAACATAAGATAATCAAATCAGATGCTACATGAACTCTTAGAAAATGCTGGTATATCATCCGATCAAACGATCAGGCATTTGGCTGTAGAATATGGAGGGCAGCCAAAATCAAATCAAAAGTACACATAAATTAACTAAGTTCAGAATTAGCTTTGTGACAGGAAAAGGTGCAATTAGTAAGCTGCAGGATCTGGATATTAATCTTCTAAGTCTGGGAGTGTCTTTCAGAAAGAAGCAAGGCAATAGTTTCTTTTGTTAGAGTTCAAAAGGCCCAAGGAAAAGTCAGGTCGTCATGAAAATGACTATAATTAAAGAGTGCCAAGCATTGAACAATAGTTATAATCAAAATGACATAAATTATGTTGCTATTACAAGGTTGTCACGTGTAACTACAAAGTTTTAATGAGACATCAGTTAAGGAAAAGAATAAAATACCCAACCAAGCTAATACGGTTTTCTGTAGTTCTCATTGACACAAACAAAGGATGCTACAGGATGTAACTAGCATAAGTGTTATGCATTCGTAGGATAAACCAATTACAGATAATGAATACAACTCATAATAACTTCAGCAATCCTCAACTACAAAGGAACTCCATAACACAGATGTCATAGTAGAAGACCATTTTCAGCTTTAACATGATATGATCACACATTCAACGGAACAACATTTCACGATATCCAGTCATAGTGTCAAAGGGATGGAGTAGAAACCAATCAACAGGTGAACGTTGTTGGTCATTTGTAGCCCATAGTGCTGAAGATGTCAAGTTTTTTCAAGAAATTGTTGAAAATAGAGAAGATGGCATGTTTTTGAAGGATTTAGATTCGAAATGGGAACCTAGTGATCGAAAGAAAAATGGATAAGGCTGAGCCCAGATTATAAATATTGGATTTGTTTTTGATGTTCTCATCATAGGAGGTTATTATGGATTTGGAAGCTAGGAAAGGTGCGATTACCAAGTTGAATGCCAAATTATTAAAAGAAATGATGGTCGCAACCCGTATTAGCAGAGGGTCTTCATTTTATTTATTTAATTTTATAAAGCCTCAGATTTGTATGCGGATGAACATGGCCGCTTAGTGTAAAAAAGGAAAAAGAAAGAGCATTTCCAAAAATTTATAGATGAGAGCCAATAATAGTGAAATCCTCACTCAAGCCAGCATGAAAACCCAGTTTCTCACAAATATTAAGAGATACAAATTTTCCATATACCTGAAAATGACAAAGTTAATGCTCAGGGAAAATAAAATCATTTCTCATTGTTTTCAGACAGAGCTTGAGTATAAAAAAAAGAGTTTTATGGGTGAAGAGCCTCAGCTCGCGCTAAAAAAATAGACCCTTTACAACGAAGGTTCTCGTCTATGCAACCTTTTTTTAAAAAGAAGAATACACAGAGAAGGAAATGTCCTATTAAGATGGCTTCAAAGGGCAGTTCGAGCATCAGAATTACCTGCAAACGGCCCCAATCTGCACACAAAGATCAGACAGTCCCATTTTCAAGCTTGAAAGGTTCAATCAAACCATCATGACGATTCAAAAAGCAGAATACAGAAAATGGCTTAAGAAAATCCTTCAAGAAAGTCCTTCAAACCTTCAGGCGGCACACAGAATGGCAGAGAAGGCTTGCGTGAATATCCCAAGCAAAGTTCTATGCTCTCAAACCCTCATCCATGGTGGCTGGAGCGACTCTCTTCCTCAAAGCAAAATGGATATAATAAAATGATTTGAGGGTTTGATGACCTTATTGTATAATTGCCAAAGGAAATGGCATTTTTGCCTTACTCTTTCCTCATCTTCCTACGTTAATACCCCTGTGGGTGAGTCCTTGGTTCGAAAGTGATGTTCTTTGTCACTTTATCACTTTGTTTCTATGTTTTTTAGCAAACTATATTATTAAGATGGTATTATTTCATTATAAATCATTTTATCAATATAGTTAGTGATCCAAATATAGTTTAGACTTTTAAAATTAAAATAAACATTTTTTATTTTGGACACCATTAATAATAAATATTATATAATTAAAAATTTATTATTTTAATAATACTATTATGTGGTTCTATTATCGCTTAATAAATATTATTAAAGTAATTAATATTTATTAAAGTAATAAACTTTAAATTATATAATAATTATCATTAATTTAAGCATTAAATACTTTATGATTCATTTTATCTAAATGAATTATAAATCATGTAATAATTAAGGTACAAAATCAAATATTTATTTTACCTTTAAAAGTCTAAGTGAGATGTTTTGCAAACACATGACCAAGTGCTAATGTCATGGGGATGGGTTTGAAAGTTTGCAGGAGTTATGGCATTTCAGGAGCTTTTATGAGTTTTTCAGGGATAAGTGTTAATGTGATATAGCTTCGGTCGATAATTGTATTGGATTGTGTTCACCGATCAGGCTATGTTAGTTTGAATAGTTCACCGGCTGTATTATTACTATTCTAACCACCGTTAATCACGTTAGTTGTTTACGTAAAACTTATACTAGCAAATGAAAGGTTTGAGGAGTCACATCCACGAGGAACGTGACTCCATGTGGAGTCATGTTCCATCGTGGATGTGACTCCACTCACTTATATATATAAACATTGTAGACCATTGGAGAGATACAACGACACATAAATATAACTTTCTCAACGTTCTCCTCTATTTCGGTCAAACAATAGCAGACTTGTTCAGTCGTCAGATAATATAATATATGCGTATACCTATGTACTGAGCATGAGCCAAGTTCAGCATAATAAATATTAAATGATATATGAATGCAATGATTATGATTCAAGTTTAAATTAGCGATGAATTGTATATATTCATGATGAGATTTATGTTACTTATAAATGAGTGATTATGCCATGTGAAACTTTGATTCAATTATGATTGATTGCTTGAGAATTATTTGATTATTAATGTTAAGAATTTACATGTTTTATTTCCTTGGACTACTGATATTGGACTTGAGTGTGCAGGGAAATAGGCCATGGTAAATTCGGGGAATCATCACAGAGACTAATGTGAAAATCTGTTTGAGCCGAGGTTGCTTCTAGTGAGAAGCCAAAAACCTCATTGTAATGTATTTAATTTGTAAAAGTATGATCCATGAATGTGTTGATTTATTTGTTAATTGTGTATGTTATTTATGTTTAGGGATGCCCAAGTGGATATGACACATGGCTTGTGATGTGTCTTTTTGTGTATGTGTCACTTGACACGTGTGTGTACATGTGGCCATGACATGTCCACTTGGAGATTGGTTGAACACCAACCTAGGAAGGTACCCTTTAGGATCCCCATGAAAATCACTTGGTTAGGGAGCTTGAGGTGTTGTCATATCTTTGAATTCCGAATTTGAGCTTCTTATGAGTTTTTGGGAGGCTTAAAAAGTGTCTAGGGAAGAGTTTAGGCCTTTTTTAGTTGCCCCACTTGATATACCATAGGGTGAGGGTCATTTTTCACCATAGAATAACCCTTGGTTGACCAAATGACCCATCCAAAAGTTGGTTTACCAAGATGGACGAAAATCAACTTTTGGGACCAAGTTTTGGAAAGATCACCACCCACTCAAAAGATAGTCCTTATCCCACCTTTTAGCTTACCTTTGTAAGAGACCAAATTTAGAAACCATGTAAGGGTCTTAGGGAAGACCACCCAATAGGAATGCAATCTTATCCATAGGGGTTTGGGTGGAGACCTTTTTAGAGGGGACTCTTCATTTGGAAGAGTTTGACACCCACTCTCTAGATTTGGAGACTTAGCTATTTTGGAGAACCTTGGAAAGTGGAAAGCTCTTCATCAACTTTCTTCCATTAGTTTGGATCAAGGTTGTTTGCATACTTTTCTTTGTTAGTTTTAGTTTTCATGTTGAGAGAAAGAACTCTCTTGTATGTTAGTTTTCCTTGTATGCAAAATCTAGTTATCATTTCTCTTGTATTGTATGTGTTGTGAGCTTGATGATAATGTGATAATGGAGGATTTGTGATTCTATAGTTGTAGTTTTATGTTTTTTGTGTTGTGAAAATGTTTTTCTTTGTAGATGTTATGAGAATCATGAGCTTGTTGTTGAGCATAATTTCTTGTATTGTAAATGTGTAGTTTCATTGTTGTTTCTTGAAGTTCTCTTTTATGTGTTGTAATGCTTTGTTGAGGGAGTTCTCAAGACCATACTCACCCTTGGGAGGGAAGAGTAGCCTTGAGGGTGAAGGGATTGTTGGGGCATTCAAGGGTGTAGAGTCTCTCCTTGGATAGGAGAGAGATGAAGCATGGATGTATGGGCTCCATGTAGCCATCTCTATTTTATGTTTTGTATTTTGGGGGTCATAAGGAGTTTGTGGAGATTTTGTTTGTGGAGAGAGATATTTGATGAGGAAGCCAAGTGATGGCTTAGCTCTCATCAAGAGATGTGCTTTCTCCTCTTGTATTTGGTTCCACCTTCACCCTATTTGAGTTATGTTGTGACTCTTTGTGATAAACTTGGAAGAGAGATTTCTTGTAATTTATGTTTTATGTTGTGTTTGTGGGTTTGCATGAGTGTTCTCCTTGTCTTTGTGATGGTTCCCCTAGCTTGGGGGTGGCTTCATAGAAGCCTAGGTTGGGAGGTGAGCACTCCTTGGCCTATGGATTTTGTATTGCAGGATTTTGGAGGCTTGAAGACTTCATGGTTGAAGATGTTTACTTGAAGAGATTTGTGAATGTATTCAAAAAAATTTATGGGTCACCTTTGTATTATGATTATTGTTTTGTAAGGGAATCTTAAGAATTCCCATGAGTTTCAAGTATTTGTATTGAGATATCTCTCAAAGTCTTGTATTGTAATAAGTGTGTTGTATCATCATCATGAAGAAATGTATGTTGTTATTGATAGTTCTTATGATTGACAAAGAATTGATGTTCAAGTTGATGCATATTATTGTTATTGTGATAGTATTCCAAGCATGAAAATTTAATAATGAATTCTAGTTCCTTGAGTTCCTTTTGATATGGTCATTTGAAAATTTTAATGTTATTGCTTTTGTATTGTGGAATTAAGAAAAAAAAGGGGTTGAGGTCTCAGATTTCTTTTTAGCAAAGTTGAGTTATTAGTATGAAACTAGTCTATTATGTTAGACAAGTTAAGAGAAGAAAATAGTTTGAGTTTTCAGTAAATTAGTTGTTCTTTGGATTCAATGTAATGATAAATTCATAGAAGGTTCAATGTTAAATTCTATAAATGATAGACAAACCTTCCTTATCATTTAGTCAAAAAAAAATATTCATCATGTTAGATCATTAATAAAAGAACAAAACAAATAAGCTATGACCAAAGTGCAAGAGAAATAAAATGAAAACAAATCAAGTGAAAAGTAAAGGAAAAACAAAAAAAGTTGAGAAATGACCACCTACAGGTCTCTGGAAATTGTATGGGAAAATTTCCCATACAATTTCCAATACCACAGTCATTAAATTAATGTATCCTTGATCTACATGGCAATAAAATATAACTTTAAAATCCTATGACAAAAAGCCTATTTCATCCTACAAAAGGCTAGCCCTTGGGGGACCCACTTGAATGGTCTCCCCAAAAACAGACCCCCAAAAAAATAAAAAATTATAACTTTGATTTCTTTTTATAAAAAAAATATAGGTCCTTTTAAAAAAAAAGGGCTTCATAAAAGCCCACGTTGGCTTTCAAGAAAAGAGGTTTAAAAAAAAATAATAATAAAATTTTAGAAATGAAAGTTTCTTTTTAAATAATTTTTTTTTTAAAAAAAAAATTATTTAAGTTGAGGGGGGCCCGCGGGCCCCACACCCCCTCTGCCTACGGCAAAGAACCCTACCGCAGCAGGGGTCTGCCGTGCGGCAGACAGTCTGTCATGGCAGACTGCCTACCGCACGACAGCCCCGCTACGGCAGGGCCTCTGCGGGCGACAAATCTGCCCAATCCCTACGGGACTTAAAACAAGGAAGCACGAATTGTTTTTTATTTTATTTTATTTGTTTTTGTTTTTCTAATTTTATTATTATATTATATATTATAATTAATAGTAATATTATTAATTATTATAAATAATATTTATTTAATTAAATATTATTTATTTTAATTAATATTATTAATATTAATATATATAATAATTATTAAATTATATTTATTTAGTAATTATGTTAATTAATATAAAATATTAATTAATTATTAATTTAAATTTATATTAATTAGTTATTTTATAAATCTAAAGAATATATATATATATATATATATATATATATATATATATATATATATATATATATATATATATATATATATATTCATTGATTATATATATATTAATTAATTCGTTTTAATGTTATTTATAAACATATTATTAGATGGTAATGTAAAATTATGATTATCGTTTAATGTGTTGATAAATAATATTAATTACGAATTAATTAGAGCTATCAACTCTATTAATATTTGCAATGCATTTATCTTAAAACTAAGGAGTGTAATTACTTACTTTGCAAGTAATAATTATATTAGTTATTAAATACTAATAATGAATATAATTATTATCTCGTAACAATTTTGTCCTTATTTAAGGGTTTAATGAACGTACCCTATGGACAATGAATAAGGAATGAGTTATAGGAAATTTCAAGATAAATTGTCACTTAATTTTTTGAACAATGAAATGTGTTTTATTTTTATTAGATTTCTTTCCTAGACATATAATTCTTCATACCTTAATGAATGAATCTAATCGACACATTGTAGTATAGCGTTAGCTATAGGGTCATCTTTCTGGTACTAGTTTTCCTAAACTCATAAGTTGGTTCTATCTTAAATGTTGGGATCACCTCGGTCGCAACCTCGCTAGCTAGATAAGACCCTTGATAAAACTAATCGTACTGGAAGCCTTAATCACCAACGTTTGAAAAGAAATATTGTTTCAAACTCTTTTCGAACTTTTGTCTTAGTTAACTGTTAACCCGCAACATAAACTTAAACTTATTTTATCCCTTCAAAAAAAAAAGTTGGTGTGTTTTAGAGTGAGATTTTATGGGCATTACATGTGTATACCTATGTACTGAGCATGAGCCAAGTTCAACATAATAATTATTGAATATTTATTTGTGAATACATATAATTTATAATTTGGAAATTTGAAGACAAACATACAGGAATTAAAATTAAAATTTGATCTAAAATTCAACATGGTTTTAGAGCGAGGTTCCTTCGTTAGAAGTCTAATCGCTTGAAGGAAGATTTGATTAAATTGAAGGAAGATCAAAACATAATTCTTTATAAATTTTGGAAAACTTGTATCCACAAAATGGTGAACGGAATCAGACTAGAAGACAGACTTGAAGGTGTTTCAAATTTTGAATCTTGGAAGCTACGAATGATGCTTATACTAAGAAAAAATGAGTTAAAGACTATCATTGAAAATCCTCCTAAATCTATTAAGAATGACGAAAAGAAGCAATGGGAAAGGACAATACTAGAGCAATGGAACTATTAGTTGATGGAGTAAAAGATCATCTACTACCTATTATCACGAAACTAGACTCCGCTTATGAAATGTTCAAAGCTCTGGAAAACATGTATGAGATCAACAACACTAGCGGGATTCTTACTCTTAAAAATCAACTCTCTAATATTAAAATGAGAAACGGAGAGACTATCACCTCATATTTTATGAGGATAACAGAATTAAAAAACCAATTGTCAACAATTGGTCACATCTATGACAGTAAAGAGTTAACTATGGCGACTTTAAATGGACTCCCTAGGTCTTGGGAAAACTTCAGACAAGGAATAAGTGCTCGCTGCAAACTTCCCAAATTTGATCGACTAAAAATTGACTGCATTCAAAAAGAGTGTAATCTAATATCTAGAGGAATTAGTGTGGAATCCACAAATGAAGATATTCAGATTCTCGCTGCTAAATTTAAAAGGAAAAAGAGCAAGGACCCAAATGGTAAACAATCGTTCAAGAAACATAGAGACAACTATGGACACATTGCCACAAAATGCCCTGACAGACTCAAGCATCAAGCTTCCCTTGCTGAAGTCAGAAATTCAAACTTGGAATTAGAGAAATTTGTGTTCTAAAAGAACTTCAATTTGGAGGGAGTTCACTGATGAAGGTGAAATACTTCTGAGGTAAACTTGACATGATTGTAATAATTGATTATTGTACTAATTCAAAAATATTTATTAATTGGCCTTTGTGTAAATCATGAGGAAGTGACGACTTCCAAATGATTTTCATTTGTATTTGTAAGAGTTATTGAAAGGTGACGATTTTACAATAACTTGACCTTCTATTGTCATAGACATCGTGTGATCGCTGAAACAGATCACAATAGATGATTTCCTACATGGTGGATTCAGTTCCTTAAATAGACCGTTGACCTTCTATTGTGATAGACATCGTGTGATGGCTGAAACATATCACAATAGATGATTTCCTGCATGGTGGATTCAGTTCCTTAAATAGACCATTGACCTTCTATTGTGATAGACATCGTGTGATGGCTGAAACAGATCACAATAGATAATTTCCTGCATGGTGGATTCAGTTCCTTAAATAGACCATTGACCTTCTATTGTGATAGACATCGTGTGATGGCTGAAACAGATCACAATAGATGATTTCCTGCATGGTGGATTCAGTTCCTTAAATAGACCATTGCCCTTCTATTGTGATAGACATTGTGTGATGGCTGAAACAGATCACAATAGATGATACTTGCATTAAGGATACATTAACTATGAAGTTTTTGAGTTATGGTGAATATCATGAGACTTGATATTCCTGGTTAGACCATATTTCTGATATCACAGTGATGTGATGTAAATAAAAATAAACTTTCACAATTAACTGTGTTACTTTCTTGGATGATAGATTTTATCTTCCCTAGCTAAGAGGGAGTGTTAATGTGTTATAGCTTCAGTCGATAATTGTATTGGATTGTGTTCACTGATCAGGCTATGTTAGTTTGAATAGTTCACCGACTGTATTATTACTATGCTAACCACCATTAATCACATCAGTTGTTTACGTAAAACTTATACTAGCAAATGAAAGGTTTGAGGAGTCACATCCATGATGGAACGTGACTCCATGTGGAGTCATGTTCCATCGTGGATGTGACTCCACTCACTTATATATATAAACATTGCAGACCATTGGAGAGATACAACGACACATAAATATAACATTCTCTACGTTCTCCTCTATTTCAGTCAAACAATAGCAGATTTGTTCAGTCGTCAGATAATATAATATGTGTATACCTATGTACTGAGCATGAGCCAAGTTCAACATAATAAATATTGAATATTTATTTGTGAATACATATAATTATAATTTGGAAATTTGAAGACAGACATACAGGAATTAAAATTAAAATCTGATCTAAAATTCAACAATAAGACTGCATTTATGAGGGCATTTATGGTGATATTTGAGGAGGCATGACTTTTGGGCCTTTTTTATGTCCTTTGGGGGGCTCAAAATTGGCCTTGTAGGCTGAGTCCAACCTAGAATTTATTGCTTTCAAAATGTAGTTGGTGTTAGTCGTAAAGTTTCGTATGCCGTCGGGGGTGTTAGTTATGTATGCACCAACAAGTAGTTGATACTATCGATGGTTAGGAATGGGTGACAACGTTTGGTTGCACCCCTTCGGATTGTATATAAACATTGTACTTTCTTTTCAAGGCATCATGATCATTGTAGCTATTGTGAATGTATTGAATTCTGAATGATTAATGAAAGCTTTGGTGTTCTCTGATCTATCTTTGTTATTTACATTTCTTGTTTAATGTCTATGCATCAGTAAACTAGTCTACCCTAGCGGGTAAACATTTGGCGCCGTTGACTAGACGCACTCGGATGGCGTGCAGACACAATGGGCTTACCGGTTGGTGAAATTAATCCGAAAGCAAACGACACATGTACAGAATTGTACGAAGGAGAAGACAACCAGACAACGGAATTTAGAATCCTGCTTCAGGTGGAAATAGAAATCTACGTCCATCGAGAAGCCACCGGAGAGGAAGTTCCAGCAAGTGTCGTATGGGTCGGGATTGAGGCTAACCCTGCAGCCAACTGGTTGCTAAACCACCTCCCTCGCTTGTTAGCACAGGAATTGCTCACACAACGCGCTCGCCTGGAAGAGATTGCTCAAGAGGAACGATGGCAGGAAGTCCTCCGGGAGTACCATGAACACAAAAACAAAAGACTTCAGGAGGAACGCGATGGGAAATGCCATTAGGAATAGTCATGTCTGAAGGTGACAGAAGGAAGGACACTGTGAAAAATAAGAATAACGAGATCATTCCATTAAGAGATTGTAATAAAATATGAATAAATAAGTGTCCTTTTGTTTTTTGAAATTCTGTGTTGATTATTGGTGTGAGGAAAAGCATTTATGCCCAACCAGTTGAATAAGAATAGGAATTTAAAGAAGGAACTCAAGGGAGAACAAGTTCTTCAAAAAGCAATACTTGAAAAACAAGCCGAGCGAAGGGGGAGGTTCATGAGACGTGCCAATAGACTATCGGAGGGGGTAAGTGAAGGCAACGGTCTAGAGGAACCTAACCACGAGGACGACGGAAGTGACAACGAGGATCTGTTGGAAGAAACAAAGAACTTGTTTGAGACCTTAACTTTAACACCAAGGACAGAAGCCCGAAGGAAGGCAGAAGAGGAAGCCGAACAGAGGGAGTACACTTGTGCAGTTGTCACGGAAAGTGTCAAAGTGACAGAAAGGCACGTGGATCACACTACTCCGAGTAGTTCGGGAACGTCAGTTAACCGGGAAAAAAATTTCGGAGGACCGACGACAAGACCATCCAACCTATCGTACAATCAGTACAACAAACACTTCCGGTGACTCAACCGACAACGCAACAGGTGGTACATACCACTGTCCCACCCCTGAGGGTGAATATGGCCGCTAACAAGAAGTTACCCAAGTTCCATGGCGATGGAAAAGAAAATGGAGTCGCTGACCAGGCGGAATGGATGAAATAGTTTTTGGCAACCCTCCGATGGGTAGCAATCGATTGGTACTCTGACTTAGACCAAAGAGGAGTGACCACCTGGGACATTTTGAAGAAGGCATTCGAAAATGAGTTTAGGCTCCTGCGAGACGACAATGAAATCGTCTCTAAAATATATGGAACCAAGCAAGGGAAAAAGGAGACCGTGTGGACCTATGGCCTCCGCTTAAAAGAACTTGTGGGAAAGATAGAGAGTCAACCAGCCGACGGCTTGAAGAAGAGATGGTTCGTCAAACGGTTGAAATCAAACCTCCGGAGGAAGATGAAGATAGTTCCTCCCACTTCATATTTCAATGCATATAACCGGGTGATGGACCTAGAAAGTGAACAAAAGATGTTGAAGAAGAAGAAAAACAAGTCCTCTTCGTTGAATGAGGATGACACTTCAGGGGACGATAGCGACAGTGACGGAGAAGCAAAGAAAAAATCACTGCAATACAAAAGGATATGGAAAGAATGCTTAAAGAATTCAAAAATATGAAGGGAAACACCAGTCGGAATGAAGGAGACTTGTGGTGTACCGACTGCAAGGAGGCCGGCCACACAAAGGGCGCATGCCCAAAGAAAATGTTATGCGATAGTTGCCAAATGGCGGGCCATTCCACAAAGGAATGTCCGTTCAACATGAAGACACGGGGCCACCAACAAGTCATGTTCATGCAAGAAGCGTTAGCCTCAAGAGCACCCGAAAACACACAGAGCACAGCATCGTCGGGCGGCTACAGGAATAACCGTCGTGGAGGAAGGTGAAATGGCAATAATAACACCGACGGAGGCTGGAGCCACATCCAGTACGATGCTAGCGGGAGGCCAATGATTCAATGCTGGACATGCAACCAATGGGGGCATTTTGCGAGGGAGTGTTTGAAGGGGGAAAAGCCACAATTCCTTTGCAAATGGTGCGGGCCCGGAGACCACGACGACACAAAATGCCCAAAACCCGACGTAACCTTCCTGAATACTGAATGCAATGAAGGGGGAGTGTTGGCAATCACCCAGGAGCAAGCAAAGAAGGCCACCTACCCACATCCAGAGATTGAGAAGAAAAGAGTACGCGAGGCCAAAGAAGACATCGAGAGAGAAATGATGGCCAAACGGAAAGAAACACACGACGCCGCAGGAACCTCCCAAGGAGGCCACGCGGAACATAAAATACTAAGGCAAATAATGCAAACAAAAATCCCAATACAATTGGGAGACCTCCTTGCAACCATGCCACAATTAAGAACGACCCTGCTTAACATGGTACCATCTCCTAACGTGCCGAAGGTGACCGAGACAAAGGCAAACCCCCTCGGGAAGGGAAAGTCTATTGAGGACCTGATGCTGTTGGCACTCAACACGGGAAGGCATCTTGCAGTAGTGGAGATGGGAATTCTTGGCACAATACTTAAGGACACTATCATCGATAGAGGATTGGGTGTCAATGTTCTACTCGAAGAGACATAGAGGAAACTCGGGCAACCAACACTGTGGCCGCCAACCTTCCAACTGGTAGGAGCAGACCAGCATGGGATCAAACCCATAGGTACATTAATGGCACAAAGGATAATGATTGGCACCCAACCGTTTGTGATGGACTTTATAGTCATTCCAGTGAAGAAAAAGGGATACAACTCTCCTAGGGAGAGGATGGCTTGTGCAAGAAAAATCTAAGCATGACTAGAAACAAAATGTAATTTCAATGGAGAGAGATGGCTGGAAATTTACAATCGGTTTGAGAAATCAATTGGTTAGCGAAGACCTGGTATCTTCGTCAAGATTGGACATCGAGGAAGAGATTGACAAAGGGAGACAAGAGCCGAACAAGGAAGGTGTGTTGGAAATAGAGGGATACTCCGATGATGACATGGACTCACTAAATGGGCTCTTCCATTGGTAGATGGAAGATTATGAATTGAGGCACTGCAACAAGTTGGAGATAGATGGAGTGGAAAAGCCTACCTTTCTGCCACAATACAGAGAGTATAAAGAGGGAGAGCTGTAAATTCAGGAAACCCCCGCACACCAATTTGACAAAGAGAAACCTATCAAGTATGAAGAGTCGTCAGTCAAGACCATGAATTTGGGAGACGAGACCAACCCAAAGAATATTTTTATAGGGGATGACTAGAACCCCATTTTGAAGGCTACCACATTTAAAATCTTCACAGAATACAAAGATGTATTCGCTTGGACCTATAAAGACTCAAAGGGGGTATTGCCGGAATTGTGTCCACCGAATTCCACTGGTAGGAGTTGTACCCATACGAAAATGTCCATAAATAATGAATAAGAATTATGCAACCCGTGTCAATGAAGAAACTGAAAGGATACTTGAGGCAGGCATCATATTTTGGGTGCAAACGAGCGAGTGGGTGTCACCGATTGTGATCTCGGTAAAAAAGGACACGAGCCAAATAAGAATGTGTGGACTTTAGGTGTTTGAACGCAGTTACAATCAAAGATCCCTTTCCAATCCCTTTCACGGATAGTATCTTAGAGGAGGTCGCCGGTCATGAGATTTACTCCTTCATGGATGGATTCTCAGGATACGATTAGATATCCATCGCCGAAGAAGACAAGTTGAAGACAACGTTCATAGTAGAGAATGGCATATATGCTTATAACTGAATGCCGTTCGGACTCTGCAATGCCCTGGCGACATTTCAAAGAATAATCCTGCATATATTTGACAAAATGTTCGTAGGCAACTTCAGAGCCTTTCTGGACGACTGGTCTATATTTAGTGCCGAAGATACCCATTTGGTCGCCCTTTGGGAATGCATGGAAAGATGCAGACAGGCACGACTGGCCCTCAACCCCAAGAAATGTCGGTTCATGGTACCATAGGGGAAACTACTTGGACACATTGTGTGTAAGGCTGGACTAAAAATTGACCCGGACAAGATAAGGGTGATTCTCGAGATGAAGCCACCCACGGATGTTACAGGACTCAAATCATTCCTCGGACAAATAGGATACTATCGGAGATTTATCAAACATTTTTCTCATGTATCTCGTCCGATGGATCAACTAACTCGGAAGGGAGAACCTTATAATTGGGGAACATAGCAAGGGGAAGCCTTTGAAGACCTTAAGGAAAGGTTGGTAGCCGCACCTATCCTGGCGTACCCTAACTGGGATAAAGAATTCCATGTGCATGTGGATGCATCCAATTTCATGATTGGAGCCACACTAGCACAGACAGGTGACCACGGGTTAGATCACCCCATATACTTCGCAAGCAGGCTCCTCTCAAAGGCAGAGAAGAACTACAACACGATGGAGAGAGAAGCGTTGGGGATGGTGTATGTTGTGCAAAAATTCCGGCATTACGTACTCGCTACCCCATTCACCTTCTTCGTGGATCATTAGGCCTTAATGTACTTGGTGAACAAACCACTTATTTAGGGCCGAGTAAGCAGATGGCTGCTTATGTTGCAGGAGTTCACCTTTAACATCATAGTACGATCGGGAAAAAGTCACATGTGTGCAGACCACCTATCGTGCATCAAATTTGGGGAGCTGTCCAAGGGGGTGAATGACAACTTCTCGGACGCCCATCTTTTCTGTATTGTTGTTCTTCCTCCGTGGTATGCAAGTGTTGGAGAATTCTTGTCCACAGGACAATGTCTGGAGGGAATGCTGCCAGGAGAGAGAAGGAAACTTGTTCTCAGAAGTAAGACCTTCCAACTCATTAACGGGTTATTGTACAAAATGGGACCCGACGAGGTACTTCGAAGGTGTGTGATGGAAGAAGAGGTACACAGTGTTCTGAGGGAGGGCATATGGGACCCAATATGACAACCTAGAAGGTTTTACTCGTAGGGCTATGGTGGCCTAAGTTGTATAATGACGCACGAGAATGGGTGATGATTTGCGACACCTATCAAAGAGCTAGGAAACCACTCAAGCGGGACTTTATGCCATTAAACCTGTCCAATGCTCAGGAGTTACTCGAGCGATGGGGACTAGATTTTGTCGAACCGCTAAAGGCAAGCAAGAGACGCAGGTGTCGATACATTGTGGTGGCAATTGAATACCTTACCAAATGGGTTGAAGCTAGAGCCCTGTTAGACAACTCTGCACTAAGCATGATGAAATTTATCTATGAACAGATAATCACACGGTACGGCATACCCATTCAGCTCACTAGCGATAGAGGAGGGCATTTTGTTAACCATGTAATATGATTGCTCGCCATGGAATTTAAATTTTTTCACTAACTCTTGAGCCTCTACTACCCGAGGGCAAACAGGTAGGTCAAAGCTACCAACAAGATACTCGTGTTGGTAATTTACAAGTCATGCGGAGTAGAAGGCGAGGACTAGGAAGAGCGACTTCCATCAGTACTATGGGAATACTGTACGGCATACAAAGTCACCATTGGAAACACTCCATTCCAGTTGATGTACAGACAAGAGGCCGTTGTCCCAGCATAATTTATGGTGCCCAGCCTCCGAATAGCACTCGACAACAAACTCGGCAACATGGAGAGCCTCTGGGAACGTTTGTATGCCCTTAACAAACTCGACGAACGACGGATGTTGGCACAGTGGGCAACGGATGTGGGCCAACAACGTTGGAAGCATTGGCACGACAAGTACCTGTTAATAATTTACCAGTTACTGAGAGGGGTGGGGTGAATCAGTAACAAATTTTTTTATTATAATTCTAAAACTAGCAAACAGATTTTGCATTAAAGAACAGAAAGTCAATCAACCATTTCCTGTCAGAAGCAAAATGACGTAGATCAACACAGGTGTTTATACGTGGAAACCCTCGGTTAGAAGGAAAAAATCACGGTGAGACAAAGCTCACAACTTCACTATTGTAGAATGAAGGTGCCCTGTTAGGAGCTTACAAAGCACTGATCATAGTGCTACCTGATTAAGGGATTTTACAGAGATCGATTAAGATCTGAACCCTATTAAAGGTTGCCTGGTTACAAGACTTTAGACATCACCAAAGATGTTACCCTGTTAGGGGATTTTTACAATAAACCGATTAGGTCCACCCTAATATAGGGATTTGAATATACTTTCACTACTGATAAACATAATGATCTATTGTGACACTGAATGTCTGATTAGATCATACCTATGTTCCTTTTTAGCCTGGCTGTTGAACTCTGCTACTTTTTGTGCAATATTTCTCAGAAGATATCTCTCCTCTGCTCTATGCAATCATCTAATTTCAACAACTACACATCTTGCGTCCTATGACCTGTATTTATACAAGAGATTCTACGTAATGAAACCCTTAACTCATAGAATCACCAGGCTGCAAACTCCGCAATAAATCATGCAATCAGTGAAAAAGCTATGCGTACTGAACTGGAGTTTACCTTGCAAGACATCCGCATGAATTAAAGCTAACTCCTGTTTAAAAAGCTAACTCCACTTCTAAGCGGTGGATGTCCCGTATAATCCTACTTTTAACTCAAACTGATCCATTAAACCCGGTGCAGACCTTTAATCTGCTTCAGACCGGTGTGACCTTATATCCGGTTCAACTTATGCATACTGAGACTGGTGTGTGTCCTTACCGGTGAGTATTATCGACCGGTGCAAACATTATGTTGCTTGTCTACCGGTGTCTTCTAAGTGTTGTGAGTGACCGGTGCATAGCGTTTGTTTGTGGATGGACACTAATGGCAATCTTGAATTGCTAACAATCTTCCCCTTTGTCATTGGTGGCAAAACTATACACAAACTTCACTCACTTACTGATCATAGTGCCTTGTATCCCCTTGGCTGAAAGTTTTGCACTGTACTGTTCTGTAGAACACTTCCCCTATCTAAATGCTCTGGTGTTCTTCTCCTTTGTTCTGCTTCTGTTTACTTCTCAATTTTGTCACTTTATGGCCATCTATGACTATCTATCTTCCCCTTTTTGCCTCCAGAGGAGAAAGGGTGTAGCTGCTCTAAGGAATTTACATTTGGAGTTTGTTGAAGATATCCTTGTAGGTAGTCTTAGCAGATTGTAAAAAGGGTGCCCATTGACTGATTACATATTCCATATTCTTCTGGGCTGCTTTGAGAGAAACAATTAAGTTCTGCATGTCTTCCACGGTTTTATAGTCTGGTTCATTTATTAGATTCTCCATAGAAGTTGATGTTTGCTGCATGATGTCAAATGTTGGTGCTAGAAACATCTGAAATCCAATTATTTCTTGGATTCTCTTATACTCTTTTTTAGCAATTTTCCCCAGTGTTAGAGTCAAACTTGTCATTTCTCTGCTGTAAGTAGTTGCGGTTTTGTTCTTAATATCAAACTGAGAGGACAGTACTCTAATTTCTTCTGAGACCTTTGCTGATTTGTCTGACAAATCTTGCAAGAATGTATCGAAATTGGATGTTCTTGTCATCAGACTATTTGCCACTTACAATTGCTCCTGCAACATTTTTAAGTTGGCTGTCACATTGACCTTGATTTCTTCACCTGTTTGTGGAGAATCTCCACTCTTTTCTTCTCATAGTGGTCAATGGCCATTGTTTCTAGATCTGTTAGATCCTCACCGATTGCCTGTGTAAGTACCTCTAGTTGATCGATGACCGGTTCATCTTTATCAATGTCTGCATCTGGTACAAAGTTGCACAGGATGTTCTTTACTGTAGTTAGGACCATGTCCTGTTTCCTCTTGGTCAACTCCTTGAGCTGCCTTGTTGACATTTTGCTGATGTCTACTACTGTTTCGGTGATTTTACTTTTCCTTGCTTCTTTTTCCTTAGCAAATGTTAGTTTCCTTTTTGAAGATGAGCTAGGAATATCTCCGTGTTCTTGCTGACCTTGCTCTTGCTCCGGTCTTAGCTGCTCTGTGTGGACAGAGGTCTCTTCTTTTTGCCCTTTGTTGTCTTCCATTATTCGATGAGCTCTGCTTTCCAGTTGAACTTCTTCTTCCGGTGGCTTACTACTTTCAACATTTTGTGGTTGTTCTCCCAGTGGGTCTTCTTTTTGTTGTTGCTTCTCAGCAGTATGGAGTTCCCCTATGGGTATATCACTTTCTATTTCTTGTTCAACATTTGGTTGATCATTAGTTAAGAGCTCCTCTGGTTGCATAGGTCTATTCTGATCCTGAGGACCATATCCTTCTAATGTTGTGAAGTCATAACTATTCCAGTAGTCTAGAGTGTCTTTGTAGACTTTGTTCTCATATCCATTCAATATCTCTATGACTATATCAAGTGTCTTTAGGTTCATGGATGCTTCTTCTAGTAGAAGCTTTATTCTTTCTTCACTAAACCCTGGTCGGACCTTGAGTAGTGTTTCTCTAGTGATTCTGGTGTTCATTCTTAGACTGGTCTTCTATTTTTCTTGTAGCCTGTTGTTTAGTTCCGGTGGGAACTTGGATATGTAGTCCCTAGGAGTCCTATGATAGTCCATGAAGATCTCTACAATTCCGACAATCAGCTTTTGTTTGTCTTCTTCGTTTAGTACACTATACCATTTAGCTGCATTGTCTACATTTCCAAAGTCCATAACTTCAGTAATTAAGTCATCAACATGCATAGGTTGATAGTTACCTTTGTTTGGTGAGATGAGAACCATTGGACTCGTTGCTTGTTCCTTGGTTAAGTCTACTAGTACCGGTGCTTCTTCCCCTAGTATCCCCTTCCCTTTACTGATGTCAGGTGCCGGTTTAGCTGTAGCTCTTTGTGCTGCTTCTTCTGCTTGTCGATGAGTCTGAAGAAGGTTGGTCCATAGTGTGACTTCCTCATTGTGCACCTTTTCAATTTCTCCAATAAGCACTAGGCCTATCCTTCTTATAGTTGCAAAGGTTTTCTGATGTAGTTCAGCCTGTTCTGCTGCCTCGTCCAGAGTAAGGTGATTTTGAACCTCCAGAAGAGCTCGTATCCTCTCTTCCTTTTCTCTTACTTCTGCGGCTTTCCACCGGGCCTCGATATTCTGTAAAAGTTGTTCTGGTAGAGTAGTGCGAAGTCCACCAGGATGATAATTAAATTTGTGGAGGCAAAATGCTACTGCTTCCTCAAGTTTGTCCTTGTCTTCATCGCTGCTTAAGTCATATCTTCTCCTTATAGTGCCTAAGTTTCCAACCTTCTTCAGTCCTTCCACAATTTCATCTATTGTGGGCTTGGCTCGTCTAGGTGGATCCTCTTTTGACACTTTTTCAGTCTACTTTTTCCTAATCAGAGGAACTGTGACTTCAGGGTCTATTTCTTCTAGTTCTTCCTCTTGGATGCTGGGTACCAGTTTTTCTTTCTTCCTTCGACCTTTGGACTATTCTATCGCCGATTTCTTTCTTGGTGGAGGCGTCCTTTTATAGACAATTTTGATCAGTGTCCTTTTTGACAGATTCTGAAGAATTTCTGTGTATGTACTAAACTGATTTGCACTGAGATCCAAATTTGCATCATTTAGTGCCTCAGCATATGCCTTAACGTCTTTGGCTGAGATCTCATAACCCAGCTCAGGAGCATATGCATCTCTCGGTTCAACTGCTTGAATAATGTAGTTGTCGGTGGTGACCAGAAAACATACCTCATCCTTGTAATGTTTGACAATTGCCGATGGAATTCTTTCCCTCTCGTGCATCTCCAGTTGAAAGGCTTCGAAATGTTTGGTCATGGCATTGCTTAGCTGGTCTCCTTGTCTATTTGCCATTTCAGTGATTTGATGCATGATCGGTTTGTCGGTTCTCGAATTCACTTTTCCGAATCCTGGGAAGAAATCCAAGTAGAAGTATAGGCACATCAGAAGGGTTCCATACTTCATAGATTTCTTCTTCACAACTCCAAGCTTCTTCATATTTTCAAAGATTTGGTTTCGAAGCATTGTACAAATGTCGTATTGGACATTTTCATGCATAATGCGATGCGCAACATGAATTGCTCCACTGGTACGCTGTTTAGATTGCTTAACTGGCAGACTTTATATTCGATAACAGCGGACGCGAAACACACTCCATCTTCAATGTCGTTAATAGTCATGAGTCGACCATCGAACTTCGACTTGGTTAGCTTGTTGACGATAGAATTGGAGATGGTGCGCAAGGTTATCGCTTCCCCTTTGTCACTGTACCCGATCACTCTGTGGAGATCCTCTTTGGTGATCTTGTGACATGCCCCTTGGTTGAGCCAGAATCCTAGTTCATGAAGACGGCTTAGTACCAGTCTAATTTGGTCCTCTCGGAAGATTGCAGGATAGCACACACCATTTATTAGACCGGAAGATACCAAATTGGCATATTTGTCGAGTAGTTTCCCTTCTTCACATAGCGACACATTCTCCTTGAATGAAGGTTTCTCCGATTTCTTCCTGTTTGGCGTGAATGAACGTTGTAACATCCTCGGTCAGGAGGACTCCTTTTGGTATGGAAGAGAGAGCACCAGCCATGTCGTTTTCTCTGTTCTGCATAGGCAAGATGTTGTATGCTGGTCTGTTCACTAGATCTCCTTTGATCAGCTTCACGATAGATGAAAATGAAGCCATTCTTCCTAACCAGTACTTTTGCAGATAGTGGTTTCTCAGAGATCACAATGTAAAAATAATACTTAGCACAAGAATTCCTAAATCACAAAGTAAGCAAAGTGAAAACTTGCGAGTAATTTCCCCTTTCCTTTATAGGGCTAGGTTATAACGGTAATTACCAAACGGTAACTATTTGTTAAACGACTACAGTAATAAATGCTTTACCTACCTTTTTCCGTTTTACCAATCGGTTGATTGTAAACTTGCCTTACCGGTTAATCTTGAAGACCGAATGAGCCCGACTCTCATCAGTCATACTGGGAATGGTAGTGGATCTATCGGTTCCCTCTAAACCTTCATGGTTTAGTTTGATGAAGAAATATCGCCATCAGCAGATGGTGATCTTTCCTCTGTCTTCTTTTCAACGGAGATTTTTGATTCTTTTACAAACCAAATCTATTTGACCGTTTTCTTAGTCTTTTCTTCCTTGTTGATCTTTTCTTCAGATTTAACCGGCTCCTTGTTACGAGATGATCGGTTTCTGCATTCTTTGGCTTTGTGTCCCACTTTGTTGCAGTGATAGCAGATTACTCCAGTTGCTTTCCATGAGTTCATTCTTCTAGTGTCAGTTGGCTTGTTGTGAGATCCATTATAGTTGTGTGATCCACGATTCACACAGTTCACTATGCTCAAGTCCTTGCTTCTTTTAGTGAGTATTGGTTTTGGGGATTTGAGTGCCATTGTCTTGGATCTGCATTCTTGTGCTTTGTGTCCAAATTTATTGCATGCATAGCAGTACCCTCTGAAGCTTCTTATGTTGCTGATCGACACAGATGTGGGACTGGACCAGCACTCACTGGTCTTGTGGCCCTTTTTACCGCAGTTCTTGCAGTAGCTATTGTTGGTTTTTACCGGTGCATTCCTGCAGTTATTGGTCTTATGACCTGATTTCCCACAGTGGTTGCAAGATGTGTTAGGGAAATTCTTAATCTTTTGCACCAATGATTTCATCTTATCCTTCTTGATTGCTTTTGCCCTAGAGGGCTCACCATTCCTTTTTGCCTTTTCACCGGTGAAACCAAGACCGGTCTGATCTTCGTGTCTTCTCTGACCTTTGAGTTGTTCATCAAGCTTAGTTGAACTTTCGTTGTATCTTCTCAGTATTTCATTTGTCTCTTCAAGTTCGTTCATTTGCTCCCTTAGTTGATGCAATTCTTGAGACAGTCTATTGCATGCTTCATTCCTATCATGCCAGCCTTTCTGCATGTGGGCATTTTCTTGGGTGACACTCTGCATGTCTTCTTGAAGTTGTAGAATGATAAGTTCATTTGCTCCTATGGCCTCCACTGCCCGGTCCCTTGCTTTCTCCGAGGCTGACAAAGACTTGACTGCCGAATTTCTTTTATCTTCAGCTTTTCTCTTCTTCTCAATTAATTCAGTCATCCTTAGGGCATTGTCTTCTTGTTCTCTTTTAATATTAGAGATTTCATCGGTCAGGATATGATTCTTTTCCATGAGTTCAGATACTGCCTCCTCAGCTTCATCAGATCCACTCTGTCCAGGGAGCTCATCAATGGTTTCATTGCTCTCATTCAGTTGTAGTTCTAGCTCCTTTCTTTTCGCAAGTGATCTCCTCAATCTGTTCTCTAGAGAGGCTATGAGGTCATTGGCTTCCTCAAGTTGCTTTTGATACCGGTAAACCTCCATGATCTTTCTCTTCAGCTGTTAGGGTTGAAAGCAAAGAGAACTTGGCTCTGATACCAATTGTTAATAATTTACTAGTTACTGATAGGGGAGGGGTGAATCAGTAACAAATTTTTTTATTATAATTCTAAAACTAGCAAACAGATTTTGCATTAAAGGACAAAAAGTCAATCAACCCTTTACTATCATAAGCAAAATGACTCAGATCAACACAGGTGTTTATACGTGGAAATCCTCGGTTAGAAGGAAAAAACCACGGTGAGACAAAGCTCACAACTTCACTACTGTAGAATGAAGGTGCCCTGTTAGGAGCTTACAAAGCACTGATCATAGTGCTACCCGGTTAAGGGATTTTACAGAGATCGATTAAGATCTGAACCCTATTAAAGGTTGCCTGGTTATAGGACTTTAAACATCACCAAAGATGTTACCCTGTTAGGGGATTTTTACAATGAACCGATTACGTCCACCCTAATATAGGGATTTGAATATACTTTCACTACTGATAAACGCAATGATCTATTGTGACACTGAATGTCTGATTAGATCATACCTCTGTTCCTTGTTAGCCTGGTTGTTGAACTCTGCTACTTTTTGTGCAACATTTCTTAGAAGATATCTCTCCTCTGCTCGATGCAATCATCTAATTTCAACAACTACACATCTTGCGTTCTATGACCTGTATTTATACAAGAGATTCTACGTAATGAAACCCTTAACTTATAGAACCGCCAGGCTACAAACTCCGCAATAAATCATGCAATCAGCAAAAAAGCTATGCGCACTGAACTGGAGTTTACCTTGCAAGACATCCGCATGAATTAAAGCTAACTCCTGTTTAAAAAGCTAACTCCACTTCTAAGCGGTGGATGTCCCGTATGATCCTGCTTTTAACTCAAACTGATCCATTAAACCCGGTGCGGATCTTTAGTCTGCTTCAGATCGGTGTGACCTTATATCCAGTTCAACTTATGCATACTGAGACCGGTGTGTATCCTTACCGGTGAGTATTATCGACCGGTGCAAACATTATGTTGCTTGTCTACCGGTGTCTTCTAAGTGTTGTGAGTGATCGGTGACCCCTTACCGGTGCATAGCGTTTGTTTGTGGATGGACACTAATGACAATCTTGAATTGCTAACAGTACCTTCGACACACCCGATTCTCCCCAGGGCAACTCGTACCAAAGTACAATGGGTGGAACGAGATCAAACCTGTCTAGTTTAAGGTGAAATGGCTAGGCCCGTACCAAGTTCAGTAAGTCAATTCCAATGGGGCAATTAAGTTGTCCACGTTAGATGGGCAACCCATAGCCGACACTGTCAACGGCTCGAAGTTGAAGCCGTACCATGATCACCGGGCCCACCACGCATCGTCGGGTGACCATCCAGGTGGAAATTTTTTTTTAAAAAGAAGAGGACACCGTACGGCCGTATGACAAAACGGGAAAAGTGCGCGGTATGTTGAAATACATCGTACAGTGTTGTGACTATATGGTACTTAATGACCGTACGACCTAGTCACCGTATGGAAAAGGCAGGGATTTTCATGGTGTTTCGTACGGCAAGAGGTTTCCGTATTGATCCGTACGGCAAGGAAAGTATCACACGTGCAAAAGAGAGGTGGTATGGCATATACACGGGTCAGAAGTACTGAGAAGAGTGGCAGCTTGTACGGGCATTGACGTAGGGAATAAGGATATACCTGGTATCATTGTGCGAGATCAAGGAGAAGATTAAAAACACTGTACGCCACGCACATGCAAAAAACAGTAAGCAGAACAATACCGTATAGAAGGAAGGCACCAGTTAGCAAATTGAATTGGTGCTTGTGGAAGTCTGGGGCAACCGTACAACCCTCCAGGTAGTTAGGGAAAGCTAAACAGTTATATTTTCATTTAAAGCAAGCAAGGAGAAACAGTTATGGAATCGGCGGGCAAACGAACTTGGAGAAGGTTGGAAGAGGACTCTGGGAGCAGTAATCCCAGCATGAGCAAAAATACACAGACACTTCCTTCTGGCGTACGAGTTGCAGGCGCAGGTACAGGACAAAAGTCACAAATTTAGAGGCCACAAATGGCGGCTACAGGATCTCAGAAAGATGATATCACAACACAAACCATTGCTTTCAAGGGTTTGGACGGCTTGGCATGCCGAAGATGGTGGTATGAGAGCAAGGATACCCTGAAAAACCTCTTGGTCAAAGACAACCTCTCGAGGGCTCAGGTACAATTGGTTATCCAAATGCCCATTTTCTGTATCAAGGATTTTGAAGGCCCATTGCGGGAAATGATTGAGTCCTTCGACAGATTTTCAAAATAGAGCACCCTTCCCTACTCACCCTTCCCTACTTGAACCACTTGGTGACGGTTTCCTTCATAGCATCCGAGTTTCGCCGAGTGTTTGGGTTGCCAGCTAAAGGAGTAAAGGTTGACCTGAAGCCGTAGAAAATGAGTGCAGAGAATAAAGATTTTTATATCCGGCTGGGTTGTAGAGATGATCTTATGACTGCGGAGGAGTCCCTCAGGAAGTCATCACATAATCGAGGAATGAAGAAGACCATCTGGGAGGGCCATTGGCGATGCCTTATGGATGTGGTGAAGAGCTGTCTTACAGGGTCTAGCTGCGCTTCAGATATCTCATTCCAGCAGGTTACTTTGATGAACCACTTACCAGGCGACAGAATGTATGATTGGGCTACTTTACTTGCCGAGCGGATGTATGCTTTTATGACGCTTCAACACCGCATGTTCTACATGCCACACTATGCCATTGGGCTCTTCTTGGATGCGGTCGAGCGACAGATTCCATCCGCCATTTTGTCACGTTAGGTTAAGGTGGGCCCTTTGGCTCAAGGCGAGCCTCCCATCATGAGATGGCGCCACTTGGATACCTTGGGCCGACAGAAGGTAGTGTTGGCTCGAAACAAGCCAGACAGGAGTTGGAGGCCAGTGGGGCGCATGGAGATATAGATAGCGGCCGCGGGGAGACATCAGAGGAGAGTGCTTCGGAGGGTGATGACGAAGAAGAAGTGGAGGTAATCTCAGCCACCCTGTTATTGTTCCCACGTCCCGTGCTCTCCAGTGTGGCACAATTGGCCTTGGTCTCCAGTCCGATAGCCATTCCAGCATTTGGCCAGGTTCAAGTTCCCGTTCAGTTGACTTCACCTGTAGTCACGTCGGAAAGAGTTTCCATAGCGACTGTGCCTCCTGAGCTAGAGATAGTGGATAGCGAGAGCATACCTCCCGTTCCTATACAAGATACAACCTTAGTGGGCGGGGACGTGGCAGAGGAGATGGAGCGGTCCCCCGAGCAAGGTAGGGCTGAGTCAGGGCAGGTGCGGCTAGAAGTGCTGGGGTCGCAGCTTGTGGTAACCTTTGATGACTCCCTTTTGATTGATTCCGGCCATAACAATATGGATGGGGGAGTGCTGGTTGAGGTATTTTCTGCACCTACATGTCATAGTGGACCACCAATGATGGGTTGCGCGAGTGCTTACCTAGCACAAAGGTCCCTTGCACCGGTGACACGGGGACCTTCCATCCAATCCCCTCAGCGAGGACATCCATTGGGATGGCGGAGAGTTGGGTAATGCTGGAGGTGGCGGGTAGAGTGTAGAGGTGGTGGCAGCCACGGTGCAGGCAGAGGAGGGGGAACCGGTAGATGTGATGATGGCCAAGGATTTGGAGGAGTATATCGATTCTCTTATAGTGGTGATTGATAGGGGCCGACAGTTGGTGCAAATAGTGTTAAAGGCACGGGAGACAGAGGAGGCTCGAGAGAGTACTTGGGTGGCCGCAAAGAGATCTCGGGAGGAGATAGCCGCCTAGTTAGCCACCTAGCAGAGTGCGTGGTCGACGAAGCGTGCAACACTTTTGGCACAACTGGAGGCACGAATGCTGGTAAGAGTATAGTCGAGGCCCAACTAGCTGAAGCCAAGGAGGCATGCAGTCACAAGGAGACTGAGCTATAGGAGGTTACTCTCATGCTCAAGGAAGCAGTCGAGACCAACTCCTAGATACAGGCGGATCTAGATATTCATACGCAGTAGGTGTATCAGTTAAGCCAAAAGATGAATTCTTCGGCGTCCCAACCGCCAGTTCCAGGGATGCCCCCTTCCACTTCTTAGCTGATTTCTTTTTCTTATGTACTGGGCATTATCTCCATTTTGTTGTTTAGTCGCCAGAGACGACTTTTCTTTGGGGGGGATGATGTTAGCCGTAAAGTTTAGTATGTCGTCGGGTGTTAGTTATGTATGCACTGACAGGCAGTTGATACTGTCGACGGTTGGGAACGGATGACAACGTTTGGTTGCACCCCTTTAGATTGTATATAAACATTGTACTTGCTCTTCGAGGCATCATGATCATTGTAGCTATTGTAAATGTACTGAGTTTTGAATGATTAATGAAAGCTTTGGTGTTCTCTAATCTATCTCTGTTATTTACATTTCCTCTATAATGTCTATGCATCAGTAAACTAGTATACCCCAGCGGGTAAATAGTTGGTTCAGAATTGCATAAGTATGAGTTGAAGGCTCATTTGTAGGGTTTTTGGTTTTATGCAGATTTGAGAGACTTAGTGACTTCTTAGTCCTTTTCTTTCATTTTTCCATGCTTCTTGTAACAACAGTTTTTATAGATGCAAAAATATATATTGGAGATCATCTTTACATAGTTTGGACCTTCTTGTTTATTCCAAAAATGTGTATTGTTGTATGATTGATAGGGCTTTTAGAGGAAATATATCTTTTTCCTTTCAGTTTGTGTCTTATGCCATACCCTCTTTGTAATCAAGGTGTTTTATGCAGGTTATAGTCTGTATTAGGGGGTATTGTTATGGTTTAGGGAAGTTAAAGTCATTTTCCTTCATAGATTATCTCTCCTTCACATTTCTTTGTGAAATACTCATCCACACACATAAAATAAGTTGTGTTAAGTTTACCATCATGTTTTGATGATCAGGAGTCATATTTTTTCTGTTGGCTACAAATTCTAAAATTCTGGTGTATCACCTTATTTACAACATTTTGAGTTTAATTTATTTTATGTCCGGTCTTTTCCTTTTTTTTTGTCATCTTTCTATCCCTTTTCCTCAGAAAGTTAAGTTTTTTGGGACTTTAGTTGAAGTATCACATAAGTACTGGCCTAGAATCCGGAGATTCACTCCATTTTTGGGAAACCCACTACCCAGGAGTGTTTCCATGTTTCTCGAAGCGATTGAGTTTTTTGGGACTTAATTTGGGTGCAACTTTTGGAGATAACAACTTTGGCACGCCCGGTGGGACAAAAGGAGTTGTTTCAGCTCTCTTTTATATGTTTTTTCTTGCTGATTGTTGGTGTGTACAGCAGCAAAATTCAGCTGTAAAGGTAAAGGGGGTTACACATTTGGCGACTCTAAGTTGTGGAAGAAAGATTAGTGCATATGATTTATGAGAAGAGTGCAGACAAGTAGTAGTTCTGTAAATTTTGACTACAAAGAGCTGTCCCTGCCTAGAGGGAGAGGGAGAGCAGCTGAAAGAGTCCAAGAGATATTAGTATATACAAGGAGTGTTAAGTATAGTAGCTTTGATCAGATAGAATATCAAATATAATAATAATAATAATAATAATAATAATAGTAATAATAATAATATCAAAATTATAATATTGATTTCATTATTATTAGTTATTAAAGTGAATATATATTATTGATCGAATGATTGTAACTGCAACATTAATACACCGACGGCTATTGCTATCGGTTAATACTTATTATTGACCGATTAATGTAACTGCAGTATTACGTATGTAATACAATGTGCCTAATATAATATGTTATGCAGCGTTATATAAATACAATGTGCAGCGTAATATAATAATTTGTTAAGTTAAACAAAGGCATGAACCGTCTTATGTCTACGAAGGTATGCTGTGGTAAAACTATACGCGTGAATTGTGGTGAACACTCATGCCTATGATAGGTGTGACTCCCTGAGGAGTCACGTCTATCATAGACGTGGCTATTCATACTCACTGCAACATATATGTATGCGTAGAATAAGTTGATGAGAATACACAAAAAATTATTAGTGAAGGATCATTGAGTACAGTCAATATAAATATTATAATCTCAGACTCAACAGAAGCATATACATATATATCAGAGACATAATTTAAACCTATTTACTAGTAGTTTAGATTTGATAGAAGTTTAGTTTGCATTTACATGGTATCAAAGCCAAGTTAGGAAGCATCCTAGAAGCAACTAAACTTGAGAAATTTAGATTTAATATAAAGAACATTACATTCTTCCATGGCAGTCGTAATTCGATTTGAAGACAGGCTAGAAGGAGGAAATAATTTTTCATCATGGAAATTCAGAATTATGATGATATTAAAAGAAAATAAAGTTGAGTCATTTGTGAAAGAAAATAAACCGGAACTAGAAAATGATCCTGAAGAAACAGCATGGACTGAAGGAAATGAAAAAGCCATGAAAATCATAGTTGATGGAGTTAGAGATCATATTGTACAAATTTTGACGAAATATGAAACAACATATCATATGTTCAAAGCACTTGAAAGTACATATGAAATAAATAACTCCAGCAGAACCTTGGCCCTTAAGAGAGAAATCAATCATATAAGTATGAACAAGGGAGAATCTATCAATGCATACTTTATGAGGATATCGACTCTAAGGGATCAATTATCAACTCTTGGATACCAAATTGAAAGTAAGGAACTAACACTTATAGCCCTAGATGGTCTACCAAATTACTGGGAAACATTTGTTCAAGGCATTAGTGCAAGGTCTAAATTTCCAAAATTTGACCGATTAAGATTAGACTGTCTTCAAGAAGAATCGAGACAAACAAAGAAAGGATTCAATTAGAAGAACATAGATGAAGATCTTCATGTCTTGAATGCAAACTCCCACAAGAAAGGAAAGAAAAAGTTCTTTTAAAAGAGAAAAATTCATCCTGAGAAAGGCTCTTCCAAGAAAGATTATTCTAACATCCAACATTTTAGATGCGACCAATATGGGCACTATGCAGTTAGATGTCCTGACAGAACCAAGCAGCAAGCATCATATGCCAAAGTAAGAAAGTCCAAAGGAAAGCATGAACCTGAGAAATATGTATTCTACTTTGCACTTTCAAATCAAGTGTCAACTAAATCCAACTCCTGGGTCATAGATAGTGGTTCATCAAGGCACATCACAAGATTCAAAGAACTCCTAGACTCCGTGGTAGAAGAAATTGATGAAGAAGTAACAATTCGAGATGAGTTTGCACATCTAGTCAAAGGTGTTGGGACCTGCACTATCAAATTAAAATCTGGCATCTCAATTCAACTCACCGGAGTACTATTTGTCCCTGGCATAAAAAGAAACTTGGTCTCCATATCCGCACTTGAAGATAATGGATATAGAGTAACCTTCATGGACAGTAAAGTGTTGGCATAGCCAAAGAATTCTACCATCAAGAAAGCTAAAACTATAGGACATAGACAAGGTTATTTGTACAAGTTATGTACTGAACCAAATCTAGCCCTAATCCATGAAGTTGCAGACTCTAACGAAATATGGCATAGAAGATTATGACATCTCAATTTTCGTGCCCTATCTTCTATGGAAAGGCTAGTCACAAGTGTACCTAAACTCAAACTATACAATTCAGGGGTATGCAAGAGGTATGCCTTAGGAAAGAATCGTAAGGGCTCCTTTCAAAATAGTACTAGCAAAACAAACAATGTCTTAGAATTAGTCCACTCAGATTTATGTGGACCCATGTCTGTACCTTCATTAGGAGGGTTTCTATACTATGTAATCTTCGTTGATGATTTCTCCAGGAAAACATGGATCTACTTTCTTAAATGTAAAGAATAATAGGAGATTCTTAAAAGATTCAAAGAATTCAAATCCCTTACGGAAAATTCTTCTGGGAGAAAAGTAAAAACCCTAAGGGCAGATAATGGAAAAGAATACACATCAGACATCTTTAAAGAATTTTGTATAAGTGCTGGGATCAAGAGGGAGTTCACTGTTCCTTACAACCCTCAACAAAACGGCATTGCTGAAAAGAAAAATAGAATAATTGTAGAAGCTGCCAAGGCTATGCTACTTGATCAAAATATAGAAACTTCACTTTGGGCTGAAGCCTCTAGTACTTTAGTCTACATTCAGAACAGATGTCCTCATTCCCATATTGTTGACAAAACACCTGAAGAAGCCTTCACAAGTATAAAACCCAACATTAGTTACTTAAGAATATTTGGGTGTCCTGTCTACATTCATGTACCCAAAGAGAAAAGGACTAAATTGGAACCTTCTGGAAGAAAAGGTATTTTCGTAGGCTACAGTAAAACTTCAAAAGCCTATAGAATATATGTGCCTGGTCAGAGACAGATTGAACTAAGCAAAGATGTGATTTTTGAGGAAGATATAGCTTTTAAAAGGGCTAGAAATTCCATTGAGTCTGAAATTCAAACTTCGCACATGGATCTAGAAGAGGATCCCACCCCCGAGATTCAGAGGGAGTGTCATGAGGAAGATAGAAATGAAGAACAAATCACATCTTTGGAGAATCCTAAAAGAAGACCACTTTGGGCTACCAAAACAATGGAAGAAGCAAATAAAAACAAAACAATTGTAGAAGCTGCGAAGGCTATGCTACTTGATCAAAATATAGAAACTTCACTTTGGGCTGAAGCCTCTAGTACTGCAGTCTACATTCAGAACAGATGTCCTCATTCCCATATTGTTGACAAAACACCTGAAGAAACCTTCACAGGTATAAAACCCAACATTAGTCACTTAAGAGTATTTGGGTGTCCTGTCTACATTCATGTACCCAAAGAGAAAAGGACTAAATTGGAACCTTTTGGAAGAAAAGGTATTTTCGTAGGCTACAGTAAAACTTCAAAAGCCTATAGAATATACGTTCCTGGTCAGAGACAGATTGAACTAAGTAGAGATGTGATTTTTGAGGAAGATATAGCTTTTAAAAGGGCTAGAAATTTCATTGAGTCTGAAATTCAAACTTCCCACATGGATCTAGAAGAGGATCCCACCCCTGAGATTCAGAGGGAGTGCCATGAGGAAGATAGAAATGAAGAACAAATCACATCTTTGGAGAATTCTAAAAGAAGACCACTTTGGGCTACCAAAACAATGGAAGAAGCAAAGACTTATGCAACTCCATCAAGTACTTTTAGAGAAAGTAAAAGACCTAAGAGATTCTCTAGTTATGTGGCATTAATGAGTGAACTCATAAAATATGAACCTACCAATGTCACTCAAGCTCTTCAGCACCAAGTATGGAAGGATGCCATGACAGAGGAACATCAATCCATTATAAAGAATGATGTATGGGAGATAGTGCCTAGACCAAAAGAGAAGTCTATTGTCTCTTCTAAGTGGCTTTTCAAAATCAAGCATGCTGCAGATGGTAGTATAGAGAAATATAAAGCAAGATTTGTAGCTAGAGGTTTTTCACAGAAAGAGGGAATCGACTATGAGGAAACATTTGCACCAGTTGCACGATACACCTCTGTGAGAGCAGTCCTTGCCTTTGCAGTAGCCAAAGAATGGAAAGTTCATCAGATGGATGTAAAAACTGCCTTCTTAAATGGAACCATTGAAGAAGTCTACTTAGAACAACCTGAAGGATTTGAAATTCACAATGCAACATCACATGTGTGTAAATTAAAGAAAGCTCTATATGGACTTAAACAGGCTCCCAGGGCCTGGTATGAAAGGATTGACAAATACCTAATAGGATTAGGTTTCTCTAAAAATGATGCAGATCCAAATCTCTACTTCAAACAAAGCAAAGGTGATATATTAATATTAATATTATATGTTGATGATCTATTGATTACAGGAGAAGATCACCTTATTGAACAATGTAAGAAAGATCCGGCCTTAGAATCTGAGATGAAAGACCTAGGTCTCCTTCACTATTTCCTTGGACTTGAAGTCTGGCAGAAATCAAATTGTATTGTTTTGAATCAAGGGAAATACACTATTGATATATTAAAGAGATTTGGTATGATGAACTACAGACCTATGTCAACGCCCATGGAAACAAACCTTCATAAACTAAAGGAAGTAGCAGCAGATTCTCCATCAGCAGATCCCTCTCTCTACAGACAGATAGTTGGATCCTTGATGTATTTGCTTAATACCAGACCTGATATCTGCTATCCTGTGAATGCCTTGAGTCAATTTATGTGTGAGCCCAAGAAGATACATCTTGTGGCTGTGAAGCACATAATGAGATGTCTTCAAGGTACTATTAATTATGGTCTAACGTATGAGAAGGTTGACTTAGATCTCCATGGATTCACAGACTCAGATTGGGCAGGAAGTGTAACTGATCGCAAGAGCACCTCCGGATGTTGTTTCATCTTAGGCTCAGCTATGATACCGTGGATTAGCAAAAAATAGTCCTCAGTAGCACAGAGTTCTACAGAAGCCGAATATATTGCAGCATCCATGGCTGCTAGAGAAGCAGTTTGGCTCAGGAAACTACTTGTGGGATTATTTGGTAAACCTTTGAATCCAACTATCATCCACTGTGACAATCAAAGTTGTATCAAGCTGTTAGTGAATCCTGTATTTCATGATAGATCTAAGCATATTGAAATTCCTTATCACTATGTGAGAGATATGGTGGAAAGGAACACAATCCAGTTGGAGGATATCAATACAGGAGATCAAACAGCAGACATCCTCACCAAACCTCTTCTCAAAGTGAAAGTTGATCACTTCAGAAAGAAGCTTGGTATGATTGAAATGTAAATTTTTGATTTGTACTAATATATTAAAGATGTTTAATGTATAAACTTCTTTTGTCATATGTGTGACTCTATGACTTTATGGGCCTACCATTTTTGTGTATGTTTCTAAAAGGTGACGACTTTTTGGACAACTAACACTTGTATTTTAAAACATTGTAAGGTGACGATCTTATAATGTTCAGTAGACTGATATCATGTGACTTGATATCAACAGTTATGGTAGACATTATGCGATGTAATGTCAGCGCACATACCATAACTAGGATATATAAGGAGGATGTAATGTTCTCGAGCATAGTATATCCTTTAGTATCACGAGATAGGTGATACTATTTATCACGAGATATGTGATAATTCATATCATGAGGCATGTGATATATGATACTATTTATCACGAGATATGTGATAATTCATATCACGAGGCATGTGATATATGATACTAGTTATCACGAGATATGTGATAATTCATTTCATGAGGCATGTGATATATGATACTAGTTATCACGAGATATGTGATAATTCATATCACGAGGCATGTGATATATGATACCAGTTATCACGAGATATGTGATAATTCATATCACGAGGAATGTGATATGTGATATATATTTATCACGAGATATGTGATAATTAATATAAGAATACTTATCTCACAAGTCAAGTGACTTATTATAAGTCTTTAATTATTGTGATGTCTATCCTCTCCAGCTAAGAGGGAGTGTTAAGTATAGTAGCTTCGATCAGATAGAATATCAAATATAATAATATATAATAATAATAATATCAATATTATAATATTGATATCATTATTATTAATATTAATATATATATATTATATTGATTATATCTAATATAATTTAATAAAAGAATAAATAAATAATAACAATAATATCAATATTATAATATTGATATCATTATTATTAGTTATTAAAGTGAATATATATTATTGATCGAATGATTGTAACTGCAACATTAATACACTGACGACTATTGCTATCAGTTAACACTTATTATTGACCGATTAATGTAACTGCAGTATTACGTATGTAATACGATGTGCCTAATATAATACGTTATGCAGCATTGTATAAATAGGTTGTGCAGCGTAATATAATAATTTGTTAAGTTAAACAAAGGCATGAACCGTCTTATATCTACAAAGGTATGCTGTGGTAAAACTATACGCGTGAACTATGGTGAACACTCACACCTATGATAGGTGTGACTCCATGAGGAGTCACATCTATCATAGACGTGGCTATTCATACTCACTGCAACATATATGTATGTGCAGAATAAGTCGATGAGAATACACAAAAATATTAGTGAAGGATCATCGAGTACAGTCAATATAAATACTATAATCTCAAACTCAACAGAAGCATATACATATATATTAGAGACATAATTTAAACCTATTTACTAGTAGTTTAGATTTGATAGAAGTTCAGTTTGCATTTACAAGGAGGGCTAAATCAACTCCTCCAACAAGTCTTGTTGCTATAAGAACTGCTACTGTCCCAAGAAGGAGAATCTTTCAAGCTCAAATGGTACAAGTTTTTGCTTCTTTTAATCAAGGCGTCCCACTGAGTTTAAACCAGCATGACATAAAGCTTAGTTTTCATCGTTGGCAAACATCAAACACACCAATACTCATGATAGAACAACAGTGGTGAACCGGTAGATTGACTAAGTGAACAGTGTACCTTAACCGGTCACGTTTATACCAGTCCGGTCTTGTCCAACCGGTCTCGACAAACACCATAGGATGTAGATGACTAACAGGTTACACACCGGTTTGCACTCTACTGCAAACTTACCGGTTAGTGCTTTATAATCCGATCCGGATTATGCGGAGCATTTTTCAGTCAAACTGGAGTTAGCTTTATTTTCTGCAAGCGTTTCGAGGTAAACTAAAGATTTGTTTGCAAGCTTTTTGATCAAGAGTTTTGCATGTAGTATTTTTGGGAGAGTTACAGCTTGGCTGCATCGTTTGGTGTAATAATAATAAGATAATTTTTTATAAATTCAGGTCGTCATGCACTTGAAGATGTGTTGTTGAAAATCAAGAGCAAAGTCTTCTGAGAAGGATCACAGTCACAAAGAGTGAAAGAGAGAGAAAGATTCAACAACCAAGCAGAGGAAAGAGTGAACAATTATGATCTGAATCGACATATACAGTGTCAAAATAAGATCATTGCTTTTCTTAAGTGAAGCATATTTAAATCCCTTAATCAGGGTGAACACTAACAGGTTCTATTGTATAAATCCCTTCACCGGGTGACATCTTTGCTGATGTTTTAAGTCCTTTGATAAGGTGAGTCTTCACAAGGTCAAGATCTTAACCGATCTTCTATTAAAATCCCTTAACCGGGTAGCACTTTGACAAGTGCTTTGTAAGCCTTTAACATGACAACTTTATTACTGCAGTAGTGGAATTTCGTGGGTTCTATCCCACCGTGGTTTTTTCCTTCTAACTGAGGGTTTCCATATATAAATTTTGTGTTGCCCTGTGCATTTGATTTTTATTTATGATTGTCAAAGTATTCTTTTGTTTTCAGTATTAATAGGAATATTAATTTTGAGAAAAGAATACAAGAAATTGAATTTACTGATTCAAGCCCCCTCTCAGTAATCGGTTAGGATTAACAAACCTGATTGCTGAAATATTTGTGGATGATATCATCTTTGGAGGAGATGACAAAATGAGCAAAGACTTTGCTGAAGAGATAAAGAAAGAATTTGAAATGTCCATGATTGGAGTTATAAAATTCTTCATTGGCCTGCAAGTCCATCAACTCAAAGAAGGTATTTTCATATCTCAGTCCAAGTATATTAAAGATTCTTAAATCATTTGGGCTAGAAGAATCCAGACCGGTTGACACACCAATGATAACTAGCTGCAAGTTATCAAAGGAGGATGATGCTAAAGAAGTCAATGAGACTCTTTACCGATCAATGATTGGTAAATTACAATATCTTGTGCATAGTAGACCTGATATTGCACATGCAGTAGGTATTGTGGCAAGATTCTCTGCAAACCCAAAAGAGACACATTTGATAGTAGTGAAGAGAATCTTCAGATATCTGAAGGGTGCTGAGGAATATGGTCTATGGTTTCCTCACAAAGGAGGTTTCGAGATAAAAGTGTTCACCGATACAGACTGGGCCGGTAACATTGATGACAGAAAGAGCACAAGTGGAGGTGCATTCTTTCTTGGAGAGAGGATTGTGTTATGGACAAGCAAGAAGCAAAACTGCATTTCACAATCCACAACAGAAGTTGAGTATGTTGCTGGATAAAACAGATACTAGAAGGAATCCAAGAACAAGTACCTGAACCGATTGCAATATTTTGTGACAACATGAGTGCAATCAATATATCAAAAAATCATGTCATGCACTCAAAAACAAAGCACATTGCTATTAAGTATCACTATCTGAGAGAGCAAGTGCAGAATAAAGAAGTAAAGTTGGAATATGTTCTCACAAAAGAACAGGTTGCTAACATATTCACAAATCCTTTACCGAAGAGTACCTTTGAGTATCTCAGAGGTCAATTAGGGGTAGTTCCCCTTCTTGATCTTTATAAAAGGACAGAGGAGATCATCAATCCATCAAACTTTAACAGAGGAATCAGCCTCATCTTAATCAGATTGGTGACAAAGGATTGTTGCTCGCAGTGGGAGCAGACTTCAGAAAAGGTAGTCATTTGACTAGCCTTTGGCATTATTGTCAAAGGGGGAGATTATAACCAGTAAGGTAAGGTATGTGGACCGATAAGGTATTTTCCATCAATGCCAAAGGGGGAGATTGTTGGCATTAATCGGCAGGGATGCAATCAATAAATAGCAAAGTGGTGTTGTCATTGATGTCTAAAGCTAATATTGTTTAAATAGGGAACATGTGACAATAATAGTAAACAGTTGCAATTAACAAGAGAAATTGTTTAGGAAACCGGTGACACATATTGAGCAGAAATACACTTATTGTTCGGAGTAGCGACCTGTCTAGAGAAGTACTGTGACCGGTAAGTATATGACTGGAACCAAACCGGTATAGACAGAAAAGAAGAGTGACAGGTGAAGACAAAGACATGTACATTGCCTAAGGGTTGAAACCAATCATCTCTGATCGGTGAGATATCATTGAGACCGCTAAACCGATGAAAGTTACAGTTGACAATGACTTAAGTGACTCTTCTATTGAGATTTGTTGCACAAATCATAGAGGAATCTATGTTACGGAAAAGATCGGTGCAAGGCACAGTTGAAGGATTTAATGCTGAAATTTAAGGCATTAAAACATGGCATGTAAAGGAAAGTATGCGACACGCATCTGATGTTTCCTTTACAAAACAAAAAAAACATATGGCATGCATCTAATGTTTCCTCTCAAAACTGAGACTCAACTGAATGATGGATCCAAAGATCTTCACAGAGGTTGCAACATACAAAAAGTGGGAAGGGCAGGAAGTTTATTTACTCTTCAGCTTGCGAAGAATATCGTTTGCCTTCATTCTGCCAAAGAGAGAGTGAACCTGTATGCTGAGCAAAGCTACGGTAAGGGAAAAGGAGAAGAAAAGAAGAAGAGAAGAGTGTGCAAGGAAGCGCAACAACCTGAAGAGAGCATACCTGTGGTTCCTGGTGATGACTTTCAGTGGATGAAATAGCGATCTTATTAGGCTTAGAAAAGCCATCTCATAAAGATCAAATCCTCTATTGCTCTCTAATAATTGCAATAGCAAAAATCCTAGTATTTGCATGGACATTAACAGGTCCCTTGTATTAAATCCCTTAATTGGGTGACATTGAGTAGATGTTCTAAAGTCCTCTAACAAGGCAGACTTTAACAGGTCTTATTTTTTAAATCACTTAACCAGGTCGCATCTAACAATGCATTTGTAATCCTTTAACAGGGAAGGCTCTTAACAGGGCGCAAAATTTGTGAGTTCTACTCACACCGTGGTTTTCTCCCACTTTGGGTTTCCATGTGATACATCTGGTGTTCTCTACTACTTTGATCTTTTGATAGTTATTTCTTTTATAGGATTTGTTCTACATGCAGTTATAGTTATATTATATCAGATTGTTTTCAAGTTTTAGTGGGTGCCGATTCACCCCTCCCCCCTCAGCACCGGTTGGGACCATTAGAATCTTTCTGCTAATGGTGCTAGATGTCTTCTAAAGTATTATTCAATAGTCATAAACTATATGGATGTTATTGCTCATAGTCAAGATGTTTGTCTTGGTGCTAGTGGTTCCAGATAAAGGTACTCAGCGGTAGTATCAGTTAAGGATACAAACTATAATATCCTATCTAAATCGATATGTTCTGGTATTGAAACAGATTATTGATAATCCATAAGAAATGTATTTTCTATGCTATTTCATGTAAGCTATAATATGCATAGGTTCAGATATCAGCTAATACGTTACCTATGAATATTACTGGAGTTATCTTACTAATTAGAATTATATGCAGAGATTACAGAGTGAGGAATTATAGTTATATCATAACTCTATGCGTATACCAGACTGCTGCTGAGAGACTGATATTAATTTTGTTGAATACTGATATATATAGGTATAAATGAATATTGATCTGAATCTTCTTCCAAATAGGAGTAGTGTTCCTTATCATTGAGGCATATCCCGATTAATATGTCTTCCACCAATTAATGTATCACAAGTCTTGAAGACCCTCAAATTCGTCTCCCACAAATATCAATGTGTAACAAATCCAATCTTCTAACCTTCGATCAGATTATAAACCTGACTATAGAACATTGCATATATGTATATATCTATATATATATATATGTTCGTTTGTGTTTTCTCCACAACTACGATTTTTTCCCTTCCAACGGCTGACTGGATGCTCTGATCGTATGCTGATCATGTATCTCCCCTCTGCTGACTCCATTATTACCTTCTTTATGTATCCAAGTTGAGGGAAAGGTTGCAACTTCCCCTTAGTCGCCCGCTAATTAGTATAAAATACTATAATATTATATTATTATATATTTGTATATATTATATTACTATATAATGTATTCGTACATTATTATTATCATTATTATTTATTATTACATTAATAATATATTATTATATCATTATTTTCAAATGTATATAACTATATTTATATATTATATTAATATATTATTATATTGAGGTTAGATTATATTATATTATTTTTTATTTATAAAATTCTACTATTTAACTATTTTACTATTAAGTCCTATTTCAAAATGGAGATATCACATACAACGATACAAGGAAAGGGTTTGTAGGGAGGAAGAAGAGCAAGATACTAGTCGACATCGTACCCTTGACAATTAATGCCCCTACAATAAAATAAGGACTGACATACCAAATATACTCAAGAGGAGGGAGGAGCTGTAAGGAGATCTGTCCATCAGAGAGAACAAAGTGAAAGGAGATGAAGATTACAAGAATAAACAATAATCACAGACTAAGTTAAGTTTTGGCTGCTTGTAAGGAGTAAACAACAATCTCTCCTAAGTTAAGTTTTGGCTTTATCTTCTTTCCTCATTATTAGTGCTACATTCTATGAATGAGAGTCCTTTGTGAAATGTCTTCTTTTGTTGGCCCTAAGGTGGTTTCTTTCAGTGGAGTTTGTTTTAAGGAATTGAGGTCTTGAGTGTTAGGGATCTTTTAGTGGCTCTCTACAAAGGCGATGGATCAAAAGTTTGAGAGGTTTGGATAAATCTTCCATGAAAAGAGCAAGTCTCCTTTTTGAGACACTGAAAACCATTATTGATAATCTCTGGAGCTCCAAAACATAATTGTCTATAGTGTTGTTTTTCCCCAGTTGAGGCGGCTTCTTAAAATGGATTTCTAGATTTTCCTTTACAAACCTGTCTATTATTTTTTGACTTAATTCATTATATGTGCTAATGTGATTGTGCTCTTGGGTGATGAATTCATGGTACCACTACTTGTGTACGATACCTTTTAAATATAGGGTAGCAAATTTTATGCCCTTCTCAATACATAGAGTTTAGTCAAGAATATGTATCTAGTTTTTGAACCCAAGATTGAGTTCTTCCCTTAATATATTTTTTACCTAGCTGCAATTTCAACTGAGTTGCCTAGCATATATCTCAAGCAAAGAGATCTCCTTATGCAAGTCTAAAGATCTAATATTGGTGAACATGTGTGCTCCAACACCAGAATTAGGCATTATTTGCTTTAAGATTGTGTAGAGCCCACACAAAACCTCCTCATCCACCTTGAAATCAAGGTGGAATTGGAATTTCAGATTGAGAAAATAACCAAGTCAGGGGTTTGTGAAGTTGGAGGTGCTATTGTCTATCAATGATTTCCCAAATGGGGTGGTTCTTTTCCTCATTTCCCACATAAACGGATGTAATGGCCTGCTTGGAACTATCCATGCCCTCATATATGTAGCCTATTGTGAACTTTTCCACATCAACAACTCATGGAAGAACCATTAAAGACTCTGTGAACTGCAATTATTGTGAAATAGTAATACAAATGTGAACAAAAATAAGTAAATAAAATGAAAATATAATGTAGATTGCCTTCACGATCTTTGTAGTTGGTAACAAAAAAAAGATTTTTTTTTTCTTTTTTTGTTGTTTTCTAATTTTCACTTATCTAGCCATGGGCAGGTTTTGATTCGCCTGGACTGAACGAGTTTGGCAAGTCCTTGTTTATTGAGTCTTCAAGAGCCATATAGGATCACTTGCCTCGTGACTCGCTGAGTCAAGGCAATTTTGGGCAAGTCTAATAACATTGGGTCTATCAGCTAGAAACTATTTCTTTGTAAAATGATAGAGTTCCACTATATTTCACAAGCAATTTTATAAAATATCATTTCCAATAATATTTAATATTTAACAAGATTTTCCTCAAATGTTAAAACATTTTCCTAAGGCTAAACAAGAATCAACATGGCTTACTCCTCCATATCTATTCAGGATCACAAGAAATCTTGTCTGAATATAAAATATTAAACCAGAAAAGATAGACCAGTAAATCAGAGATCTGAATTATATTCAGACAATTGCAATTTGAAATGATATTTTATAAAATATTTGATAATTATATTCAGACAATTGCAATTTGAAATATGGCTCAAAGAACCTTGCACCATGGTCTTCTAATGATTATTTGTGTTGAGAGTCGTGGAGTAATGATGTCACTATGAGTCTATGACTGATATGCTCAAGGTGCAAATGTTTGATGGTTGGATGTGCTGGTGTCTATGTATCCATCCTAGTGATGTTAGGACGCTGCTCTCCCTCATGATGATAACATTGTGATGTGCAACTGGGATATTGCTGATCTCATATATAGATGTCACTGCTGAAGTTGAACTTGCTGTGGATCTGATCTTTGTTGTGTATCCTCCATGCGATACAATATATGAATGCAGCCTATGAATCCAAAGGGGGTCGATGGGAAATCGCAGTGGATACTACTGCTGATGAACTCCAGTATGAATGTTGAAATGCTTTCTATCTATGATGAGAAATAGATGCCAAGATCTCTGAATATCCCGATCTCTGATATTGCAGGGACAAACTGAAGTTGTCTCTGCTTATGCAAGTATGATGAGATATAGACGCCGTGATCTCTGAATATTGTGATCTCTGATATATTGAAGTTGTCACTCCTTATGCAATCGCTGTTCACCAAGGTCACCAAAGAAGTATGAACTGTTGCCACAGATCTTAGATCACTGGTGAATGTTGTTGCTGCTCCTGCAATGAATATATTGATATGCCAAGGAAAATCACAGGACTCAATTGTTATCTTCAAATCAAGATGTGAGAATAATATTACAAATCTATAAATCCAATTGGGTCTTTACAAAATTGGGATCGATAGGAGACTAGGGAGGATATCTCACCTCCGAAAATGCAATCTCCCAATGAATTCCAATATGGAATAGCAAAGACAAAATGAATTCAAAGCTGATCAATGCCTATGTTGCTCTATCAATGTCGATAATGATGTTCCAGCAATTGAAATCAAGCTAGTCAGCTAACCCAAATGGGCGCTACAAATGAATAAACTGAAATAAGTCAGTTCTAAAAAGGGTAGCGCACAAGGGTGCCACCCAAAATGGTCCCCCTTGCAAACCTAACTAGCTCATGGGAGACCATATGAGCTAATAGAAAAATTAGAAAATGGGTCCGGGCTGAGGAGGGGACATGATATTAAAAGGTAAACATATGCTCGTAACTGGTATTAGCCTTAAGCTTATACCCTAGAAGATTCGCATGCTTAAACAGAATTATAACTCTGTTTTCTTGTGATCAAATTGTCTTTATGTTTTGAATGTGTGCCAAAATTCTTCACCTGGCATGATAATTTATCATAATTTGTCAATTTAATCAGGTGATTTTTGTCGTTTTCTTTTTTCTCATAATTCAATATTTGAACTGAAAAACTTTGTCTGCCTAACTGCCAAAATCGTGAGAAAATGAAAGAATAAAAAGTTATCGATAAGAAAATAAAATATAAGAACAAATATTTATCTTGTCAAAAGTTTAGTTCACTCTTTAAATAAGTTATCAACACCACATTTGTTATCAACAAAACAACTAGACAGCTTCCCTTCCTTTGGGGTTGTGGAAATTCTTTGGTGGACCTTTCGGTCATTCTGTTTGACTATGTCAGTTTGTTCTCTTTCTTGAGGTGTCCAAGATGAAGCAGAACAACTGGGATAGACATGTAGAGTGCAGGTTTCCATTTAGATTCCCTGATGGAAGCATTCACAGAGTTTTAAGGGTGTGAAGCATGTCCTTTCTTGCTTAACTTATGGGCATTTTGAAGTATGACCTATGCAGTATTTTTTCTATTCCTTTTTCAGGTGAGGAGTTATTCAGTGGCCTTAATTCTATGTGGGAGCTGCAAACAGTCTTTTTGGTGTAGTATACACTCATGAAAAACTTCAGTACACTCTTTTTCTGTTCAATAAATTCATTACAAGAACTATATATTTCTTAGTGAATGAAAAATCCATCACTTTCTTGTGAATTTTCTTACCAACCTGATTGCTAAAATTGTTGGCATTGAAGGCTTTGACTGAGGCTGATTTTTCTTTAGCCTCTTTACTTAGGCTTTTTGGATTATTTGATCTCCTAGGCTTGGTGAAAGGAAGCCTAACGGGAATTAGAGGGAGCTCAATGGAAGTGGGAGCATTCTAGAGATTAGAGACAGGTGTAGACAAATAGAGAAGGCAGTCTTTTTGTTGTTGCATACAATCCTGAAACAATCAATAAATTTTTTGCTGTTGAATAAAAGTTACCATGAGGAACATTTATTTAGCAGTGAATAAAATATCCACCCCCTTCTCATCATTTTTATTACTAACATTCTAAATGGTAACGATGATGATATTTGGGGCTTTAATTAAGGCTGAATTTTCTTTACTCTCTTTGGTTGATCTTTTTGTATTATTGTATTTTGTAGGCAGTCACAAAGGATGTGTACTGAATATGAGAGAGAGCTCAATGGAAGTGGGCAAATTCTAGAGGTTAGGATAGGTGCAAATGAAGCCTGAAATTCTCCAAGAGGAGTATTATTATGCATTCTAGTATCAAATCCTGGGAATATTCAGCGGCTAGAAATGAGAGTGGAAGTGTGTAACTTGAGGCAAGTTGCACAAGTTTACATCAGAGGACGCTTGAGTGGGTCGATAAGGTCGTGGGAGAAAAGGTGGGTGAGTAGGTAATTGAATATTAAATGGTGAGGGAGGGAGTACATCACTTGACTAAGAAAGAGATCTGGGCTTTTGAAAATCTTGATACTGAGTTTAGAGAGCATGCCTCTCTATCTTCAATCACTCACCGATGAGTTCCTCACCTTCAGTAGGAATGTGCTAGTCCTCCATTGATGACAAGCCAGCCCTAGAACCCATCTTCTAGTTTCATGAGATATTCATTACTTTCTGACGTTTTCTATTTTTCTTGTTCCTTGATAAACTTGGAAAGGATTTTGTGGAGTGCTTAGGTATATGCATTGGTAGTAGTGTTTAAAATATAAACCATAGTTACAAAACTTGAACTCGGCTCAAACTCAGTGTAGACTTGGCAAATTGAAAATACCAAGAAATTTGGAGAGTAAGGATTTGAAACTTGTTTCATGCACCCTTTAGTAGACAAACCTTGAAGACACAATAACTTCATCAAGTAGAAGCTACTTAACCATTCTTCTAATACTAACTCACCACCCATCATATCTAGGCAAGTCTTGGCGAGTCTTGTAACACTAACGCACCCACCATGTTTTCTTCTTGTTTTCTGAAATGCAATACCACTAAAACAGTCTTGCAGAACTATACACAAAATCAATATACCAGCTTCTTAATACAAAAAAGATGCTAGATATCTTCATTAACAAGTGATGGCGTTCCCCCTTGCAAGAGCTATAATGGTCCATCAAGTGAACGGATTTCAGATGATATGTGATCATTAACAGTTAATCCTTGAGCTTGTGTGGGTAGAGATTTGAAATCTTTCCATGTGTGTAAACAATTGTTTGATACTACCCAATTTGCAAAATACTCCACGACTATTTTCTTCACAAAACACATGCAAAAAATGAATATCCTCGAAATTATTGCATATAGGGTATCAAAGATGAAGTTTTATATTATCCAACTAGGGGTTTTAGAGGCTTGTAGACAATGGATAATATTGAGAGTCTCCCTAAGCAATAAGCTTTTTGGTTGCTAAATGGGAAGCCAAAAGGATAGTGTTAAGGCTATCACAAATTCAATGTAGTGGTTAGTTGGGTGACCTAGATGTAGAGCCAAGGCATAAAGAATACCTTTATGCTTTCTAATAATACCTCCAAATCCAGGCATGCTCAAGTTTTCCTTTGAAGCTCCATGAAATTTTAATTTTCACCAGTCCTTCGAAGGAGCTGTTTAGACCACACCATTTCTAGCCTTCTTAGATTCCAAGCCATAGCAATCTCTAGGTTAAAGATTGTATTATCCTTGTGATGTGGTTTTGTCTAGTGTTCTTATGGTCCTTGTTATTTGATCAATTGTAGTTGTACTTGCTTCTACATCTTGGTATTATAGAAGAGAACCTTAGAGGCCTGACATGGATAAAAACTAAATGTCTGACTTCCTTGATAACAGTAAAGCGTGTTGTTGACATATATAAACATTGAAGAGACTCCAAACACAATTTCATTCATGTGAATGCTGATGCAAAACCTTTAGCTTTTTTAAAATGTTGGGCAATGACTAGATTGTAAATGCTAACATCCACTAGTTACCATAAATGTAATTTATGGAGGAATTGATATTTTTTTAACTTATTGAAAGCAAGTGTTTAGATAGGACAAAGTCCTAGTTACAACAATGAAATGAAATGAGAATATGCATTATGATTGATGCACAACATGAGTAATGAGAAACAAAGTAGAAGAATTTGTCTACGCACTAACAAGCTTTATACCCTATGTAATGATATTAACTCAGAACTTTGGCACTATTGTGGTATATGCCTATACGACCAAATATTGGTCAAATTAATCAATCTCATAGTTACAATATTTCATAGTAATTTAAAGGTTAAACTTAAAATAGCTAAAAAGAATTTGAAGCCCTATTTATCACTTTACTTGCATCTTTCTGTAATAATACCAATATTTGATGAAGAACATGAATGTTAAATATAAATTCTAATTTAAATTTTCATTGTGCATATCAATAGGCCTTGGAGGTCTATTCTTTTTGCTATTATTAGCTATGTTACCCTGGATGGTAGGTTTAGTAGAGCTTATCGACATCACTTTGTAATTTTGATTCATTTTCAGCAGGAGGAAAAAATTAGCTTGCCTTATTATCTTTACTATTTTTTAACCATAATATTAAAGAACTTCAAAAGGACTTGCATGGGGATCATGCTTTGCACCAGGGTCTTATGATTTTGGTTTATGATCTCCTTAAGAGAAAAAAATGGAAAAACCCTTTCTTAAGGGCAAAGCTACATGTGACGAGGAGACAAGAGGATTATAGTGGGTATAACTTAGACTCTAAGACTGAGGATGCCTCGAATGACTCTTCTGAGGGGACTAGCATGAAGAAAGTTAAACCTAAAATGAAGTGAGGGTCTTCGAAAAGAGCTAAAAAGAGTAGAAAGACCATGAACAATTCCACTACTGAGAAGGATATTGAGGATGAGGACTTCTTTATTGAAGACCATAGTGCTAGGAGTAAAATGATGAAGAACTCTCGGAGGAAGGAGAAAGCCCAGAATGTTAAAAGGGTTCAGAAAGACAAGTGTCCTGTTAGAAAGTGTATTTTCATATCTTCTGATGAAGATGATACTATTGTTGGAATAACTACTAGGAGTAGTAAGAAAAAGAAGGAGAAGTATCTGATGGATGATAGGCACCCTGATACGAATATTATGGAGAAGAAAGATAACTCTGTGGGTTTGCAAGGGAATTCCGTTCAAGAAACCAGAGGAGGTAAAAATGATGGTGTGAATAAAGATGTTGAGTTAAATCTTGGTATTGAGGAGCTGGAGAAGGAAAAAAGTAATGATAAAGAAAATAATGAAGAGCTTACCACTGACAAAGAGAAAGTGTAGTATGCTAGTCATACTCAGAAGGATATGAACAACATAATGGGATTCAGTCAAACAATTGGAAATTTGTTGGAGGATATGACCAAAATAAAAAAGGAGGTACAGGAGAAAGATAAAATGATCAAAATTATGGAAAAGATCAGCATTGGTGATAAACTCCTCTTTGTTTGTATTGATGAGTTGCAAAAAACCATTGGAAATGTTGAAGCTATGGGGGCTACGGTGGATAGGTTATAGAAAAAAATCAAGGACAAGGACATTTACTATAAAAATCTAGAAAAGAGGATGGACAGAATTGGGGAGACTATAAAGAAGATTGGGGTTCAAAGTCACAGTGCCTTGAAAGCTAATGCAAAGTAGTTTAAAGTTCTGATGGATAATTTGGAACAGCTCAAAGGTAAAGGTAGCAGGGAGAAGGATGCTAATAAGGATTTGGATATGGTTGGACTTGGTAAGAAAACTCGTGTGAGGATGAAGAAAGTTGCTACCCAGGAGGACACTGATCTGGAAGATATTAAAAAAATTGTTGGTACCATGGATCTTATGGTGAACCAGGTTGAGGAAACCATGAAAAAGTTTTAGCTGGTCTTTTAATGTCTGGGTGCTGTCTTGTTTTGTTGTGTTGTCCCTATTTATGTTTCGGTTGGTTGGTTGTTGACTTTTTTGGTTTAGTCTCGTTGCTTCTCTGATGGTGATGTATCACAATATTTTTTTGAGCTTTTAATGCTATATCTTTCATGGTATGTACAAGGTTTCAAGTCCCTTTCAAAACCCGTTTTTACTTAATCAAAAGATTTTGAGACTTTAGTATTTTCATTTTTGCAAATTGTGAATTTGAGGTATTTAAATATTCTATTTATCGACAATTATGAATTTATATCAATTGTCTTATACACACACACACACACCCAAATTGGAAACTTAGTGTATTTGGTAACAAACAACTACATAAAAGATTTTTAATCAATGTTTTGGATCACACTCCATGATCCATCATCATGGTAAGGAAAAGTAATGTAGATTGCAGAGCCGGGTCCTTATAAAAGAAGGAAAGGAGAGTGGAAATCAAGAATTCAAGGATAGAAGTTGAAAGACATAATTATTGTGATTGTCATGAATGTAAGAACCCCAAATCCGTCCTTATCTGCTGTAGATGCCTATCTCAATTTGTTGTTTGAAAGTTTATGATTTTTTTGGATTTTCTAGGGTTTTAGAAATAAAAAGAAAATATGCAATAATCTGAAATTTTGAAACTATTCAATTAATTGCTGCAACTTCTATTTATTTTCCAAATAAAATACAAAAGGAAATCAAGACAATCTTTTATTGGAAAATGATTAACAAAGGCAACTACAAAATGCATAAAAAACCTGGGAGAGTACACTAGCTGTTGCGGGAACTTATTTATTTCAACTCTACAATGTTGTGGCTGTAAATCTGAAAGAGGATAATGGCTGCGACTTATTCCTCCATAAAGCTGCAATTAAATACTATCTTCTTCTTCATGTTGTTGAAACTAATACTGTTGAAGCACAAATAGAGTCTCTGGATGAAACTCTGAAATTCTAAATTCACTGGATATTTCACCAGCTCAAATGGATACACACAGAAGAACTACATTCTTCAATGGCAAAGCTCAAACCCTTCTCAGAGCTTGAAATCACAATGATCAATTTATAAAATAACAATGGATGCCTTCTTTCCCTAGCAAGATAAATAGGCTTTCCAACCCTAAATCACAATTCCTTGAAAAGATGTGATTTCTTTCTTTAAGGCATTAAAAATATAATCATTAAATAAATTTAATGATTTAGACTTAGGAAAACATGCCAATAAATTAATACATTAATTTGGCCCCCTTCATGATACTTAGACCCATCACTTAAGTGATTTAATATAAAGTCAATTTACAACTTAATATTAAATCCTTTGCCATTTAATTCATATATAACCACTGAAAATGGAATAACTCCCTCAAAAATGAGAATTTGACTTAACCATCTGGAACTGGAGTTGGCATAATAATTTCCCATGTGATCAAATAATATTTCTAAAAATAGAAGGGGTCCATCTCTATGACTCTAAAAGTTGCTAAAAATAGCAAAACTCAAACAAACAGAGTTTGAAACCTCTCCATACCAAATCAAGGGTCCCGAGCTCTGCAAAAGTCGAACCATCAGATAAGCATATCTCCTATGTGCACAAATTGACCCTCTATCCATCTCTACTAGCCTACAAGGGTCCAATGATAGGCTAATCAATAGCTAGAATGATGTCTCTAGCTAGAAGGGGACATCACAATGAATCATTAATCATACTTTTGTCATGAAAAATTTGAAATTAGTAAACCTTTTGTCCTCAATCATAATGTACGATAATCAAATGCATCACACAGTGCAACCACTTGATCACATCACATAGATAATCATAGAATAACAACATTTTGATACAAATATAATGATCCCAATCCATACAACATCTAAAAAAGATAACAATCATAATCCAGTAGCCACTAGCACATACATAAGTGCAATCATCACTCACAGCATAAACTATATAATCAACAATGTCTCATGACTCATATAAATAAAAAACCTTCAAACCACAATAGTAATCTTTAAAATGAACACAAGAATGAACTAAGTTGGGTGCATCTCACAATAATTATATAAAATCATAACTTGGTAATAGTCACCGAATCACATAAAAGAATTGAGCTCAGGGCCAAATCACCAATAACACAATGAGTGCACATAACTCTCAAAATAGTCTTAGGAGGTCTAGCATCCCAAATTAGATATGCCAAAAGCCACATCACAATGGTTCTCACAACTAGGCATAAGTACATAAGCAACTTGCCAATGCAATGGCATAAGTTAGATCACCCCGAAGGTACCAGCCTCTCACGGGTCCAACATGATCATTCAACACGAGAAAATATTTGACAAAGCATAAGGTGTACTCAACCAATCACACAAGGCATAAAGAAAATGTTAGCAATATGAGTTGTCATTTGTGTATTTCACAAAACTCACACCAGTAAAGGGTCATTGGTCACTCACGTTACTTAGACGATACTGGTAGATGAAGAACAAAATGTATGCACCAGTTGACTATTTCGATAGATACACCGGTAGACCGAATCAAGAAACTCCAAATCGGTCTTATGAGGCATATAGGGACAAACCAGGTATAAGGGTATACTGATCTAACTGCAAGATAGACCTAATCTAGATTTTATGGATCAGTTTGAGTTACAGTTTAAGTTAAAAGCCGGATTATACGGGACATCCATCGCTTAGAAGTAGAGTTAGCTTTTTAATAGGAGTTAGCTTTATTCTTGCGGATGTTTTTGAAAGGTAAACTCCAGATCAAAGCGCATAGCTTCTTGCTGATTGCATGATTTAATGTGGAGTTTGTAGCCTAGTGGTTCTGTGAGTTAAGGGTTTCATTAGGATGAACTCTCATATAAATATAGGTCATAGGACGCAAAGAAAAATGTTGTTGATAGTTGATGATTGCTTAGAGCAGAGGAGAGATATCTTCTGAGAAGTGTTGCAGACACAGAAGTGAAGAAAGAGAGATCAACAACCAGGCAAACCGGAGAAGAGATCAATAGGTATGATCTAATCAGAGAGTCAGTGTCAAAATAAGATCATTGCTTTTATAAGGAGTGAAAGCATATTGAAATCCCTCTATCAGGGTGAACCTAATCGGTTCTTTGTAAAATCCCCTAACAAGGTAACATCTTTGTAGATGTTCAAAGTCCTGTAACCAGGCAACTCCTAACAGGGTTTTGATCTTAACAGATCTTTTGTAACATCCCTTAACTGGGTAGCATTTCAATCAGTGCTTTTGTAAGATCCTAATAGGGCGCCTTCATTTTGCGATAGTGAAGTTGTGAGCTCTGTCTCACAAATCATTTTTTCCTTCTAACCGAGGGTTTCCACGTATAAATACTTGAGTTGATCTGTGTGATTCTGTTTATGCTTGTGAATGATTGTTTACATTCAATGATCTGTTTACAAGTTTTAAACTGGCAAAAAGATAATATTTACTGATTCACCCCCCCTCTTAGTAACCAGTTTAGTACTAACAATTGGTATCAGAGGCAAGTTCTCGATACTACTAAGCCTAACAGCTTGAGAGAAAGATCATGGAAGGTTACTGGTATCAGAAACAGCTCGAGGAAGCCAATGACATCATTACATCTCTGGAGAATAGATTGAGGAGAGCACTTGCAAAGAGAAAGGAGCTAGCGTTACAGTTAAATGAGAGCAATGAAACCATTGATGAACTCTCTGGGCATAGTGTATCTGATGAAGCTGAGGAGGCAGTATCTGAACTCATGGAGAAGAATCAGATCCTGACTAATTAGATCTTTAGTCTTAAGAGAGACCAAGAGGACAATGCCCTGAGGATGACTGAACTAATCGAGAAAAAGAGAAAAGCTGAAGATGAAAGGAACTCAGTAGTCAAGTCTTTGACAACATCTGAGAAAGCAAGGGACCGGGCAGTGGAAGCGGTAGGAGCAAATGAACTTATCATCCTACAACTTCAAGAAGACATGCAAAGTGTCACCCAAGAAAATGCTCACATGCGAAAAGGCTGGCATGACAGAAATGAAGCATGCAATAGACTGTCTCTAGAATTGTATCAACTGAGAGAACAAATGAACGAACTTGAAGAAACAAATGAAATTTTGAAAAGATACAATAAAAACTCGACCAAGCTTGATGAGCAACTTAAAGCTCAAAGGAGGCATAAAGATCAAACCGGTCTTGGATTCACTAGCGAAGTTACCAGAGAAAATGGTGAGCCTTCTAAGGCAAAAGCAATCAAGAAGGATAAGAAGAAATCGCTAGCACAAAAAGGTAAGAATATCCTTAACGCATCTTGTAAGCATTGTGGGAAACCGGGTCATAAGACTAACAACTGCAGAAATGCACCAGTAAGGACCAACAACAATCATTGCAAGAACTACTGTAAAAATGGTCACAAGACCAATGAGTGCTAGTCCAGTCCCATATCTGTGTCCAGTAGTAGCAGGGGAAGCTTTAGGGGCTACTATTATGCATGCAACAAATTTGGACACAAGGTAGAAGAATGCAGATCCAAGACAATGACATTTAGATCCCCAAAGCTGGTATTCACCGAGAGAAACAAGAACTGGAGTATAGTCTACTATATGAACTGTGGATCACACAATTACAATGGCTCTTGGGACAAGTCAACCAACACAAGAAGAACGCACCCAGGAAAGACAACTGGGGTAGTCTACTATCACTGCAACAAAGTTGGACACAAAGCCAAGGAGTGCAGGAACCGGTTATCTAGTAAGGAGAAGGAACCGGTCAAACCTGAAGAGAAAACCAACAGGGAAGAGAAGACTGAGAAAACAATCAAACCTATTTGGTTAGTAAAAGAATCAGAGAGCCTCGCTGAAGAGAAGACAGAGGAAAGATCACCATCTACTGATGGCGATATTTCATCAGCAAACTAAGCCATGAAGGCTTAGAGGAAATTGGTAGATTCCCTACCGTTCTCGGTATGACTGGTGAGAATCAGACTCACTTAGTCTACAAGGAAAAATCGGTAAGATAATTTATAATTAACCGGTTGGGAAAACAGAAAGTAAAGTTAGGTAAGGCATTTATTACTGTAGCCGTTTAACAAATAGTTACCGTTTGGTAATTACCGTTATAACCTAAATCTATAAAAGAAAGGAGAATTACTCACAAGTTTTCACTTTGCTTATTGTATTATTTACGAATTCTTATGCTAAGTATTATTCTCATGCCTTGATCACTGAGAATCACTATTTGCAATATCAATCTAAGCTACTCTCTGCAAATTACCGGTTAGCAAGTATGGCCTCATCTTCCGCTACCATAAAATTGATCAAAGGAGATCAAGTGGATAGGCCAGCATACAACATCCTCTCGGTTCATAATAGAGAAAACGACATGGCTGGAGCGCTCTCTTTTGTACCAAAAGGAGTCCTCTTAACCAAGGATGTTACAACATTTATTCACGCCAAACAAGAAGAATTGGGAGAAACTTATATTCAAGGAGAGTATCTGTCACTATGCGAAGAAGGGAAACTTCCTGACAAATACGCCAATCTAGTATCATCCAGATTAATAAATGGTGTATGCTACCCTGCAATCTTCCAGGAAGACCAAGTTAGATTGGTGCTGAGCCGTCTTCACGAACCAGGTTTCTGGCTCACTAGAGGCGCATGTCACGAGATCACCAAAGAAGATCTCCATAGAGTAACTAGATATAGTGATAAAGGGGAAGCGCTAACCCTACGCACCATCGCCAATACCGTTGTCAACAAGTTGACCAAGTCGAAGTCTGATGGTCGATTTATGACTGTGAATGACATTGATGATGATGGAGTACGCTTTGCGTCTGCTGTCATCAGATACAAGGTTTATCAGTCAAGCAACTGGAACAGCATACTAGGTGGTGCAATTCATGTTGCGCACCACATCATGCATGAAAATGCCCAATACGACATCTATGCAATGCTTCAAAGCCAAATATTTGAAAACATGAAGAGGCTTGGAGTTGTGAAAAAGAAATCCATGAAGTATGGAACCCTCCTGATGTGCCTATACTTTTTCTACTTGGATTTCTTGCCAGGTATCGGTAAAGTGACTTGGACAACTGATAAACCGGTCATGCATCAAATCACTGAAATGACTAATAGACTAGGAGATCAGTTAAGCAAAGTGATGACTGAACATTTTGAAGAGTTTCAATTGAAGATGCACGAAAGAGAAAGAGTACCGTCAACTATTGTTGACCTTTACAAGGACGACGTATGTTTTCTGGTTACCACTGACAACTGCATCATTCAAGTAGTGGAACCAAGAGATGTGTATGCTGCTGAGCTGGGTTACGAGATCTCTACCAAAGTTGCTAAAGCATATGCCGATGCACTAAATGATGCAAATTTGGATCTCGGTGCCAATCGATTCAACACGTATACTGAGATTCTTTAGAATCTGTCAAAAAGGGCACCCATCAAGATTGTCTACAAAAGGATGCCCACACCAAAGAAGAAACTGGTGACAGAACAACCCAAGGGTCAGAGGAAGAAAGTAGAACCAGCGCCCAGCATCCAAGAGGAAGAACTAGAAGAGATAGAGACTGAGGACACAGTTCCTCTGATTAGAAAGAAGAAAACCGGTAAAATGGCAAAGGAGGATCCACCTAGAAAAGCCAAGCCCACAATTGACGAAATTGTGGCAGGACTGAAAGAATTTGGGAACTTAGGTTCTGTTAGAAGAAGATATGAACTAGCCAATGATGAAGACAAAGGAAAACTTGAAGAAGTCGTAGCATTTTGCCTCCATAAATTCAATCTTCATCCCGGTGGATTGCACACGACTCTACCCGAACATCTTCTACAGAATATTGAAACCCAGTGGAAACTCTCAGAAGATTGAGAAAATGAGCTAAGGATAAGAGCTCTTCTAGAGGTCCAGAATCACCTTACTCTATAGGAAGCTACAGAACAAGCTGAACTTCATCAGAAAACTTTCGCAACCATAAAAAGGATAGGTCTCATGCTTATTGGAGAAATTGAGAAAGTACATAATGAAGAAGTAGCACTATGGACCAAACTTCTTCAGACCTAGCATCAAGTAGAACAAGAAGCAGCTCAAAGAACAACAACTAAACCGGGAGTTGACATCGGTAAAGGGAAAGGAGTACTTGGAGAAGAAGCACCGACTTTAGTGGACTTAACCAAAGGTCAGGCAGCAAATCCAATAGTTCTCATCTCTCCAAGCAAAGGTAACATTAAACCTATGCAGGTTGATATAATTAATGAGGTAATGGACTTTGGAGAAGTAGAGAATGCTGCAAAATGGTACAGTGTACTAAACGAAGAGGACAAACAAAAGCTAATTGTAGGGATAGTAGAAACTTTCATGGATTATAATAGGACTTAAAGGGACTACAGGTCCAAGTTCCCACTAGAACTGAATAACAGACAACAATCAAAAAGAAAAACCGGACTAGGCATAAACACCAGAATCACAAGGGAAACATTGCTTAAGGTCAGACCTGGATTCAACGAAGAGAGAATAAAGCTTCTATTAGAAGAAGCATCCATGAACCTAAAGACATTAGACAAAGTTGCATAAATATTAAACGGATATGAGAATCGAGTCTACAAAGCAACTCTAGACTACTGGCTTAAGTATGACTTCAATGCATTGGAAAAACTAGGTCCTCAGGATCAAACTGCACAAATGCAAGCACCACCGGTCAGACCCACAACTGGTGAAGCATCTTCTACTGAAAAGGATAAAGCTCAAACAGAAGAGTTCATAACTAATGCACAAATAAATGTCTAACAAGAGGCAGAAATTGATATACCCATGGGAGAACTTCATACAGCCGAGGAGCTACAACAAAAAGAAGTCCCACCAGGAAAACAAGAACAAGATGCTGAAGTCAATAAGAAACCGGATAAAGAAGCGCAGATCGAGGAAAAACCTCTTGAAGAACAAAATCTACCAGAAGGAGAAGTTCAACTGGAGAACATAGCTCATCAAGGAACAAAAGATAATAAGGGACAAGACGAAGACATCCCAATCCACACCGAGCAACTTAAACAAGAGCAAGAGCAAGGACAACAAGAACAAGGAGACATTCCAAGCTCCTCTTCTAAAAGGAAGTTGTCATTTGTTGAGGAGAAGGAAGAAAAAAGGAGTAAAATTACCGATACAGTGGTAGACATCAGCAAGATGTCAACCAGGCATCTCAAAGAGGTGACCAAAAGAAAATAGGACATGGTCCTAACCATTGTAAAGAACATTCTGTTCAACTTTGTTCTTGATACTGACATCGATAGTGATGAACCAGTCATCGATCGGCTAGAAGTGTTGGCATAGGCAATCGGTGAGGATCTCACAAATCCAGAAAAAGTGGCGATCGACCACTACAAGAAGAAAAAAGTGGAGATACTCCACAAACAAGTTGAAGAGATTAAGGTGAATGTGACAACCAACCTAAGAATTCTCCAACAACAACTTCAAGAAGTAGGAAGTTTGATGAGCATAACATCAAACTTTGAAGTATTTTTGCAAGATCTGTCATAAAAGTCTACCAAGATAACATAAGAGATTAAAGCCTTGTCCTCTCAGTTTGATATTAAGAACAAGACTGCAACATCCTACAGCAGAGAAATGACAAGTTTAACTCTTGCACTGAGAAAAATTGCTGAAGAGAAAAATAAGCGGATCCAAGATATTAATGGATTTCAAATGTTTCTGGCACCAACATTTGACATCATGAATATAACATCTTCTATTGAAGATCTAATCAATGAACTAGCCTACAAAACTATGGAAGACATGGAGAATATCATTATTTCTCTGACAGTAGCCCAAAAGAATTCAGAATATGTGACCGGTCAATGGGCACCATTCCTTCATTCAGGTAGAACAATATACAAGGATATCTTTACAAAGCTTCAACTATGAGGATATGCTTTACCCTTTGTCTTTTGGAGGCAAAAAGGCGAAGAAGATACAGAGGAAGGAAAACATAGAAACACAGGAACAGTGCAAAGAACACAGCACATGACAGAACATGACAAAACTATTTCTACCGGAACACTCAGTCAGGGGAAGTAGTGTTCTACCGATACAAGGTACTATTATTAGTAAGTGAGTAACGTTTGTGAAGCTTGTGTATAGTTTTGCCACCAATAACAAAGGGGAAGATTGTTAGCAATATGAGTTGTCATTAGTGTATTTCACAAAACTCACACCGGTAAAGGGTCATTGGTCACTCATGTTACTTAGATGATATCGGTAGATGAAGAACATAATCTATACACCGGTTGACTATTTCGATAGATACACCGGTAGACCGAATCAAGAAACTCCAAACTGGTCTTATGAGGCATATAGGGACAAACCGGGTATAAGGGTATATCGGTCTAACTACAAGATAGATCTGATCCGGATTTTATGGATCAGTTTGAGTTACAGTTTAAGTTAAAAGCTGGATTATACGGGACATCCATCGCTTAGAAGTAGAGTTAGATTTTTAATAGGAGTTAGCTTTATTCCTGTGGATTTTTTGAAAGGTAAACTCCAGATCAAAGTGCATAGCTTCTTGCTGATTGCATGATTTAATGCAAAGTTTGCAGCTTGGCAGTTCTATGAGTTAAGGGTTTCATTACGATGAACTCTCATATAAATATAGGTCATAGGATGCAAAGAAAAATGTTGTTGATAGTTGATGATTGCTTAGAGAAGATGAGAGATATCTTCTAAGAAGTGTTGCAGGCACATAAGTGAAGAAAGAAAGAGAGATCAAGAGCCAGGAAAATCGGAGAAGAGATCAATAGGTATGATCTAATCAAACAGTCAGTGTCAAAATAAGATCATTGCTTTTATAAGGAGTGAAAGCATATTGAAATCCCTCTATTAGGGTGAACCTAATCGGTTCTTTGTAAAATCCCCTAACAGGGTAACATCTTTGTATATGTTCAAAGTCCTGTAACCAGGCAACTCCTAACAGGGTTCTGATCTTAACAGATCTTTTGTAAAATCCCTTAATTGGGTAGCACTTCAATCAATGCTTTTGTAAGCTCCTATTAGGGCGCCTTCATTCTATGATAGTGAAGTTGTGAGCTCTGTCTCACCGTGGTTTTTTCCTTCTAACTGAGAGTTTCCACGTATAAATACTTGAGTTGATCTGTGTGATTCTGTTTATACTTGTGAATGATTGTTTACATTTTGTTTTACATTCAATGATCTGTTTACAATTTTTAAACTGGCAAAAAGATAATATTTACTGATTCACCCCCCCTCTCAGTAACCGGTTTAGTACTAACAGAAAACATCCATGTCCAAAACAAGGCATCACAAGGGATCTCATCCAACAACACAGAAGCACTAGATCACATAATGTTGAAACCACATCTATCAAGATGTCATGCATAAAGAAAACATGAGAGGCACTACACTTTTACTTTTTTATATTTCTAGCTACAAATCTTACACCTGCATTCTATTGGAGGGAGGCTTTTATTTGGATTCTCGACTGGTTCGATGAATGGATATTTTGACACCTAGTCAATTTAAAAATTTCTCAACATATCCAACTCCCGACCCATTTTTTATTTGGATTTTCTTTTCCCCTTCTATGCATCATCATCATCATCATCATCATCATCTATGACATTATCACCCAAGTCAATTATTGCATTCCTACTACCCTAGGTATCAACCAAAAAATATTCTTCATGTTCATTGTAATATGGGATACAGCTTCAATGCCTTCTTCAATATTCGTTGTAGGTTGTGAATCTTATAGTTGTGGTGATGCACCTTCATCATTTTGAGCACAAACATTGCCAAAATACAAACTTAAAGTTAAGGTTTTGTGTTTTGCTAGACTCTCTTGGCCTTCACCACATTTAGGAGTCTTATCCTTTTTCCTATTTGACATCTCCAATGAAATAAACATTGCAAAAACTTATCGACTTGATTAAGAAGCAATAATAGACTATATGATTCATTGGCCATAGGGCCTACAATACTCAATAAGAATGAACTAAAAATTGCAAACAAATTGAGATGAATAATATTCTAACACTCACTCGCCTTTAGATTATTAGTGAGTAGCACTAGGAGTTGGCAATGCAACAATGGTTGTTCCTGATCTGAAACTTGGCTATTCATCTTAATCAAGAGCTCAAAACGGACCAAATTATGTAAAAATAAAACAAATCTTTGATTGTATTTATACCAATCCATATTTGAAAAATTCAATAGGAACTTTAAATGGTATACAAGTATTTGGCAAATCCCTCTTTATTCTAACACGTCTTATGTAAATGTAGGGCGAACCAAACCTCGACAAAACATGTGTTGTAATTTTCTAGGCAAATATTGCGGTGTATTAAGACGCACTTCCAAAAAATGCTAGGCAAATTGGGTCCTCAAGAAAATAGAACTTCACAACCTTTCCACAACATTTTGCAACTTTTTGGCTGGCAACCAAGATCCTAACTGAACTCATAATGCCATGCCCTAGCTCCTTCAAGCTAAGGCTTTAAATGAAACCAAAATCTTTTGAAATACACATTATACAATATCAAAGATGCCTTTAGTTTCTTCTTTACATACCAAGTTTAATGACATGTCACATCAATCCTGAAACCATTAAATGCTCTATTTAGTGCTTATTTCATGTATTCGACACAACCTTAGCACTATGTGCTAAGTGTTTTTATTTTTCCCATCACTTAATCCCAAAGAGAAGCCGACCAAAAGTGATGCTAATGAAACTTATTTAAAATTCCAATGTTACAAGACTTTTATAATGCCTTAGTCATTTTTAGTGACTTATTACAATGTATTTTTGAATCTAAAACAAACTGATTTTAAACTTTGCAATAATATCATTATAAACATATGAGTAAAGATTCGCCATACAATTTTGAAGAGCCATTGTGTCTATTCAAGACATTGAGTTGAAATTGAACCTTTTGAATATGATAATGATCCAAATGACCTTGATCTTCAAACCAAAATTTCAAATCATATACTCAAGGTGTGAAAATGACAAGACAATATCATTGCATTGAACATGTAAGCAAAAAATGAAGATCAATGTAATGACATTGACCATATATGAGTATCAACTGCATAACTGAATGATGCAAAGAAACAAATGAATGTATCCTCAAATCAAGTGTGTCACCTTATCAATGCAAATCAAGTATGATTCAAATAGTAATTGATGTAACTATAACTATGTCATAGAATCAATGTACTAAATGCAACTATGATCAATCATGATCAATGCTACTGAATGCAACCAAGTACCATGCCATCTGTAATGAATGTGTTGAATGCTATCGAATGCAACCAAGTAATGAATAATATAAATAGTATGTACCATATAATTATGCATTCACTGAAACTGTATGAGCCATATCCTTGTGCCTTGCCTAACCTATTAGTGTGTTTGGCATCAAGGACAACATGGAGAGGAGCAACAAGTTGATCTTTAGGAGAAAATTTGATCTAGTTATAACCTAAGTAACCATCCATAAGGGAAATCATCTCATGTAGTATGAGATCAACTTCTATATCAATATTGGGAAGTGGAAAATCGTCTTTGGGACAATCATTGTTAAGATCTCTAAATTATATATAGACACAAACATTCCCATCAGGTTTTTTGGTACTAGATTGGAGACCCACTCTACATAATTGATAGGTCTTATAAATGCAACATCTAGTAGATTTTAGAATTTTTCCTTTACCAACAGTGCCACTTGTAGGTGCATTTTTCTTAATTTTCCGTTTTACAGATTTTTCCCCGATGATAAAGATAAATGATGCATAACCAAATCAGGATCAAGTCCTGGCATATCTACATAGGACCAACAAAAATTGACTTGTCTTTCCTTGAAAAATTGTATAAATGTTTCTCTTTCTTTTGATGTCAAAGGTTTAGATAAATGTATAATTTTGGGGTTTTCTTTTGTTTCAAGGTTCGTTGCCACTATTTTCTCCACTAACATGGATGACCTTTCATGATAAGATGGTTGGGGAAATGTGTCAATCCTTCCATTCTTAGATTCCTTGGAGAGGTTTTCAGCTTCAAGTACATCCATTATTTTTTACTTTTTTTATAGTATAATAGCACCACAATGTGGTTTTCACCAAAAGACCTATTTATATTTTCTACAATTTTGCAACTAAAAGGCTGGGAACCCTCTCCAAAGTAAGTTGCGTTGTTGATTTCAATAATGAAGCTAACTCTATTGTCATTGAGGGGTATTAACCTTCGTGCTCTAATAAAATTTACTATAGCCTCATCATTTTGAAAGGTATCGAATTGTGGTGGTCTTTGTTGCTCCTAATCAATAATTTTAGGATGTATAAGGGGTAAAGAGTCATGATTAGATTCAGGGTTATGGATTGGTTCAAGGGTAAATATGCTCTCATATTTATGAATGTTAATGAAATTGTCAAGCTCATCGATGGTACCTTCCTCATCAGCATGTGTTGCATTAGAGGAATCCCATACTATTGACTTGGTGGTCAACACCTCCTTGGAGATTCATGACATGACTTAACTGCCTCCCGTGGATCGAGTTAAATTTGGCATTTGTATCGGGCATTGATAGTTCGAGCTTTTGGTGCAATGGCAAATGATTCCAACAATTGGTATCAGAGCCTTGGGTCACGGGTTCGAGTCTCCCTTTAGTGGCTGCTGAAGGCTCAGTCAGTGCTGAGGGGGAGATTGTTGACTTGGTGGTTAGCACCTCCTTGGAGATTTGTGACAAGGCTTAACCGCCTCCCGTGGATCAGGTTAAATCTAGCATTTGTATCGGGCACTGACAGTTCGAGCTTTTGGTGCAACAAAAAATGATTCCAACACATACCTCATTCAAATTTCCCTTAATACTCGAGGTCTTACCTTTATACATGTCATAACCTAAGCCAAGAACTCTACGTCTACCATTATGTTGTATTGGTTCAAGAATGACTTGTTCTTTTAATCCAAGAGGACTATGTCCATCGTATCCATACCATTCTATTATCTTAAGCCCTTTTGCATATCATTCACCTAGTATATTAACCTCTAGTTTTTCAATTTTTTCTTTTTTTATGCTTGTCTTTGTATAGCAACCCAGAAGATCGTCTTCTTCCATTTCATAATAAAGTGCTCCCCATTTTTTGAAAATAGTTGGTTTGGAGACCTTAGTATTGGTATCTAATATGGTTTCAATCATTTTTGTTTTTTTCTAAGACCAAGGAGATAAAGGTAACTTTTTGATGCAAAGTGCACAACTCATGGAATACTCTCCCACTCCTTGTTCCTTCACTTTTATTTTGGCTTCAGTCTCATTAGCTTTGGAAGTGGATGCTTTTATGGACTCGGGATCAAAATATGTGTTGTAAGAAGATGTTTCATGATTACTTGGAATGGTGGATTTAGTCTTCGGATTTAAAAGGTTACAAAAGGATTTGGATCTCTTGGTATGGTTATTGCAACACCATTGTGTGGAAATTTAATGCATTGATGATATGTAGAAGGAACTATTTGCACCGTGTGAATCCATGGTCTTCCAAGGAGTATATTATAAGTTAAAGGTAGGTCTACAACTTTGCAAACCACATCCTTTACCACATGTCCAACTCTAATTGGCAATGTGATAGATTCTTTAGATGAACATTCTTCTTCATCATATGCTTTTATGATTATTTTCTTTTTCAAATCTACAACATTCTCAAAAAATGAAATTCTATGTTCACTTTCAAGATACAAATATTGAGACATGCTCCTCCAAGACTCATTTGATTTTAACTTTACAAACAAAGGTTTCAATCTCTAAAGGTGCATTATGGGGTTGATGCATTGATGAGTCAGTTTGCTCTATAAAAGTGAAGAGTATGATGAGAATTGATATGTACCACCATGGCTTGGAATTGATCCACATGCAAGTCAATAGGTATAGTAGTAGTAGAAAGTGCTTTGTCAAGGATAGCTTTATGTTCAGGAGATAAGAATAAAAGATCAAGTATGGAAATTTGTGCAAGTATCTTCCCTAAATGATCTATAAGATTATATCATGAAGTTGAGGTGGTAGGTTTAGAGTTAGGACCACGAAGGGTAACTATGCCTCTACAGGTAGTGACATTACATTTAGGTTCTTTACCTTTTATCATAAAATTATTTGCATGATTTTAAGCTTCAGTGATATGGCTATGCAATAATCATATTGAGTATTGGTATAATTGGCAGTGTCACTAGATTTGGTGGCTTTTCCTTTATATTTTTCATGTTTAGGGAAGGGATCTTTGAACACCCTGTGATCAAAGTTACCAAAAGGAGTGTGTCCATTGACTTCTATTTTACCATCATCAATAAAATATTGTATTACATGTCAAAGTCAATTACAACTATTAGTCTTGTGACCCTGGATATATCGATTATATTCATAGAAATGATCTTTGTTCCACCATGGAGGTTTGATTTGCAGATTTTATTCTAATATTTATGGTAAAGTTATGAGATCATTTTAAAGGAGTTCTTTTAATGCAAATTCAAGTGATTGACCCAATGGAGTAAGTGTTCTCTTATGGAAATTCTTTTGAGGCACTTTTCCTTTATATGAGGACGATCCTTTGAGACTATAAATGGGTTGTGAAGATCTAGTATTCTTTGCATCTACAACACCAGATCATTGACATCATTTTTTTTTCTAGCCCAAGGAGTCTTGTTATTGTGACTATTGCTTGAACTTCCTTTATGGTCCTTGTCATTATTAATTCTGATAGTTCCATCATCTATAAGGGCTTGTTCGATTTTAAATATCATTTCCATAACATCTTCAAACGTGTCAAGGAATTTAAGATGTTCTTGGGTAAGTGCAAGAAGTTGGGTGCCTATTCGACGTAAGTCTTGTAGAATTGGCAAATGCCACTAGAAATGGGCACCCGATATAGGTTCGGACGACCGATCCAAAATTCAAAAAATGGGTACCCATACCTGTTTCAAAATTTGTTTTATTTTTTATTTTTATTTTAATTATGACTAGAAATGCATTTTTACACACTGATTTATTTTTTTAAGAAATGGGTGCCCGTTTTTTGAAATTTAAATAACGGGCACCCATTTCTTAAGACATGGGCGGGAAAGACACCTCTGTCTTATATTTCGGTTCAAAATAGGTGTGGTTTAGGCTTGGTGGAACCAAATCTATGCCTTGACCTCCAAAAATTTGGTTAAGGCATTGGAATGTCATATTTTTGTCTTGTCATAACTTTTCGAGGGTCTTCCTTATCGTATTTTTTGACGAAACAAAAACCCATTAGAGTTCAGTGTCCTAATTTCAAAAATGTAAATCTCATAGTGATATGATTATTTTTAATATTTTTTTTTATTAATTAAAAGTGGTACCTAAATGTAAAATAGTGAGGTTCACTAAAACTTTAATAAATTTTTTATTTTTAGGTTTTTTGAAAAATAAATTATATGACATCAATCTAAATACAATTCTCTTAAAGATTAAAAAAAAAAAAATTTGAAAAAAAAAATCATCAAATTATGGTGGTCATACACTAGAGGTTTTGAAAATGTACTTTATGGTCAATTAAAAATTATTTTTTAAAAAATATTCAATAAAAAAATAAGAAAAAATATGTTCATCAATCTTTGGTGTCTTAGGTATATTACCTTAGAAGGATTTGCAAAAAATATTTATTTAGGTCAAAATATGGTGGTCGTACACGACTATGGTATGGTCTTGAAATAGACATTTTGAAAAAGTGTTTTTTCATCATTCCTACTAAAAAGTAATTTATACCATATGGGTATTTAAATAAATTACATATTTGAAATGTAGACTCCGAGAACTACATTTTATATTACTTAAGTTTTTTGAGATTCAATCTCTAAGTGCCTCAAATTTAGACATCAATTGATAAGAAATTTGAAAAATAGGGAAAACACTTCCACTTTTTGCCCAAAAGTGGGACTCAACTTCTTGCAACCACCCTCTTTCCTAATCACTTTGTTCAAATTGCGACAAAATAAGTCAATCATTTTTTTTTTGGAATAACATAGGGTGTTTTTTTTGTCAAATATATCCATATTTGAAAGAATGATATAAAAGTCTCCCCTTATTTTTTCTTGGTGTCACATAATTCTAACATGGTGACCTCATGTTTAAAATTATATGCATAGTGTGATATGAACTTGTCTGCCAACTCTTGAAATGATTTAATAGTAGGAGGTAATTGGGAAAACCATTCCATGACACTCCCTCCTAGGCTATGTTGGAAAAGTCTCAAGAGATGTGTTTCTTCATATGCAAATTAAAAAGTAGAAGCGCAAAATTCTCTTAAGTGATCCTTAGGGTTTCCTTTTCCTTTTTATTTATCAAGTCTTGGTAATTACAAATTAATAGGATAAGGTGGCATTGGTATACTTGCATCAAAATAATAGGGACAAATGTCCTCAAGAGAAAACTTATGAGATGAATTTTTAGCGGTCTTAAGATTGTCCAATGCTTGTCTCAAGGATCTTAATTTATCCAAGATGGGATCATTTGTAGGTGTCGGTTTCTTTGTAGATTTTTTGTAACCTGTTTGCAGGTAAAAAGGTCTAAAGTATTTAACTTTATCATCAACATATATCTTGGTGTGTTTAGACTCACCATATCCCTCTTTTTCTTCTGATACAAGTAAAGAGACATCAATATTAGAAGGTAATTTGTTTCTCTCATCAACAAAGACTTTGAAATATTGCTTGGGTTCTTGTTTCATGACTTCTTTGAATAGTTTGAGGTAATTATGATCACAGAGTGCTTCCTCTAATTGTTCTTTGGTTATTTCTTCATCAATCTCATGATTTTTCTCTTTTTCTTGGTCTCACTTTCAAAATCGACACTACTATGTTCTTGTTCATCTCTCTTGCACTCCATTTTTGTTTGGTATCTAGTTTTTTGTGGCATGAGATGTTTTCCACCTTTGACTTTAAAAAAATGATAGGATAGATGATATGACACTAGGATTATTCCAAGATGCAAACTCTAAGAGGATCCATAAAGGATATGACAAAATGTGATGCTAAAATCCAAGTAACAAGTCTGAAATGAATGAGAAGCTTGATCTAATGAAGCTAATTCTAAGACATGTAACTCTAGGCCTGAAAGTGATTATGTATACAAGGCTTGACTTGTGCTACTATGGGTGAACACAAGTAAAATGATCAAATGGGAAGAGTATTCTAAAGAACGAGATGATGTACTCCTAGAAAGTTAGTCTATCTAATGATGTTGATGTTTCTCTGACTTAGATGATGAATGATGAAGGGATCATGATAACCAATGTTCAATTTAAGAATCTAACCTAGATGTTAACCAAGGATTTGTTGGATCAATCCAATTGTATAAGACCCAATTTTAGTGTATGAGTATGAAAAGACTAAAAATGAACCCTAGAAAATCAAAATTGAAAAATGATGCCAAAAAGACTAAGAACCTATGTTTCAGCTTCTTTGTTTCAAATGTGTAGTAATAGAGATCAAATGTGCAAGACTGGTGTATGGAGACAATATTGTTTATTTTGACAAGGTGTCAATGTTATAAGTATGGTGTTAATATTTTTTGTTAAAGATGTTTATTTTCAACACATGCACAACACATAATGATTATGAGTTTCACAAAATAAAAGAACATTCAAAGATATGACCTAGGCTTTGAAAAGGATAATACTTTTTGAATCCCCTTGTAATAAAATACCACTTTCGACCAAATAGATAGATGCTTGGTGGCACTGGCTTGCCCCTATATAGAAAACACTTCTTAGGCACACCAACCATCAAATTTCTAAAGACCCAAAGATATCGAGAAATTTTCTATCTCAAATTGAAGAGTACATGAGTGGTATCTTTGGTATGGATGTATCATAGTCCTTGAGTCAACAATTAGAAGGATTTTGGTTGCTAAAAAATGGTTTCTAGTAAGTGCATTCATTCAGGTGGCTATACGTGCAACATATTAGCCCTATTATAGAAGCCTTCCATTCTTCATAAGCTACGCTCTACATGTTTTATTGTACCACATGGGTACTAAGGGAGATCTTCTTTCTAGTATAGCCCAATCAACACCTATTGATTGTGACACTAATCATAACCACATTTTATATAGTGGTCAAAAGTATTTGGCTTTAGTTTTTACCACTTTGGGTTAATTCCTCTAACAAGTGCTAGTCACAGGGGAGGTATACCCTCTAGAATATAGAACAAATTTATCATGCACCCAAAATCTGCAAAGGCAGGGAGAGAGGATACGTTTGTTTAATCTTGAGATCTATTCTAAGAAGTAGTGTAGGAGCACCATGACAACTCCATGCCTCCATGAGGAAACTTTTTATTTTTGGTTCTATATTAGTGTTTCAACAATTTGATAAAGTCTAAACAACCATTTTGGGCTTGTTGGTAGTAGTTTGAGTCTTAAAGAGTCTTTTCGGGCCAATTTCGTAAAAGTTCCAAAATATTGTCAAAGTTGTCATAAGGATGCCAAAAGTTGGAAAATTTCTTCAAGTGACATTTTATCATTGTAATAAGGTCTATTATACCCCTTTAAATGTACTTGTAAATCTTTGAAGTGATAAGGGTCTTGGTAAGGGTCATTAGCAAGTTTTTTGTAGAAGTTGTCATTATTGACAAAAAACGTTGTCATGTTGAATGCAAAAATTGCAAAAATTGTAAAAGGGTGGAAGTCTAAGGTCACGGAAGTTGAAAATCAGTATTAATTGACATAAAATGATGTTAAAATTCCTTTGATGGTTGAATAAGGGGTGTGTAGAAGGAGGTGTACGGTGGAAAATTTCAATCAATAAAAGATAGACTATTAACTGATTTTTCTATTTTTTTTTATCATGGTAACAACATTTTTATGATCTAGTTTGGTTGTTTCGACCTGAACAGGCTTTTAGAAGGTAAATAATTGAATCTCCTTCCTTTTGGCACCGGTCTCATCATTTTTTATAAAGTTATGTCCAAGATGTTAGATAATTGAGGAAGGGGGGGGGGGGGGGGGGGGTGAATCGGTTAATTCTAGTTATCCTACAGTCCCAAACTCCCAAATGTATATAATCAAACTTTTTCAAAAAAATAATCAACTCGGTAAGCTTGTCAACAATAAATTTATGTTCATTTACCGAATACTAGTAAATTCAATATTGTGTTTACCGATTAATCCAAATATGAAATGTGTAAAATAAAAAAAACCAATCCAATCACATCAAGTACACATAAGGATTTTAACATGAAAATTGTTAGAATTAGGTAATACTGAGAGGGGGGGGGTGAATCGATATTACTGCACTTTATTTTAAACTTCAACCAATTATAAATAAACCATAATAATGCTAAAATGAAAAGAACATTAAACAAAACACATAACTCATGGCACCATGATTTGTTCTCGAGGAAACCCTAGCCAAGGGAAAACCCCGGTGGGGATGGTACCCACAACTATGCACTAAAATATTATATCCATGTTAGGAGATCTAGCCCTGTTAGGAGCTGATTGTTACATAGTACACTTCCTTGTTAGAGGAATACAAAACCTTGTTAGGGGTATACAAAACACCTGGTTAAAGGTGGTGAGAAAACTGCTCTTACAATAAAAAACTATCACAAAGAGTTCTCCAAAATGTGAACAATACAAGCACTTATCTTGCTTAGATAGTTATGGTTATAGCTCTGTCTATTACTGATCTCACATCTACTCTCTGCTCTTAGATTCACAATCTTACTTCATCATCACATCTCATACATATCTTCACTTCCACAAAATCATTCTATACTTATACAAAATCTGCCATCCAGTCGGCTTCACAAATACCATACAAAATATAATAATTAATTATGTAATGATAAGTATGGATTCGGCGATCTTATATTACCCAAGTGTCTTCAATATACTTCATTCACCCGACTTAGCATGTTACCATATCCACTAACCTTGCCTTAATCTTCGCAACTACTCATATGCCCTGTTATACCGATTCTCTATCTTTGCATACCTTCAGATCTATGAATCTCACTGATCTGATCCCCAAAACTCATGTGCTCTTAACTAAAGCATATACATATCCCAAAATACCTTCTACTAACTTCGTAGGTCATAATACCTCATACATTTCCATCGCTAACCAAAACTATAACACTGTATCATGTTACCCTGATTCTGGACGTAGTCATTTTTATGACTATGACTCGAGTAGAAAAATTGTCTGTATGCGATCACTCCAGCATAAGTGTTGCCATGAATGAAAACCCTCAAGTGATCCCTAGTGCCCCAAAACACCACTTGCCAACAATATATCCCTTTGACATTGATGGCAACACTTAGAAAAATGACTAAGTGTTAAAGCACTAACTATACATATCTCTTTTTCTTTTTTCCTCTTTTCTACTTTTTTTTTATTTATATCTTTTTATTTCTACTTATTATTTTTCTTCTCTTCCTTTACTCTTTACATTTTTCTCTTTCTCTTCCTCTCCCTTTGGCATCAATGGAAAAGGTGTATTCAAAATTTCAAAAACTACTAAGTGCAAAAGGACTTAGTTCTTACTCACGAATTTTAATATATCTTGGAAAGAGTTTTCCAAGGTCTTTACTTCCTCAGCTCATGATGCGATCAATAGCTCACTAACATGGATCAATCCATTCAGTGCATATGATGTTGTCTCTGCTGCCTTGAGTTCAGTAGGTGCATATAGTGACATTGATCATTCCACCTTTTCCATCTCTGATAGATGTATTTCCAGCATTGAAAGCTTAGGTGTTATCAGGATCCTCAACAAGCCAAATCTATCTACCACTCTCCCTTTCTCCGTTTCCAATACACTGATTTTATCCAATAGCTTGGATGCTTGTTTGTCCATTTCTATCACAGTTAGTGAAGATGTTAAACAATTGTTCATCAAGCTATCAAGAGCAGCCCTATCCTTAGCTAAAATATCCTCAATATTCTTTACATGACTGCAAGGATTTATGCAGTAACTGTAAAGATTTTTTCCTTGAGCTACACAACTCTTAGCCTTAAGAGTAGTGGCCTTGAGAATGTCTAAGTCCCATGAGATGGACTAATAGACTTCTCATAATTTCTTCTCTAAAAACCTCTTTTCCGCCTTTTATTCTGTAGTATTTAGCAATGACACAAAGTGACTTTCAAAGCTATCTAGTACCATGCCTAGATTTTTTGATTCATCCTTTCCTTGAAGGTCAATCGGTGTAGGAAGTAACTTGTTTACTATCTCTACAAGCCTAGTCATTATTTTAGCTCTTTTATCCCCTTTCTGTACTGATCTTTCTTTAGCCTTAGCAAAGGCCATGAAGGATAGCCTCATAAGCTCATCCTCATCCATGCTATCTACATCAACACTTATTGGTTTGGCCATGCTTGCCAACAATAAAGTAGAAGAGGTGTTAGGCTTTGGTTTTTGCTCTATTTTGACCTCAGCTACTCTCTCTGTTTCAGTCTCTACTTCCTTCATTTCCTATGATTCCTCTTCTTGTTTCTCCTCTGTTTTCTCTTCCTTTACCTATCCTTGGACTTCAACTTCCATTGCATTGTCCAAACTATCCAAGAATGGATCATTTACATCATGCGAAGTGTCAAGGGTCACAGGCACACCAGAGACAAAGAAGTCTGGTTGCATGCTAGTTTTGTCACTTCCTTCTACTGCCTTAGAACTTTCTCCTAATCCCAAAGATGTAGGCTTGGAAACCTTAGGAGGTGATGTCTTCTTTAGCATATCACTCATTAGGATTTGATCTAATGCCTTTTGAGTGTCCTCAATTACCTCATCATATTTTCTAGCCATTAATTTCACTAGTCTGGCCTTTGTCCTCAGCAAGGGTTTCAATGCATTTATTATCCTCTCCCTTTCTTGTATAGAGACAATAGGTAGCATGTCTTCTATAGCCTTGTTCCTTATATTTTCATCTTCTGACTGCGCCAATTGCTTTCTGATCTCTAACTTACTGTATATCTCCTTTGGAATGCTTCCTTCAATCTATAACAGATTTTTCTTAAAGATTAACAGATATTCAATGATCGTATCTTCTATGAGTGAATTATTCTTAGAATCATACCTCTCATAATACCTGTCCACTATCTTCAAGTTTCCATCTTTAATCACTCTTTTCTGTAATGATTTGAGGTCAAGTTTCCACAAGGTTTGTGGATCCTTTGGTGCTACTATTTCTTCTTCTTTCTTGGTTAGCTTTTCTTCCTTTTTCTTCTTTTCCACTACTACCACTTTTTCTTTTGGATTGCCCTCCTTGGTTGATCTTGTGGATCTTCTAGGAATGCTCGCGGGTATAATTTATTATACTATTTCTTCTTATGAAACTGACACGTCAACAATATCCATAGTAGGACTTACTGTCTTTTCTACCTTTGAAGGAATAGGAGCATCAATGGCCATGCTTGAAAATGCTTCCATCTTATTTCTTATGTTTATCAACTGCTCCTTAGTGATTCCTACCTTCGCAGTGATATCTTCCACTATTTTACTAATCTTTCTCTTCCTTGTTACCTTTTCTTGTTCTTCCTTGATCTTCCCTGACTTTTCCCTATAAGTTCCCCATCTTTCTTGAGTAAGGTCTATTTTTGTTGCAAGTACATGCTCAACCTGTATAGTCAAGACTTTAGCATTGACTTCATACCCCATAGGGTAACACCATTTCATTCTTGGTTCCACAGCCTCAAAACAAACACAATCAGTTTCAACCATGAAACAGATAGTGTCCTCATACTTCTCAACAATATTTTCAGGTATTCTATACCTTTCCTTCATTTGCCTTTGTAATATTTTGGTCATAACAAATAGTGCACCATCAACCCTATTCTTATCTTGCCTTTTGTAACTCTCTAAAATCTGAATCCCAGTGGGTACATTATCCTTCCATGCCCTAGGGTGCATGCCAAGAAACTTGTGAATGATATGAATGTACATATGAACTAAAAAATAAATTATTTAGACTTTTCTTTCTTTATGGCCTTTACATTTTCTAGGAATTGTTGTGCTAGTACTTTGCAAAGGTTACATTTCTTATTTTCTTTCACCATTATGTCTGCCATCATGATGACTCCAGCTGATACAGAGTTTGGTTTGCTACTATAAAATAGTTTGTACCCTAATAACATTGCCACCAACCTCACATCTTGCTGAAAGATGTCATTGACTGTCATCGCCCTCTTATCCCACTTGGAATGGGTTAGGGTTTCTGCATGTTTCCTTAGGTTCTTTTCTCCAACAAGAAGGGCTCCTTCATTGTCTAGACCTGTTATATCATGGATCATTTGTGCACATATTTTCACTAGTTGTTCTCCAATCCAAACAAACTGATCGTGTATCCTACTGAGGATAATCTTAAACCATTTTGTTTCTGTGAATTCCGTGAGTAGGGTTAGTTTGACGATAGATTGGTCTTGTAGGTGTTTGAACTCTTCTACCATAGATTCATCTACTTCTATCATACTATCCAGTTTACTATAAATGTTTACATCTCCAATGATTTCATACTTGCAACGTATGTATGCCCTAATGTCTTCAACGTGCAATACATCTACAAGGGTTTGTGAAAATGCTCCTTCCAGATCCTCCTCACAAGACTTAAATGGATGTCTCTTAAATTTGTACCTAGGTCTATCCATGACATCATAAACTACTGGTGCATGATCCATAACTTCTCAATGAGTATAGGTCTAAATAGCTTTAATGCGCTAAAATTCAGATCTCTGCTTCATGTGATCACACAATCTCTCTACTAGATGACTTGAAATGCTTCACAATTGTTCTCTCCGTAGTTGTTGATCAACAAATGGTGTGGGAATGATATCTTCCAAACCTTTTTATCCTTCACAAGTTGAGTGAGTGCATTAAACACAAGTAGCTCAAATTCACATCTCGTCTAGTCAACATAAAACTCACAAACATGGAAAATGAATCTCCAAGTGTTGCGCTCTCATCCACATACTCAAAAGTGTCTGCACACACCATACCTAAGCTCACATGAGCTTACTCCACATATACAGGGGCTGGATATATTTTGTTCTTTGCATCTAATGCTCCCCTTAAGGCCATGTAGCCTTCTAGGTCGATGTCTCAAAGAACTCATCATGCGAAGACACAGTATCATCTACTGTCTCTCCCTAAACCGATGCCTTGTTTAAGACTTTCACCTTCCATATCTTGTCATCCTCCTTTCTCTCTGATTTCTTGAAATGATTCTCAAACTCATTCATGTACTCATTAAGACTCTTACCACTGTTACCAATATTCTTTCTTATAACCACAGGAGGTGGTCCTCTCGATTCACTTGATCTTCTTGGTCCTCTTCTATTGTCCTCTCCATTGTATCTACACAACTTCGCAATGTGCCCAAGGTTGTTGCATTTGTAACATGTAGGAGGTCTCCTTCTATCCTAATTTACTTGTAGTTTACAATACCTTGCAGTGTGTCCAAAGTTGTTGCATTTCTAACATGTGATCTTGGTTGTTGATTCTTCTCTGACATAATCTTGCTTATACCTAGACTGATTTGGTTTTTTGCAATCTGCTTTCTTGTGTCCATAATCATAATAGTTAAAACAATAGCTAGTAAAGGGTTTAGAGGTACCTTTACTTCTGCAATTTTTTTTCATATGTCCAACTTTGTTGCATCCAAAGCATCTACCTCTAAAAGGTTTGATCTGTTCTTCATAAGTAGGTCTTTCTTCAGGAGTAGGTCTTTCTTCACTATTTTCTTCACTTGCTTCTTCATTGGTTTTAGAACTTTCTTCTTCATTGAATCCAACTCCATTCCTGTCTCCTTTAGGTTTATGTCTTTCTCTTTGCTCATCAATTGTGTCACTGCTCATGTGCAACTTCTCAATGTGTAATTTGGCTTGAGTGAGTTCACCTTTAATGATCTGATTATATTTCTCCAAATCCTGATATTTATCTTTGTAATGGTCAAGTTCAGTCTTTATTTGTTGTATCTGCTCATTTGCTTCTTTCAGTGACTCTTGAACTTTGTTCCTTGCATCCTTTTCATGTTGAATCTCTTTTATCATCAAAAGATTAATTTCCTCTTTTTCTTGCTCCAGCCTCTTCACTTGATCTAATGTATCATTGACTGATTCTTCACTAATTTTGTCCATAAGGTCTTGTTTTTGATATCTTGAAGTTTCAAGCTGCTATTTTATTTTCCTGATGAAACCTTCTGCTCTTCTCAACTTGAATTTCAATATACCATCATTAGTCTTCTCTTTGTCCAAATCTTCAAGTGTTGAATCAAAATTCTCTTACAAAGTTTTCTAATCCATTCTGATCTCCCTTAAGTTGTTAGGCTTTCTCTCCAAGGGCCAATAGCTCTGATACCAATTGTTAGGATTAGGTAATATTGAGAGGGGGGGTGAATCAGTATTAATGCACTTTATTTTAAACTTCAACCAATTATAAATAAACCATAATAATGTTGAAATGAAAAGAACATTAAAACACAACACATAACTCATGACACCATGATTTGTTCTCGAGGAAACCCTGGCCAAGGGAAAACCCTGGTGGGGATGGAACCCACAACTATGCACTAAAATATTATTTCCCTATTAGGAGATCTAGCCCTGTTAGGAGCTGATTGTTACATAGTACATTTCCTTGTTAGTGGAATACAAAACCCTATTAGGGGTATACAAAACACCTGGTTAAAGGTGGTGAGGAAATTGCTCTTACAATAAAAAATGTCACAAAGAGTTCTCCAAAATGTGAACAATACAAACACTTATCTTGCTTAGATAGTTCCAGTTATAGCTCTATCTATTACTGATCTCACATTTGCTCTCTGATCTTAGATTCACAATCTTACTTCATCATCACATCTCATACATATCTTCACTTCCACAAAATCATTCTATACTTATACAAAATATGCCATCTAGTCGGCTTTACAAATACCGTACAAAACATAATAATTAATTATGTAAATGATAAGTATGGAGTCGACAATCTTATATTACCCAAGTTTCAGAAATATACTTCATTCACCTGACTTCGTACATTACCATATCCACTAACCTTGCCTTAATCTTCGCAACTGCTCATATTCCCTATTATACTGATTCTTTGTCTTTAGATACCTTCATATCACTGAATCTCACTGATCTGATCACAAAAATTCATGCGCTCTTAACTGAAGCATATACATATCCCAAAATACCTTCTACTAACTTCGTATGCCATAATACCTCATACATTTTTATCGCTAACCAAAAATGTAACATTGTACTCTGTTACCCTGATTCTGGACGTAGTCATTTTTATGACTGTGACTCGAGTAGCAAAACTGTCTGTATGCGATCACTCCAGCATAAGTGTTTCCATGAATGACAACCCTTAAGTGATCCCTAGTGCCCCAAAACACCACTTGCCAACAGAAACCCTGCTAAGTGAAAAATCACCTGAGACCAGTAACCCAAAATATTTTACTCTTCTGAAGTGAGCTCAGTTAGGAGCCAACCCTGTTAAAGGTTACAATGCACAGTGTAAGGTGTGACCTGGTTAAAGGATTTATCACTAGCAGTTAACTCTTGACCATCATTCACTATGGGGTAAAAAAGAAAACCTTCAACATTCATGGAATGTCATATTGAAATACAAATAAGACTATTAAGTCCACTTGGTTAAGGGATTTAGTTGTAAGAATGGTTAAACTGATACAGTAGTGATCTGATTCAAGTACAACTAAGATTGTAGATTTTCAGATCAATGCTAAGCTTAACATACCTCCTCTGATCAATAATCACTTCAATCCTTCATATCCTTCAACATATTCAGCTTGGTCAATAATACTCTGACGCTCGGTTATGCCTGTAGTTTAGCTCAGCTCTATCTATAACCATTTTGATCAGTGGTTCATGAAAAACTTGCGTTCACACGATTTCTCTGACAATTTTCAATAAGCTCCAGACTCAATAATGAATCTCATGTCTCTTTAAATAAACGTCATAAACTGTTTTCATATCATCCATTAGATTTTTCCTCTTAATCTCCGTTGTCCATTGTCGCTTCAAGCTTCCTCAGCAGATGTGTCTATAACATGTTTCATCCTTCTACATTTGATCAATCTTGAATTTTGTTAGTCGTTAGATCCTCATAACAAACTTTATCTTTTATCTCAGAATCATAAGCAACTTGCCAGCTCATCAATTCACTCAGTTGTTATAAACTTTAATTGTTTCTCACTCAGTCAATACAGAAATGTGTCAGTGAGTACTAACTCAGTTATTACAGTTACTTAGTATACATTGCACTAGCTCGGTGTATACATAAATCTTCAATTATCGACCACATTAACTTGTTCAGTTATGATCTTCAATACATAACAAATTCATGTAATACAATCAAGTCAACAAAATGATGTCATAGAATCATCAATAACTTACCCAATGTATACCTTAGCTATATCTCCATATCCATCTCATCTTCATGTAGATATCTCTTTCCTTTACTAGTTTTCTTCTTCAGATGTTTGTAACCATCATGATAAGTATAGTCAAAACTAGTTGACATCAATGATAATACATATTGACTGATTTAATTGCCTTACATATCACTTTAATAGCTCGATGACCTCTAATCACTATCTTTCAATTGTCCATTTAGTTCATCAAGATATTCAATCAATTGTAGATTATCAATCTCTCCCTTTTGCATTGATGACAACACAATATGAAATATGTCATAAAATACGAAACATCTGTACTACAATTCCATCAGTAAATGTTGTAGCTCAGTAAGCTCTCCCTAGCTTGATCATTTAATATGTTTAATCACTACATAACATTTCAGCATTTCAGGCAGACTCTCCATGTGGATTTGATCTTCTTCTTCCTTTCTTTGATACTTCTCTCCCACTGGATATATATTAGACTTTCTCTCCCTTCTTTGTGTTCTCTCTAACTAATATTTCATATGAATCTTTCTCTCCCTTTGAAAACCATGCCGAAAAGAATAAACAACTCTTCAATAGCCAAAAATAGCTCTGTTGTTCAGTTCAGATCATGTACCTTCATGTACAAATATACAATTTTTCTATTCCAGCTTTCACAACCTTAGGAAACCTAAAGTGTGAACAATATACATCAACATCATTTTATTTTTTGATAAAATATAGGTTGATGCAACTTCCTGATCACTTTAGTGACCGACAAAAAGGGGATGGACCCCTAGTCTAGTCCTCAAGTACTCAAATGTATCATTCGGTGAGGGTTTAGTAAATATGTCTGCAAGTTATTCTTTAGATTTCATAAATTCTAGTTTCACTTGCTTTTCTTGTACTTGTTCCCTCAAATAGTGATACTTAATAGATATATGCTTTGTCTTAGCATGCATCAACGTATTCTTGGAAATGTTTATAGAACTTGTGCTGTTACAATATATAATCACTGGATCAGTTATCTCCTCATTCATTCCTTTCAACAGTTGTTTTATCTATGTAATATTTGAAAAATTAGGAACAACAACATATTTTTCTTCAGTAGTAGACTGAGAAATACATGCTTATTTCTTACTTATCCAAGTAACTAACCTTTCTCCCAAAAAGAATGCTCCACTGGTTGTGCTCTTTCGGTCATCAATATTTCCAGGCCAATCTGCATTGGTGTAAACTTGTAGTTAAAAATTACCTTGTTTCTTATACCATAAACCATAATTCTCTGTGTTCTTCAAGTATCTCAGAATCCTCTTAACAACAGTCATATGTGATTCCTTAGGATTAGCAGAAAATCTTGCTACAATCCTAACAAGATGTGCAATATCCGGTCTACTATGCACAACATATATCAGTTTACCAATCATTGATCTATATAATGTGTGATTTACCTTGATTTTTTTATCATTCTTTATTAATTTATATCTTGTAACCATCGATATACCTACCAGTTTGAATCTTCCATTCCAAAAGTCTTCAACACTTCTTTGATGTATTTTGATTGTGTTATGAATATCCCTTCATTTTGTTGTATAATTTGCAAACCTAGAAAGAATTTAATATCTCCATACATTGACATCTCAAATTCCTTTCTCATTTTAGCAGCAAATGCTTTGCAAAGATTATCATGTCCTCCAAATATAATATCATCAACAAAGATTTCAACAATAAGAATCTTGTCATCATTTTCTCCTTTCAAATACAAATTTCTATTATCACTTGTCCTCACAAATCCAATACAAATAAGATAAGCATGCAATCTTTCAACCATGCTCTTGGTGCTTGTTTCAGTCCATACAGTGCTTTGTGCAATTTACATACCATGTTCTGCTTATTTGGATCTAAAAACTTTCAAGTTGTTCAATATAAACTTCTTCCTCAAGTATTCCATTCAAAAATGCAGATTTAAAATCCATTTGATATACTTTAAATCCTTTGTGTGTAGCATATACAAGTAGTATTCTAACTCCTTCAAGTCTAGCAAATGGTGAAAAAGTCTCACCATAATCAATTCCTTCTTCTTGTGCATACTCTTTACAAACAAGTCTTGCTTTGTTCCTAGTGACTTCACCATTATCATTCAACTTGTTTCTGAATATCCATTTGGTTCCAGTTACGTTTTTATCACTCAGTCTCAGTACCAATGTCCATGTCTTATTTTTCTCTATCTTCTCAATTTATTCGTTCATGGCTTTAATCCATTCCTCATTCTCAAGTGCATCTCTAACATTTTTAGGTTCAAATTCACAAACTATACATGTGCTCTGTCTCAACTTACTTCATGTCATCATGCCAGCTTGGTTGTCTCCAATAATTTGGTTCTGTGGATGGTGTCTTCTCACAAATTTTTTTAACACTTGTTCTCTTCTTTGTTCATCATTCGGTGCAGGTTAAATTTCTTCCTCGGTAGCAATTTTCTAATTCTCAGTCTCTATAGGTTGATGCTCGGTGTCTTTATTTTTTTCCTCGGTAGCTTCTACTTGTCTCTCGGGTAGAGGGTTGGATATCTCAATGAATGTATTTCTATCGTAGTCTTCTGGTACTTTCTTTCTTTCTTCATCTTTTTTCTCAACAAACTCATCAACTTTCACATTAGCACTTTCAATCATTTTGTTAGAAACCTTATTTAAATATTTGTAAGTTTTCTCTTAGTAGAATATCCTAAGAATATTCCTTCATCACCTTTAGAATCAAATTTCTTATTTATATAATCTTTCAGAATGTAACATCTATTTCCAAAAATTCTGAAATAACTTACATTAGGCGTGTATCCAAACCATAACTCATAAGGTGTCTTGTTTGAATATATCTTCAGTTGTACTCGGTTCAATGTGTATACAGTAGTGCTAACAGCTTCTCTCTAGTACATTTGTGCAACATCTTTTTCAATCATCAGTGTTCTATCACAATCAACTATGGATCTATTCCTCCTTTCAAGAATTCCATTCTGTTGTGGTATTCTCGGTGCAAAAAACTATCTTTTAATTCCATGCTCATTACAAAATTTAGTGAATTCATCATAAATAAACTCACCTCCTCTATCAGATCTTAAGCATTTTTACTCTTTTCCACTTTCTTTTCCACTTTAGCTTTATACCATTTAAACATCTTGAAAGATTTAGATTTCTCTTTCAAAAACATAACTGTCATCATCCTAGAATGGTCATCAACAAATAGAATAAAGTACCTGTCACCATAATAACTCTGAGTTCTCATAGGAACACATAAGTCAGTATGAACCAACTCCAAAATATCTTTAGATGATTAGGTCTTTCTCTTGAAACTAGATTTTGACATTTTTCTCATTTGACATTGTTTGCACATGACACGGTTAGGTTTAGATAAGCTCGATAAGCCTCTAACTTTTCTTTTCTTGCTAATCTTAACCATGTCAAAGTTCACATGACAACCTTTTATGCCACAACCACACATCTTTAGTTCGAGCCATTAAACAATAAGTTTCATCATTGCTAAGATAAAATAGATTACCTTTAGATTATTCACCAGTACTGATCAACTTTCTTGTTTCATCATAGATCTTCACCTTCCTACTTTCAAATGCAACTCGGTGACTTGAGTTATTCAATTGTGCTACACTTAACAAGTTATAGTTAAGTCCCTTCACCCAATATGCATTTTCACATTTGATCTTATTATTCAACATGATAGATCCTTTTCCTTTTACTTGACAAGGTGTATCATTACCCATTTTAACAGATCCTCCATTATAGTGTTCAAGGTATTCAAATTTATCCTCATCACTATTCATATGATGTGTACAACCACTATCAATAATCCATGTATCATTCTTGCTAACTTTAGAGATAAGTGTTATTTCTACATACCTTTCTTCTTCTTCTGAATCTTCTTTCAAAGCTATGAATACCACCTCAATATCTTCATCAATGTTGGTTTCATCATCATCATCTCCAAAAAGGTAACATGCCTTCTTTCCTTTGTCTTAGTAGTCTCAGTTGTTTCTTCTATCATAGTGTCAGTTGCCTCTACGATCTCGGTTATCTCTTCTGTCATTCTTTCTTTCACCAGATCATTCATTGTCTTTGTCATCATTTTTTCTGTTAGGACATCTAGCTGCAATATGACCAATTTCTTTACAGTTAAAACATGCAAGAGGTAATTTCTCTTTATACCTTCCTTTACCTTTTTGCAGCCTCCGAGCCATAAGTGCTTCAAGTCCATCAAGTCCATCTTCATCAATGTCACTGTCACTTTCATTCCTTATCATATATTTACTACTTGATTTTCCAATTTTCAAAGATGACATAAATGCATACTCAAGACTCGGTACAATATTGTTATCATAGTTATTCAGCTCAAAAGTAGTCAATTTATCGATTAGACTATCAAGTGTAAGAACATTACCTGGTGTAGATCTCATTTCATGAATTGCAGAGATTCTAATAGCATAAATTGGCAACAAGGTTCTAAGTATTTTACTCGCAATAGTGTCTTCATCAATAACACCTCTTGCTCCTCAGATAGCATTGCCAACCTCCTTGATTCAGTTATTGTACTATGAAATGTTTTCTCCTTATTTCATCTTCATGTCATCAAACCTTCCTCTAAGGATTTCATCTCTTGCTCTCATCACATTCACATATCCTTAGTAGACTAGTGTCAGTTTGTCCCACATTGCTTTTGCTGAAGTACATGCTTTGATATCTTTAAATTATGCATCAAATAGGGCAACAAAAATCTCTATCATTGCCATGTTATGTTCATGTCTATCTCTCAGCTGATCAAAAGTCAAAGGTCCAGTTGTCGGTTGTATGTAAGTATTGTTTAGGTGAAATATTGCAGATTCTCCAATTCTAGATATGTGCAACCTCATTTTGCTTTGCCATGTCGAAAAGTTGTCTTTGTTCAGCTTTGGCACCTCTCTCTTATACATCTTGTGATCTTTAGCTCAAGTCTTTCAAATTTACTTTTCAAGCACACAAGCTCTAATACCAATTGTTAGATAATTGAGAGTGGGGTGAATCAGTTAATTCTAGTTATCCTACAGTTCCAAACTCCCAGATGTATATAATCAAACTTTTTCAAACAAATAATCAACTCGGTAAGCTTGTCAACAATAACTTTTTGTTCATTTACCGAATACCAGTAAATTCAATACTTTGTTTACCGATTAATCCAAATATGAAATGTGTAAAGTAAAACAAACAATCCAATCACATCAAGTACACACAATACAAGAATTTTAACGTGGAAACCCTGCTATGGGAAAAACCACCTGGGACAGGTAACCCAAAATATTCCACTCTTCTGAAGTGAGCTCGGTTAGGAGCCAACCTTGTTAAAGGTTACAATGCACATTGTAAGGTGTGACCTAGTTAAAGGATTTATCACTAACAGTTAACTCTTGACCAACATTCACTATGGGGTCAAAAAGAAAACCTTAAACATTCATGGAATGTCATATTGAAATACAAATAAGACTGTTAAGTCCACTCGGTTAAGAGATTTAGCTGTAACAATGGTTAAACTGGTATAGTAGTGATCTGATTCAAATACAACTAAGATTGCAGATTTCATATCTATGCTAAGCTCAAAATACCTCCTCTGATCAATAATCACTTCAATCCTTCATATCCTTCAACTTATTCAGCTCGGTCAATAATACTCCGACCCTCGGTTATGCCTGCAGTTCAGCTTAGCTTTGTCTGTAACCAGTTTGATTAGTAATGCATAAAAAACTTTCTTTCACGTGATTTCTCCCGCAGTCTTCAATAAGCTCCAGACTCAATAATGAATCTCATGTCTCTTTAAATAGACGTCATAAACCATTTTCATATCATCCATTAGATTTTGCCTCTTAATCTCCATCATCTATTTTAACACTTCAAGCTTCCTCAGTAGATGTGTTTATAACACATTTTATCCTTCTTCATTCAATCAATATTGAATTTTGTCAGTCGTTAGATCCTCATAACAAACTTTATCTTTCACCTTGGAATCATAAGCAACTTGCCAGCTAATCAATTTACTCGGTTGTTATAAACTTTAATTGTTTCTCTCACTCGATCAATACAGAAATGTGTAAGTGAATACTAACTCAGTTGTTACTGTTACTCAGTATACACTACACTGGCTCGGTGTATACAAAAATTTTCAATTACCGACCACATTAACTTGTTCAGTTTTGATCTTCAATACATAAAAAATTCATGTAATACAATCAAGTCAACAAAATGATGTCATAGAATCATTAATAAGTTACCTAATGTATACCTTAGCCATATCTCCATATTCATCTCATCTTTATGTAGATATCTCTTTCCTTTACCATTTTTCTTCTTCAGATGTTTGTAACCATCATGATAAGTATAGTCAAAACTAGTTGACATCAATGCCAATACATATTGATTGATTTAATTGCCTTACATATTACTTTTATAGCTTGGTGATCTTTAATCACTGTCTTTCACTTGTCCATTCAGTTCATCAAGATATTCAATTAGTTGTCGATTATCACAAGATATGCCAATTTTAGTGATTGCAATTTCTAGATTTTTTTGGTAATGATCATATTGTAGCATTTTGTAAAAAGTGGTATGGACTCAAAATGAAATAAGTTTGGTATGTTTGGATAGAGTATTGAATTATATTTCTATTCCAACTGTTTTCTTTAATTTTCATCAAGCTTCTAGCATTTTATGAAGGTTTAAGTAAAAAATGAGTTAAAAATCAGGCTAGGGTAAACAGTGGCTAAAGAAAATTGCATATCTTTAATTTTCCCTAGTGGGAAGGGACTAAAATTTATGAGGTGGTCTTTCTAAAGTTATATCCTCATATCCCAAAGCCTTGGACTTAGATCATGATTTTTTCATAAGATTTTGTGATGCCCTAGGTCTGCTTTATAGTGTATCAGACTAGTAAAAAGTGACAAAAAGACCAATTTTTGTATTTAGTTTGATGTATGACTTGGACAAAACAATGTAAGAGGGTTTAGAATGATTATGTAGATCCATTGGAAGACATTTGGACTAGTGGAAAAGAGTGATCAAGCCATGAATGTAGTTTTCCATCAAACCCTCCTCGAAAGTAATTAAATTGAGGATTTTATGATCTAATGCATTAATGGGTGTCTCAAATCTTGCAAATTGTTTATTTTGGCCATTTATAACCTGTAGGAAATGTCTAAGCATAGTTTGGGGATTGAGAGAAAGTTTTTCTAAGGTAAAAGCACAATAAGTTGTCACCCTTTTACAAAGGAAAAGGCTAACAAAATCAAAGTTGTTCAACTTCAATAGTATAAAAATGACATTTATATTTAGAATTTGAAGATGATGTAAACTAATTAAATGTGATAAAATGGATGAAGTTTATGATTAATATTTTTAATAATTTTTTTAAATAAGAATTGACATGTTTTTTGTTAATTTTTAAAGATGATTTTTTAATTGTTGAAAAATGCTGAAAATTAAGGGTTTAGATCCCACCAAAAAATTATATGTAAATAAACATTTTTCCTCCTAATTTCAAAATATGTCATAGATGACATATATAGCTAGTGCATGAAAAAATAAAAATTGGTTTGTGACCTATATTTTATCTTTTATAAAAATTCAAATTCTAACTCACTGAAATCAACAGTTTTCATCTCGCACCATATTTTTCATAACAAATCCATCTCAATCAAAAAAAGAAATATATATTCTTGAAGGGGACTCTATCCTCTAGTGCACCATATGTTTTTAAAATTCATTTAATATGATTTACTATTTTTTTTCTTTCTCTGAATCAACATCTCCTTGACTATTAAAATACCCACTTGCAATATTTTTTAATTACAATAAACTATGTCTAATTAAAACATTATAAAATCTATATGAGGATATTATTGACTCTGATCTCTACAAAAGGGTATTTTTTTATTTTTAAAAAATATCATTAAAAATATTAGGAGTTATTCAAACACCACTTTTCTGAAATAATTTTATTTTTATGGTAATTGGACCCAAAGTGGTATAAAATATGCATTTAATAGACATTTCTAATTGGAAAAGTTGAAGCACCTATCTAAGTTAGCTAGAATGAATCTAGGTAGACCATATGTTTGACCGAAAATAATTTTTAGTTAGAAATACTAAAATTCAGTTGTACTGATAAGTTAGTTTAAAAGGTGACACCTGATTATGCTTTTACCCTCTAGTAGTTCCTTTCAAAAAATGACCTAATTGGCCTTATAAGTCCACAAATCAATCACTATTTGGTGGAGATGTTCAAAGTAACATATGTGCATTTTGAAGTATGATTTAAAATCCCCAAAAAGGTATCTAGAAAACCATTGGTTTTGTGGATTTGGTCTTATTATAAGAATTTATGATAAGTTTTGTCACTGTCAATAGCTAGTAGGCAATAAGCCTAATTTTGGGAAACATTGATGAAACCAGATGTTTTGAGTGCCATCGAGCGTATATAAATGATGTATTTGATTGATATAAGATGTCTTTGAAGTAGATTGAGTCTTGAGAGCATTAAAGCCCTTATTTGGTATTTGTAACATGTAAGGCAAGGTGTCCTCGTGAAGGGAAAGCATGAAGTTTGTAAGGTGTCATGGTGATTGATTGATTTGAATCCCACCTCTACATCAAGAAGTGTACAAAAACACTAAACATGCCAAGCACTTTTTCTTTTTAGAGCCCAAACGAAATGTAATAAGCTAAAATTAAATGATTGTTTTAAAATTGTCATTTCTTTGACACATGTCCTACATCAAACAACATCAATAGTTCCAAGATTATGGTCTTTGACAAAACATCCTACACCAAATGTCATTATTAGTTTTCAAATCATGATCTTTGACAAACGATTTGTACCTACACAAGCCCACAAAATAAATAGATCCCTAAAAGAAAATCAAAATACACTTGACACAAAAAAAAAATCTAATTAAGAAAATAAAAGAAATTAACAAACTAAAATCTAACCTAATTAACAAAAACTAATCAAATTTTATTTAAATCTAAATGAAAAATTTAAAAACTAATCTAACTAAATCTAAAATCAAGTTAAACTAAATCTGAATTGTCTAAATTTAACTAAATTTAACAAACCATCAAATTAAATTAAAAAAATGACAAATGATAATATAATTTAACAAATTACTAATATAACAAATGAAAAATGATGCAAATGATGAATCTAAACAGAAAATGGATGCATTGAAAAGGTCTACGAAACTTTCATATGAATGCAACTATATAGGCATAGCACCAAATTTCATACCCATCAATAGTGTCCAAGAAGTGAACAAGGCATGTAAATAAATGAAAATAATCTAAAATAGAAGTTAGAAGTGGCAAGGAAGTGTTTTTGGAACCTACGAGCCTCCTACTATCAAGCTACGCAACCAAAAAAAACTCGAATCAAGAAAAGATTTGCATAAAGAAAAAATTACCACCAGATTTTATCATTATCTCGATCATTAAATCAATGGGGCCATTATCAAAGAGAGCGATGATTTCCCTCCATGTATTTAACAAGATGTTAGATCATTATGTGGTATCCTAGACTATTATAGTTACAAGATATGTCCAAAATGGAAGGTTGGACTTGAAATATTATAATTAAAAAAACAAAACACATAGATAAAATTGTTGGATTATGGAGAGGGGAGGTGAATGAGTAATCCTTGATTCCAAATACTTAAAAATATTTTCTCTGATTAACTCAGCTAAACATAATTTACTATTTACTGACAATTGTAAATAAACTTTATCAATCATTAAATTAATCACAAAAACCATTCATCACATGTAACACCAGTATTTAATGTGGAAACCCAGCTATGAGAAAAACCACTATGAGAATTATCAACCACTAAGAAAATACTCTTCTAAAGTATGTCTGGTTAAGAGCCAATCCGGTTAAAGATTACAATGCACACTATTAGGTGTGACCTGGTCAAGGGATTTACCTCAAATCTGTTAGGATATTTACTTTGTTAGGATTGACCTTAATAGAGGAATTCAAACACTCTTTAGAATGTTACCTTTTGAAAGGATTTTACAATAAGACTATTAAGTCTACTTGGTTAAGAGATTTCTCTGTTACAATTTCTAATAAGAAACATTAAATAATTTGAGCTATAGATTCACAACTATATTTTCATAACCAAATCCTTTGTGGACTCTTCCATCTTTAATTCAATCCTTCACTTTCCACTAGCTTCAACACTTCATCAGATTCTGATTTCTGACTCAGAATCTCTCTATTCTTTCTTCACTGCTTCAGTCGGTGACTCTTCAAATCTTCAATTCGCCATCCATTTTCTCATGTACAAATCCATCCTTTATAGAGATATGTTTTGCCTCTTAATCTCCTCTTATTACGTTTTCCTTTGATCAATCTTAACCGTCCAATTCATTATACCTTGAATCTAGATTTCAGTAACACATTTTCTTTTCACCTAGGAACTTCAACTTTCTTGAAACTTGTTCCATCACTTTTAACCATTTAGATCTAAGCCATAGATCGTCACCTTGAATTTTACTGATCGTAGATCTCTCTAACTAACTTTCCTTGTCATTATCAGGGAAAACTTTAAGAAACCCCCTCCCTAGAAAAGGTTTAAAATCCTAGAGAATCCTACATTATTTTGGATGGAAAAAATAATATTATTGGTATTTTTTTTTTAATTTGAAAGAAAAAATATTAATTTAACTGGTGATTAATTTCAATTGTATGAAAATTCTATAAAATCCTCGTGAATCTTTCATAGTTGAAGAAAATCACGGCTAGAAGTACACATACCTAGAAACCATCATTTCACAATTATTGTTATATGGATCCTAATTAATTATTAGACTTGAAGGTTAAATTTTCCCCACTTTTATCTTTGCAATTTCCCTCCAAATTATTGAATGGGGGTTTTGGGGCAGCGCCTCTGAAAGCTCAATCGACTTTTAATATTTTAGTAAGGTGTCCTAAATTAATTTGATATCATCTGACATATAGTAAAACTATTTTTTATAACCGTTGGATGATCCTGAATCAATGACATAAATCCTATTTCGGGCCAAACTTTTAAAGCACACCAAGTTCCATAAAAAGTCTCTGAAAGAAAGACGTGTCCACCATCAAATTTATTTCAAGCCAAAGTTTGAAACGATAAAAAGTTCCATGAAAAGTCTCTAGAATAGAGACACATGTCAAATATGTGTACTTAACCCATACCCTAACTTAAATTTTGACCACATATTGGCGAATATGACCATCGATTAAGACAAGCTTTGGAAATTACAAGCGAAAATATTTAATTTACTGTGTGGAAAAGTTAGATTCTATTGGCAAAGTCATCGCTGAAATATAAATAATTCCATATCACAATTGACGATTGGCCTATGCATGGGACCTAATTTTTATAAAGAAAGGGCGGCATGGCCACTCGAAAGTCCAATTTTTTTCGCTAAATTTTGGGTCCTTGATGAGTGAAATTCACCAATTGGTGAATATTCACCACTAAAGTTATCCCTAGTCATCGTGATCATCCAGCTCATTATAGCTTATCATTTAATGTCGTTCAAATCCTTATATTTAATTATTGTTCCTTGCTCAGTGACTAACTCTATATTTTGGTTAACTTCGCTCGATGCCTAGAAATTTTTTGCTTAGTGCCTTGCGTTCCTCTGCCTTTACCAAAACATACTTCCTTTTACCTTTTACCTTTATCGAGTGAATTTTTCTGCTCGGTAGCCAAAACTCCTTTGCTTATCGACTTGACAAATCTTCATTACCATACTTTACCAACTTGGTATAATCATATGTTAAATAGAAAACAATCATATCATCATAACCTTACCATTGTCTAATTTGTATCACTTTCCCAATTAAGTTCTTCAACTTCATAACATCTCGCTTCTTCATCTTCTTAACTCATTCACACTATCTCATAAACCGAATGATATGGCAACACAATATAAACTAGAAATCAATTGCTTGACATCAATGAAAAGACAATAACTAATCTAATCTTTCTACTATCTTGTATTCCTTTGATATTGGTTAGTCTTCATCATCATTGCCATCAATTATAGTAACAAACTCTCTTTTTGATATTGATGACAACACACTAACAATCTTCAGTGTCCAATTGATGATGGTAAGACTTCACTGTCATTCTTATACTCCCTCTGAGCTGTAACTTCTATGTTTACATTCTCCCTCTTTCACTATTCCTTTATCACTAACAATCTTCTTTACTGTATCTGATCTTCTTGTTTATTGTCCCTCTTTGACAACCTCTTTTTTTTTTATCTTCTTTATTCTTCTTTTATTGGATCTTCATCTATTTCATCTCTCTTTATGCAACATCAGTGCATCAACAATATTCTCCTTATAGTAATCATCAATAGTATTCTCCTTTTGCAATCATCATTGATTTATTCTCCCTCTTTGAGAACAATGCCAAAGACACATAAACTCCTGAAATTTTTTCTTAGGCAATATATTATACCTCAAATTTATTGATCTCTCATTGCAGTCATAAACTTCTTTTCACAACTTCAGGCTTTACCTAAAGACTGAACACTAGCATCAACTCACAAAATAGATATTTTGATGAATACTTGAATTGATGCAGCATGCATCTTTCCTTAGTGAATATTGGATAGGGGAAGAACCCCTAACTTACCTCAAAGATACTCAAAAGCATCCTTAAGTAGTGGTTTGATAAATATATCAACTATATGTTCTTTAGAATTCACATACTCCAATATCATATGCTTATCTTGTACTTGCTCTCTTAAGTAATGATACTTGATAGAAATGTTCTTTGTCTTTGAATGCATCACATCTTTTGATATGTTTATAGCACTAGTATTATCACAAAAAAATGTAATTGGATCAATGATCTCTTCTTGCATGTCTTCAAATATTTGTTTGATCCACACTATATTTGAACAATTCATACTTGCAGCAACATACTCAACTTCGACAGTAGATTGTGAAATATAGCTTTGTTTCTTGCTTAACCATGTCACTAATCTTTATCCTAAAATGAAAGCTCTGCCACTTGTGTTTTTTTTGTCATCAATGTTTCTAGCCCAACCAGCATCAGTATACACCTTAAGATCAAAATCTCTTCCTTTTGTGTATAACAGACTAAAATCTTCAGTCCCTTTCAAATATCTGAATATTCTTTTCACTGTAGACATGTGTCTCCTTTGGGTTAGCAAAAAAACTTGCAACTATACCAACTGAATGTGCAATATCAGGTCCGCTGTGAACAACATACTATAGTTTACCAATCATGGATTGATAAAGTGTCTCATTTACTTCCATTGTGTCATCTTCTTTTGAGAATTTACAATCAGTAGTCATTGGTGTTCCAACCGGTTTAGATTCTTCAATATTGAATATCTCTAGGATCTCCTTGATATACTTAGATTGTGTTATGTATATCCCATCCTTAACTTGTTGAATTTGGAGTCCAATAAAGAATTTAATCTCTCCTATCATAAACATCTCAAATTCCTTTCTCATCTCCTCAACAAATGATTTAGACTTTCTCATTTCCTCCAAATATAATATCATCAATAAATATCTCAGCAATCAAAATCTTATTAGTACTATCACATTTCAAATATAAATTTCTATTATCACTTGTCTTTTGAAATCAAATCTTGATTATGTAAGAGTGTAATCTTTCATACCATGCTCAGGGTGTTTTCTTTAATCCATATAAAGTCTTGTGTAGTTTGCAGACCATATATTCCTTACTAGAATTCTGAACAAATCCTTCAGGTTGTTCAATGTACACTTCTTCTTCTTCTTCTTCAAGAATTTCATTTAAAAATGCAGACTTAACATCCATCTGATAAATTTTAAATCCTTTATAAGAAACATAAGAAACTAATATCCTTACACCTTCTAATATAGCAATAGGGGGAAAAATTTCACCATAGTCAATACCTTCTTCTTGTGCATACCTTTTGTAGACTAATCTTGCTTTATTTCTGATCACATCTCCTTTCTTATTGAGTTTATTCTTAAAAATCCACTTTGTTCCAATCACATTCTTATCCTTAGGTCTTGGTACTAGTGACCAAGTGTTGTTATCTTCAATCTGATCTATTTCTTCTTTCATTTCATTAATCTAGTCTTCATTATCTAGTGTATCCTTTACTAATCTTGTCTCAAATTCAGAAATCAAGCATGTGTTATTTTTCAAGTTACTTCTTGTCATGACTCTTGCATTCTTGTCTCCAATGATCTTGCTTGGTAAGTGATGTCTTCTCATATATTTTTCTAATACATGCTCGATAGACTCATCATTTGTTTTTTCATCTCTCGGTGGAGGCTCATTTTGCTCCTCGATTCCTTCTTGTTGCAGCTCGATTGCATCAATCGAATTACCTTCATGAACATAAAAAAATCTTTTATAATCCTCAAGTTTCTTTTTTCTATCTTCATCATTTTTCTCTGCAAATTCATCAATCCTCACATTTGCACTTTCAACAATTTTGTTAGTTGTCTTGATCAAATATTTATATGCTTTTCTCTTTGATGAATAATCTAGGAATATACCTTCATCACCTTTAGAGTCAAACTTTCCATTTCTAGCATCTTTCAGTATGTAACACCTACTTCCAAATATTTTAAAGTTACTTACATTCGGTGTATGCCCATACCAGAGTTCATAAGGAGTCTTGTTTGTTCCTTTATTCAACTGTACTTGGTTGAGTGTGTAGACAACAATACTTATGGCTTCTCTCTAGAATGTTTGTGTAACTTCTTTATCAATCAACAATGTTCTAGCACAATCAACTATAGATATATTCATTCTCTTAGCTATACCATTTTAGTGTGGAGTCATCGGTGCAGATACTTGTCTTTTGATTTCATTTTCATTACAGAAGACAATAAACTCATCAGAGATAAATTCACATCCTCTATCTGATCTTAAACATTTCAGTTGTTTTCCTGTTTCCTTTTCAACTCTATATTTATACCACTTGAACATTTGGAATGCATTATAATTTTCTTTTAGAAACATAACAGATATCATTCTTGAATAGTCATCAACAAACAAAATGAAATATCAATCTCCATAATAGCTTTGAATCTTCATAGGACCACAAAGGCCAGTATGAACTAATTCCAAAATACCATTGGTAGAGTAATATTTCCTTGAGAAACTTGATTTGGTCATCTTACCAATATGAAATTCCTTGCACATCACTTTATCAGGTTTGATTAATTTTGATAGACCTCTAACTCTATTCTTTTTTCTCACCTTAATCATGTTATCAAAATTTACATCACATAGTATTTTATGCCATAGCCATACATCTTCAACTTTAACAAAAAAGAAACTCTTTGCAGTAGTATCAAGATAAAATAAATTACCTTTTTATTGTTCACCAGTTCCAATTAGATCTCCATTAGTACCATAAATATTTACCTTTCTATTCTACAATTCCAGTCGATGGCAAGTGTTGTTCAGTTGTGCAACACTCAACAGAATGTAATTTAGACCTTTAACCCAATATGCATCATCACATCTCATTTTTTTTTTCAATCCAATTGGTCATTTACCTTTAACAAGATATTAAACATCATTGCCAAATCTAACAAATCCTCCATCATACTCTTCCATGTTCTCAAATTTATCAAAATCACTAGTCATGTGATGTGACGCAAGAGCGGGCAGGAGGGGCCAAGGAATGGCACACCCTAACCTAAACCACCTTGTTTAACAACACGCGAAAGCAACAACACTGTGAAAGAGAGAAAATGCAAGATCATTCATATATTAACTCAAATTGATTCATACATTTCGGGTGGTAAGTCCTTCCCAGTTTCGGTCAGATATTACAATGAATTACAGAAGTCCTCAAACATGCGAGGATCTGCAGATAATCTCTAATATTCTATCTTCTATCTTCTATCTTCTATCAAAACTTACTCTGCCACTCACCCCCTAAATTCTAACCAAACAACTACATTTATACAAGAGGCTACCGAACCGAGTCGACCTTCAAATCCATAATCAATAGAAAGAATGGTCAGATCTGGTACCATACGCTTCCCAATGATGGATACCAGCATTAAATTCGTGACCCATAATCAATGCACAAGTTGGCCTAAAAAAAACTCAAAAGAAACCCATCGATAAGAAAATCCAACCAAGCGCCAGACAAGCATCACCGAGCGCCAAAGAGATAACTGACCAACAACAGCGAACAAAGGAAACCGAGCAACACCGAACCAACTCAGTCAAAGCAGGAACCGAGCAACACAAAAAAACTCAAATATGTTTTTGGTGACACAGGATTGCCAAGGACTTGAGATGCTCCTACATCATGATGTGAACATCCACTATCAATAATCCATGGGTCAACTTTACTTACATGAGAAACAATTTCTTTTTCATCTTCATGTTTTTCTTCATCTGAGTCTTCCTTTGCAAGAACATAGACAACTTCATATCCTTCTTCAATATCATCTGATTCATCATTGGTTACACCTTCCTCATCTAGGTAGCAAGACTTCCTTCATTTGTCCTTTTAGTCTCTAAATCTTCGGTATCTATTCTCCTTCTTATCACTTTTATCATTCTTGTCATTGTCAGGACATATAGATGCAATGTGACCAATGTTATTGCAGTTAAAATATTTCAAGGGTAATTTACCTTTGTACTTTTCTTTACCTCTCGGTAGTCTCTTAGCCACTAGTGCCTCTACCTCTTCTTGTTCTTTCTCTTCGGTTATGATACTGTCATATTCACTTCTACATGAACTACTGTGAATCTCTATCTTTTTTTGATGTTCCAATGCTCAAAGATGACTTAAATGTAGTCTCAATGGTCGGTTGACTATTATCATAATTACTTAGCTCAAATGCAGCCAGCTTGCCGATTAGGACTTCAAGAGTAACAACATTGTTTGGTATGGATCTCAGATACTCTAATAGCATACTTAGAAGAAAGAGTTCTAAGAATTTTACTTACTACTTCTTCATTAGTCAATGTTCCACCAGCACCTCTGATGGCACTAACAACTTCCTTGATTCTGAAACTATATTGTGTAATGTTCTCTTCATCCTTCATCCTCATTTCAACATACTTTCCTCTGAGACTATCAACCTTATCCTTTTGCACATATTGATCTCCTTCATATATGTGTAATCTTATCCCACATCTCTCTTCAGGTAACACAGTCCTTAACATATTTGAATTCAGCATCGGTCAGGGAAGAAGCAATCTCAATCATTACCGAGTTGTGTTTCTGATTTTCTCTCATCCAATCAACTATCATGGGTTTGGAAGGTGGTGGAGTGTAGTCATTATCCAAAATATTCCGTACAGATTATCCAATTCTGGATAGATACAATCTCATCCTACTTTGCTATGTTGAGAAACTTTCCTTGTTCAACTTAGGTACTTCTCTCCTATACATCTTCGGATATTTTACTCAAGTCTTTCAGAGTTATCTCTTCAGAGTAGTTAGCTCTGATAACAATTGTTGGATTACAGAGAGGGGGGTGAATCAGTAATCCTTGATTCCAAATACCTAAAAATATTTTCTCAAATTAACTCGGTTAAACATAATTTACTATTTACCAACAATAGTAAATAAACTTTATTAATTGATAAATCAATCACATAAACCATTTCTCACATGTAACACCACTATTTAACCACTAGTACATTTTGCACCATTTTTTGACGCACTATTGGTCGAAGTTTCTACCCAACTTGGTCGAATGATCGACCAACTGGTTCGTTGCTATTATGTGCATTGAAATATCGACCCACTACTAAAATCGTCGAATGATCGACTCCACTATTGGTCGAAAACAAGGGCAATCTAGGCCAAAAATAACTTTGGCAAGTGTTTGTGTAGTGGTCAATCTTTCGACCAATATAAATTAATATTGGTTGAAAACTTTGGTCGCTCTGACCAGGATGCCAAATTCACGATGGTCAAATTTCGACCAAAGCTGGTTGAAATATTTAGCGGCTCCGACCAGGATGCCAAACTCGTGACACCACATTTCGACACAGAATCGTCAAATTTAGGCCAGTATTTCGACGCATTGGGGTCGAAAGTTCGATGACACGCAGAGTGTTTAAAAAAAAATGAAGATAAATATCCAAACTAATCACCAACAGCATCCTGATCGGTGATTAGTCTAGATATTTATCTTCAGGTGTCCACACTCATTCTACTGCTTGTTGCCAGTGGGTCCCTGCTCGTTCTATTTTCCAGATTGCTTTGGGCTCTAGCAATCCATCTGCTCTGTGTGAAACTGTGGGTTTTTTCATTTTGTTTGAACTATTTGAGAGATAGGCTCTGACTGGTGATCCGTGAATTGGTAGAGCTTCCTCTTAGACACCCACAACTCTTCAAATCTATTGGTGTGAAGCCCCCTAAGGGTATTCTTCTCTATGGGTCTCCTGGTTCTGGGAAAATTTTAATTGCTAGGGCAGTGGCAAATGAAATCGGTGCCTTCTTTTTCTGTATCAATGGAGTTGAGATCATGTTAAAGTTGGCTGGAGAAAGTGAAAGCAATCTCCAGAAGGCTTTTGAGGAGGCTGAGAAGAATGTCCCGTCCATTATATTTATTGATGAGATATTACAGAGATTTGTCAGCGGGCTTGAAAGTATTCTATTAGAGAAAATATTGAGAAGGTGAGTTTCAATTGTGGCGGCTTTTGCAAACTAGATTTGGTTATGAATTTCTTAATGGTTTCTTTTGAATTGGTTTGTTAGAATTTTACATTTTTTGATTCAATTTTCATCAACTTGTATCTTATTATTTCAATTTGTCATGTTCTCTTTCCTCTGCACTTTTATAGGATAATATTGAACATGAAAGAAAAAGAAGTGAGAACCCCGAGGCAATGGATGAGGATGATAGTGATGAGGTAGCTGAAATAAAGGCTGCTCATTTTGAGGAGTCAATGAAAGATGCCCGAAGAAGTGTGAGTGATGCTGATATTCAGAAGTATCAAGCCTTTGCACAAACACTACAACAATCTCAAGGCTTTGGCTCTAAATTTTGATTTCCTGGTGCTTCTGCTAGTGCTTCGGATGTATTTGCTACAATAGATAATTAAGATGACGATGACTTATACAGTTAGGAAACTTAGTACAAAATTAATGAAGTGACAAATGTGTCTATTCTAGCAGGGACTTTCCACTGACAAATAGCCAATGCTATTCAATTTGGCTCTGGCTTTTGCTTGTTTGAGTTTTATCTGTTCACACGTTTGAAACTTTATTTAGTTTATCAGCCCTTTAGCCGGGGACTTACTAACTTGTAAGTCTTTAGAGTAATATTAATTGTGGCAAGGAAATTTAGCTATGGAAACTTTTTCTGCTATGAAAACCTTGCTTTTTAAAAAAAAATCCTGCTGGAAAATATTCTATACTAAATCAATTCTACAACAAAGAAAGTCTAGTTCAACTAATTCTGACTGGTGATCCGTGAATTGGTAGAGCTTCCTCTTAGACACCCACAACTCTTCAAATCTATTGGTGTGAAGCCCCCAAAGGGTATTCTGCTCTATGGGCCTCCTGGTTTTGGGAAAACTTTAATTGCTAGGGCAGTGGCAAATGAAACTGGTGCCTTCTTTTTCTGTATCAATGGACTTGAGATCATGTCAAAGTTGGTTGGAGAAAGTGAAATCAATCTTCGGAAGGCTTTTGAGGAGTCTGAGAAGAATGCCTCGTCCATTATATTTATTGATGAGATATTACAGAGATTTGTCAGCGGGCTCTAGCAATCCATCTGCTCTACTCTGCGTGAAACTGTGGGTTTTTTCATTTTGTTTGAACTATTTGAGACATAGGCTCTGACTGGTGATGCATAATTGGTTTGCATGTTTGTAGCGTGGAAGCAGTGTTGGGGATCCTGGTGGTGCTACGGACAGGGTCCTTAACCAGTTGTTGACGGAGATGGATGGTATGACAACCAAGAAAATAGTTTTCATTATACCTAATGGCATTGGCTTGTTATATCTAAGGATTCAATGGAGCCGATATTACAGAGATTTGTCAGCAGGCTTGCAAGTATGCTATTAGAAAAATATTGAGAAGGTGAGTTTCAATTGCGGCGGCTTTTGCAAACTAGATTTGGTTATGAATTTCTTAATGGTTTTTTTTGAATTGGTTTGTTAGAATTTTACATTTTTTGATTCAATTTTCCTCAACTTGTATCTTATTATTTCAATTTGTCATGTTCTCTTTCCTCTACACTTTTACAAGATATTGTACATGAAAGAAAAAGAAGTGAGAACCCCGAGGCAATGGATGAGGATGATAGTGATGAGGTAGCTGAAATAAAGGCTGCTTATTTTGAGGAGTCAATGAAATATGCTCGAAAAGTGTCAGTGATGTATTTGCTGCTGCTATTGTTTCTACTGTTGCTTCAGATGTATTTGCTAAGACGATTTCCCCCACCAAGATGATGTGCATCCATTTTATGGAGATCTGCTAAATATTTTATATGATAAAGATCACTACAAGTTGGCCCTTGGCCAGATCAATATTGCTCGCAATCTCATTGCCAAAGTGGCCAAAGACTATGTTAGGCTGATAAAATATGGGGATTCTCTTTACCGTTGCAAATCTTTGAAGGTTGTTGCACTTGGACGGATATGTACCATTGTTAAGAGAATTGGAGTGAGTTTGGCTTACCTCAAACAGGTGAGGCAACATATGGTTATGCTCTTTTTTCTATCTATCTAGTTTTCACTACCTGTCGTTCCTTGGGATATCTTGCAAGGGTTCTATAAATTTATGGTCTATATTTTGGTGGGTGTCTTGTATGGGCCTATGAACTTTTTTATCTTGTCTTTTTTTTCAATCCTACAACTAGATTTTGATATGTGGATTGCTTGTAAGGAACTTTGATACTGCCATTTCAGTAGTTCTTCATATGATAGTTTTCTATGTAGTCCCTAGTCTAGGCTTTATTTGTACATTTTTTTATCTCAATATTAAAAGAATTAATTTAGTTAAATAAAGCTTTATGTCCCAAACACAATGACAACTAGGATGTGAATTTAATCTTTCTGAACTAAAGAGTCAAAAAAGATAAAAGATGGTTCAATATAACCTACAACTTTGTCCATGTAAGAGTTGAACTCTAAAATTTATGGTATGAAGACCTGCAACTTGTAGCTAAGAATATGATACTGAATAATTATGACTTATTTTAAAAATTCAGGAAAACTTAACCATTTCTATAGCGATTACTTAAAAAAAAGTATACCTAATCGATGACTCAATATTTGTAACCTCTCAGAAACTTTTCCTTTCCACTTCAATATCTTTCCTTGATAATTCTTGATCTCCTCAGAACCATTAGAAAAAAAACAATGACAACAGAACTTGCTACTTTAGAAAATTGCATCAATACTTAACTTAAACATTACAGTCATGAAGGGTGTAACAAAATCTGATATGCTAATAAACAAACTCATTTTGCACAAAATGGCATTAAGCATGGATTTTGGTTTACATGTGGTACATCCATTCCTTCATCGAGGACATTATCTATTACATCTATAATTGTATATTTAGGTTCCATAGCACTAGCATATACCCAAAAAGAATCTGTATTAAAAAAAAAGCATGGACACTACATATATATAAAAATACCTATTAAAAAAAAGAGGCCACTGAGGACAATTGCACAGGTCTCCAAAAACAACATTACCCAACTCTTTCTCTCAAGCCAAAGACTCAGTGTGTTCAATTGCCCAGACTAGCAGTCAATTCTATGTTGAGTATATCTGTCAAGCCCTCCTGCAGTTTGAACGAATTAAGAATAGAAGATAGGAATTGATTTAACACTTCACCTACTCAAAAACACAAACCAATGAAATAATCCGCATTAGGCCAAGACAGGTTGACGCATTCAATGCGAGAATACTTACACAAAATGAAGCCGAATCATGCTAGACAATGACAATGAGAAGTTGACTATTGGCCCATCTAGTTTTTTATTTGATAGTTGCCTGACAATGACACATTCAAAATGCACTTATGAGCAAAGACCTAGAACGAATAAAATTGATTAAATAATGAAGGTATGTTAGTTTGAGCTTCACTTGGTTTCGAGAATACTTTAATATTCTCTACTTAACAAGGCCAACCACGTGAAGGTGGAAGCTCATCTGGCCTCACCCCCCCTCCTCCTAACATCAATCTAAATTCTCCATTAACACATAACAATATTCATCATTAACATGACATATAATTCAATATTAATACACAACATTCATAGATAATTACTTAAAACAACGTTCATGGAGTTATTATGATAGTTTTACTGATATTTTTGTCACAATTTAATGTTTAGGATAGGGGAAAGCACTTGCAACAACAGAGGCAATAGCTATAGATACATATGATGATATCCCAGAAATCCCTAATATAATAAATACGGTGAAGAAAAAACTAAAAAGAGTTAATGTGGAAATTATTACTATTTTGCATGATGCTACTACTGGCCTCACCGCGATGTCCATGACTAGGTTATTGAGCAAGCAAAAAATCCTGTAACAAGAACAATTACATATTTTAGTTCACGACATAAAAGAGTATAAAATATAAAACTTTATTGAACTTTTGTTATAACTAAAGATTCATTACTGCTTACTTCAAAACAACGTGCTCACGCCATCAATTCATCTGTCCTCTTCAGCATCTCCTCGATTGGATTTGCATCTTCCAAAATAGTAATAGTTTCTGCATTACTCTTTTACTTCACCGTATTTATTATATTAGGGATTTGGGATATCCTCATCTATATCTACAGCTATTGCCTCTATTTTTGTAGGTGCTTTTCCCCTATCTGATATTTATCTTTAGGTGTCCACACTTTTTTTGTTGCTTGTTGCAAGCGGGTCACAGTCAGTGATTGGGAGAGCCCTGTTTTGGCACCAGTCATGTAGTACAAGCACTAGAATTGAGTTTTTTGGCATGGCTGGGAAATTTTTGCATATCAACATGCGATAGAGTTTTTTACCCAAACTCTATCGCATGTTGATATACAAAAATTTCCTAGCCCGTGCCAAAAAACTCAATTCTAGTGGTTGTATTGAGACCTTAAATTATTGAGCTTCTCTTTGTTTCAAGAATAGTTTAACATTCTCTACTTAACAGGGCCAACCATGTGAAGGTGGAAGCTCGTCTGGCCCCTCCTAGGAGCCTCTTATGACCGTTTACGACATTTTAAGACCTCTAAGATGTATTCTTAGGGATCGTAAATAGTCATAAAGGGTCATAAGGGGCCCTAGGACACAACAGCTGAGAAACATAATTGTAGGCATCATGGTCACATTTTTTTGGAGACAACATAATTGAGTGGTATACCCAGACGATGGAGAGGAACTTATGCACCTCCGATTCCAAGTTGTTCTCCATCCCGCAGTGTCAACTTGGAATCGGAGGTGCAGAAGTTGCACTCCGTCTGGGTATAAAACTCAATTATGTTGTCTCCAAAAAAATGTGAACATGATGCCTACAATTATGTTTGTCATCTATTGTGAAATCCTCGTCACCCTTAGCTGCTATCCTAAGACCTTCTTCCCTCTCCAGTTCTTCAAGCCTCAGCAAGATATCTAAATCAATAAAGTCTGCAACATTGTGTTCCATCCATGATCTTAGGAATATCATCTTCTTTCCACTCTTCATTTGCCAAAATATACTGCTTCTTCAAGCTTGTGGAGTAGTCTCTAGTGGTTGCAAATCAATCTTATTACAAACTACAATAAGGGGCTTAGTAAGTCTAATTTAATTTGTCCATGGACTGAGAACTTAAATTATTGAGCTTCTCTTTGTTTCGAGAATAGTTTAATTAACATTCTCTACTTAACAGGGCCAACCATGTGAAGGTGGAAGCTCATGTGGCCCCTCCTAGGAGCCTCTTATGACCCTTTACGACATTTTAAGACCTCTAAGATGTATTCTTAGAGGTCGTAAATGGTCGTAAATAGTCATAAGGGGTCCTGGGACACAACAAATGAGAAACATAATTGTAGGCATCATGGTCACATTTTTTTGGAGACAACATAATTGAGTGGTATACCCAGATGATGAAGAGCAACTTCTACTCCTCTGGTTCCAAGTTGACACTGCGGGATCCCAAGACCATAGATAAGAAATAAATTTAGAGAGAGGAGGGCCATAACGAAAAAAATAATATAGGACTAACCTCAAGTTAAATGAGGCAACTACAAACATTTTAATAGAATTTTATTATTAAATAATGAAATTTGCATAGACGGGGCTTAGAACACTATAATATGCAAATTTCATTATTTAATAATAAAAATGTATTAAAATGTTTGCAGTTGTCTCATTTAACTTGAGGTTTGTCCTGTATTATTTTGGTCGTTATGGCCCTCCTCCGGTCTCTAAATTTATTCCTTATCTATGGTCTTTGGATCTCGTAGTGTCAACTTGGAATCGGAGGAGCAGAAGTTGCTCTCCATCGTCTAGGTATACAACTCAATTACGTTGTCTCCAAAAAATTATGACCATGATGCCTACAATTATGTTTGTCAGCTATTGTGAAATCTTTTGTAGTCTGGCCTTTGTTTCCTTTGATGTGTCCTACAACCTATGAAAACTTTGAAATATGCTACATGATATAGATATAAAGATCACTAATGGGTGGGAGGAGTATCCCCGTGGCCTCTATCATGTGGGGGATCCATGTCACCTGCTCTTGTATTTCAAACTTCAGTGAGACTTCATACCACACAGTGTTCGTAGATTACGTTCAATGCGTTATTTACGCTTGTATTGGTGGGAAAACTCTTGAAAATGCACAAAAGAGATTGCATTCAACCATGTTGCTTACATGACACATGTAGTTTACCCCCAGCCTAAATCAACATTGCATACAAATCTATAGACAGTGCATGGTACGAAGCCTCACTGAAGCTTGAAAATGATCCATGATCTCAGGAATATCATCTTCTTTCCACTCTTCTTGCCTCTCTTTTCCCATCTCGCAGCTTGGGCATTGCAACATGAATCCTATTTTCCACAACTATTGATGGATCCTTAGGTGTAGTTGAAATTACCAAATGGCCTTCAAAGGTCAAGGAACAAATGGAATAACCAAGAAAACACTATACGTTAAATCATGTGATTGATAGCAGATTGGGGCTCACCTGAGCCATAAGCATGAATAATTATTCTAAAAAAAGATGTAAACCATATATATGCACACTTGAGGCAAAGAGAAGTTACGTCATATCCATATTAAAATATTAGTTACAATATGAAAATACTAAACTAACTAATTCCTAAGTTCATCTCTACATATGGTCGCAACAAAGATATGCAATTACAATACAAAGAAGGCATCGTAAAAAAAAATTAAAAATTCAGAATTTTCCCTAGCCTGATACATTTTTCACTCAAATCCTTCATCGCGGATAAGTGGAGATGGGCAGATAGATGCAGATGAGTTGTCATCGACCCAACTAAAGTATCTGCAACTATTATTTCCCTATGATGCCCAATCTACATTAGTTCTTATAATATAATGAATAGTATTTACATTAGAAACATTAAATATATACACATTAGCAACCTTTTTTCTATTTGGGCAACACCAAAATTATCGTCCAGGGTTGCTCTGTGTCCGTGAAGTCTTCAACACACACTGCCCACCACCACATTGACAGTTTGGCACATTGACAAGAGCCATCAAGTCTATATCAATAATGCATTGCACCATCATTACTACATTTATTACATAAATATTATAACATATAATCATATGATTATAATAATCATACATTCACCACTATTGTTCTATTGTAGATTCAAGTACTTCAAAAATGTTTGCAATCAATGGTTTGAACAAAGATGTCATTCTAGGGAAGCAAGGACAATTTAACTATACCTGAGCTAGAATTAGTCAACTTCAATACTTTCAATACTTTCAAAACTAAATATGAAATAGGGATATAAACAAGAACTATCCACAGGTTATAGAGACTAAAACCTTGCCATTGATCTATACGGGTATAACACAAAACAAATTTACATAAACCAATTAACTCAAAACACAAACCCTTTTTTGAATAATTTAATTTTAACTTTGGTTATGTTAAAGGAACCATGTTGACTTTATTTTGTAGTTGTTTAACATGAGAGTTTGTAGATTAATAGGAGTTCACATTTTTATGGGAACGTATCATTCAATTGAGCATTAATGCCCATCTATATCTAGTGAGATGAACATAACTCATGTACCTCATGCTACTGTGTTCCTGATTCCTGATTCCCTTCAGGATCACAACCTTTCTTTGGTTTTAAGCCTGCAACTGTGTTCCTCCCTTCAATCGGTTATTGGATTTGGGTGAAGGACATTCTGCATAGAATTCATTGTCTTCAAACTAAATCTTCTAACTAACTTTAACCACTCTACTCCAACACTATCGAATGTTACATAGACAGTCTAATCTAATTGATCAAGTTAGATTAGGGTCATTTGGAATGGTCTAACAGTGGGTCCTTACAATGGTTATTGTCATTTAGTTACATGACTGTGTTTGTGATGACAGTCAACTATTTGTTCATTGCGCAACTAACTGTGTAAAACAGAGATAAAACTAATCAACTGAACATCAAGAACCGTGAATTCCATTACAACAATTGAGAATTCATCATTTTGTATATGAACAGGTGAAAAACATGCAGACATGTGTACTGTGAGCTTTCCTGCAACAAATGGACTTGTGATGATTTTCACAATAGTACATGTGTGGCAGGAAAGCTCAAAGACTACCTAGGAAAATATGAATGTTCATCACCTGTTGCTAAAACAGATTTACATAAACCAATTAACTCAAAACACAAAACCTTTTTCGAATAATTTAATTTTAACTTTGGTTGTGTTAAAGGAACTATGTTGACTTTATTTTGTAGTTGTTTAACATTAGAGTTTGTAGATTAATAGGAGTTCACATTTTTATGGGAACATATCATTCAATTGAGCATTAATACCCATATATATCTAGTGAGATGAACATAACTCATGTACCTCATGCTAGTGTGCTTGGATTAGACTAGACATTATCCAACTGCCTGTGAGAGTTGTCACTGTTATTAATTGGTGTAAAAGGAGGACCGTCTGTGTGTTATAGCACTTTATATAAATACTCACTATTTGGATAATGTCTAGTCTAATGAAAAATAGTGTATACAAGGTATCCAAGAACACTAGCACGAGGTACATGCATTATGTGCATCTCACTAGTTATAGATGGGCAACTATGGCATAATAGTATCTGTGAACTCCTATTAATCTACAAACTCTAATGTTAAACAACTACAAAATAAAGTCAACATAGTTCTGTTAACACAACCAAAGTTAAAATTAAATTATCTAACTATGTTGACTTTATTTTGTAGTTGTTTAACATGAGAGTTTGTAGATTAATAGGAGTTCACATTTTTATGGGAACGTATCATTCAATTGAGCATTAATGCTCATCTATATATAGGTTTATATCACACATGCTTAAGGAAAAAGTTCCTAATACAACTGAAGAGAGTAATTAATATGGAAATTGAATCAAATGTAAGCAACATATGGCATTAATTTTCAAAGACAGTGACAATTTAAAAGAATTGGAAAAATACAGTGTATAAGCAATGATAGTGCGCCATGGGAAGTCACAATAAGTATGAACCCATAGAGGATTTTCATTGTTTCCTAAAAGAATACCATTTTTAGAGTGAGATTTAGCTACATAGAGGTGAAGCCATGACATACAAAAGGTAAGAGAGCCTCAAAGTTTTTGACATATAATGCTATCATGTCAAAAGGACAACAAAGTGTAGTTTTTAGAACAATGGAACAACCATCTCTCTTAAAAGGAACAACCATCATGTTATAGAGTTATTGAATATGGCCATTATCATGAGATCATAGGGCAAAACACATCTATCTACTATTAATGAACAATTTCTTCTATAGAAGCAATTTTGAATTCTATGCTCATGTGAAAAGGAAATGTCACTCAGTTTGAAGTCCTAATAGAATAAATACAATAAGAAGACATTGACATATCGTGCCTTATATTAGAATCAATCACAATAAGAAGATGGAACAACCATAAGGTACAAGCATGTGCATGTCATTGTAATAATTGGAGATATGTTAAAGGTTAAGTACAATAGTAGAGCATGACCATGATACAATTAATGAAAGTGCCATAAAACACCATGATATTTATAATCAATCATAGAGAAAAGAAATAGTGACACAAATGATTTGTATTTTACTACCACCAAATACTTTCCAAATAGTCATCAATGTATTAAAGCATTCCAAAGTATAGGATAGCAAGGTGCTTCAATACATAGCTGTAGTGATCAAAATAGTATTTTACAATATCATGAAGTAAAAAAATGCAATGTTTCAAAATAAGGCAAACTAAAACAACAAATGACAAGCATTGTCATTAAACACAACATAAAAAAGCATCTTTGACATTGAGCCCTCAAAGAACAGGTTTGATGTTTTCATCTTTTGAAAGTTAACAAGGTTTATATTTTCATCATGAATACATGAAAACAAGCACAAAGGATCACAATAAGTAATCTCTAATATAAAGAAACACAATGAATATCAACATCAAAGCAGTGGTATGGGAACTCAAACATCATCTAAAGATAATTTGTCATGTTCTCTTTCCTCTGCACTTTTATAGGATATTGAACGTGAAAGAAAAAGAAGTGAGAACCCCGAGGCAATGGATGAGGATGATAGTGATGAGGTAGCTGAAATAAAGGCTGCTCATTTTGAGGAGTCGATGAAATATGCCCGAAGAAGTGTCAGTGATGCTGATATTCAGAAGTATCAAGCCTTTTCACAAATACTACAGCAATCTTGAGGCTTTGGTTTTGAATTTTGATTTCCTGATAGACCTGATGGTGCTTCTGCTGGTGCTTCAGATGTATTTTCTATAGAAAATAATAAAGATGACGATGACTTATACAGGTTGCACATCCACATCCACATCTCATATAAAATTTATTATTATAAGGTCTTTTTATGGAAATCTGTTTTACATTAGTCTATATTATTCTGAAGCCTTGTTATAGAAATTTGTTTTATATTAATCCTCAGAATTAGTTAGCAAATATTCTTCTTTCTTTCTAAATTCATGAATGATTCTATTTTTCTGCAGTAAATAGCATACGTAACAGATAAACATGAAATCGACAACAAATATCTACCTCTAAATACAACTCCAAATGAATGAATAAAAGAAGAAAATGATAATGTTGATTGGGTATCCAGTAAATTAAACAGTTTAATCATACAAACAGATATGGATGTGGATGTGCAACCTTATGCTTTTACTACTAAGTCTTTGTTTGTCGGGCATACTGATTATAAGTACTTGAGGTATCAGGTTATTGATACATCCTTGGTATTTTCATGCATTTAATCTTATAAAATCATCAATTATTAAGCATTAAGCATAGTAATAGGTCAATCTTCATTTAATTGAAAAAATGAAACACCAATGAAGAATAATGAGCAGCAAATAATAGATATTATTAACATAGGTTGAAGCCAATCTCATCCTTTGATTATAAGAAGGATTTCCAAGCTCCTATTTGAATTCAATAGATATTATTGAAATAAGCGGAAGCCAATCTCATCCTTTCTCTTGTGATCTTATATCACAGGATTTCAAAGCTCCAATTTGAGAATAATAGACATTATAGACACATAAGTTGAAGCTAGTTCTTCCTTGCTCTTGTGATCTTATATCAAGGATTTCCTAAGCTACTTTATTCAAATTGGATAGTATTATCACTTGATATTCATACCTTCTTGATAAAAAAAAGTGTATCGCTAAATACCTAGTGACAAAATTCACCCTCTCCTGGTTTTAGATTGAGGCCAAGCAGCGCCAGACTTTCATCAGGATAAGTTTTAGTATCTATATGGCATTCAACAACCACACTCTTCTTAAATCCATTTTTCTCATCCTTCAATGTTACCAAATACATATTTGTACTCTTCACATAGTGACAGTAATAAACTTTAAAAGGAAATAACATAGAGTGACAAGCCACATGCTTGATGGAGGAGGGAGCCAAGAGTTTTTCTCTCTTTACTGTAACCAAATAAATAAACATCATTGTAACATGGAGGAGCGAAAATATCAAAGAGCATTCATGACTTCTCCTTATTTTCAATGCTCAATCAAGTTGTTACTATTTAAATATGTCAATAAACTGGCATAATACAAAACCCTAAAGATGAACAAAATAGAGAACGTAGAAAGCCTTCAAGTTGAGAAATGTGCAAATATTACAAAGAAACCCTTGACCATAACATTATATAATGGAACCCTCATCGAGCCATGAAAATAAATAGGTAAAAGACATAAAAAATGTGATATATTTTCTTGTGTTCTCCTTCAGAAGAACAAAGCCTAGGTAAAATCATGATGCATACCTAGTAACGAGCCCAAATTTGTAAAAAAGAGTCTCAGAGATCTTCTAATTTGCGTTTCCAGACAAACCCTGGACCCTGGGATGAAGCCGATGACGCTCAACCAGATGAAGCAACAAGCCTAGATTTGTAAAAAAGAGTCTCAAAGATCTCTGCAATATTTGAATTCGCATTTTGCGCACTGCAATTCCCTTAAAAAAATTCGTTGTGGTAATAATGAATTAGAAATGAAACTTTTTAAAAAAAAAGTTATGCCTGAGTTTGTCAAAATTTCGACTCACACAGTATTGGTCGAAATTTTGACTAACACGGGCATAACTTTAAAAAAAATGAAAGTTTTCCTTCTATAATCCGACCAACCAAAACCTTTTTATTTCATGGTCGAAAATTTTGGTAGAAAAACTAGGTTAAATGTACTAGTGTTAACGTAGAAACCCAACAATGAGAAAAACCACTATGAGAGTTGTCACCCACTAAGAAAATACTCTTCTAAAGTATGCCCGATCAAGAGCCAATCCGGTTAAAGATTACAATGCACACTGTTAGGTGTGATCGGGTCAAGGGATTTACCTCAGATATGTTAGGATCTTCACCTTGTTAGGAGTGACCTTGTTAGAGGACTTTAAACACTCTTTAGAATGTTACCTTTTAAAAGGATTTTACAATAAGACTGTTAAGTCTACTCGGTTAAGAGATTTCTCTGTTACAAATGCTAATAAGAAACAATAAATAATTTGACCCATAGATTCACAACTATCTTTGCATAACAAGATCCTTTGTGCGCTCTTCTATCTTCACTTCAATCTTTCACTTTCCACTAGCTTCAACACTTCATCAGATTCTTCTATCTAACTCAGAATTTCATTGTTCCCTCTTCATTGCTTCATTCGGTGACTCTTCAAATCTTAAATTTTCCAGTCATTTTCTCGTACAAATCCATCCTTTATATAGATATGTTTTTCCTCTTAATCTCCTCTTATTATGTTTTCCTTTGATCAATCTAAAGTGTCCAATTCATTATACCTTGAATCTGGATCTCAGTAACACATTTTCTTTTCACCTAGGAACTAGAACTTTCTTGAAAATTTTTCCATCACATTTAACCATTTAGATATAAGTCATAGATCATCAACTTAAATTTTCCTGATCGTAGATCTCTCTAACTAACTTTCCTTTTCATCATGATCATCGTGCTCATCATAGCTAATCATTAAATGTCGTTCCAATCCTTATATATAATTGTTGTTCCTTGCTCTGTGACTAACTCTGTATTTCAAATAACTTCGCTCGGTGCCTAGAACTTTCCTTCTCGGACCCTTGTGTTCCTCTTCCTTTACCGAAACATACTTCATTTTACCTTTTACCTTTACCGAGTGACTTTTCTTGCTTGGTAGCCAAAACTCCTTTTCTTACCAACTTGACAAATCTTCATTACCATACTTTACCAACTTGGTATAATCATATGTTGAGTAGAAAATAATTATATCATCATAATCTTACCATTGTCTGATCTATATTAGCTGCCTAATTAAGTTCGTCAACTTCATAACATCTCACTTCTTCATCTTCTTAACTCATTCACACTATCTCATAAACTGAATGATATGGCAACACAATATAAACTAGAAATCAATTGCTTGACATCAATGACAAGACAATAACTAATCTAACCTTTCTACTATCTTATATTCCCCTGATATTGGTCGGTCTTCATCATCATCACCATCATTTATAGTAACAAAAATGTTAAACAACTGAGAGAGATATTTATGAATAGCTTTCTATAAATTGACTAAATAATTACAATAATAGAGAATTGTCTTATAGACAATTGATGTCTTAAAAATAGGGAAAAACAAAAAAAACATAAAACTAAAAAACACAAAGCTGATATTATCTAGCAATTTAAAATTGTTGATTTACAATCACTTTCCTAAATTAAAAAAAAAAACTCACAAAACAAATTTTATCTCAGCAATATGCAAACTACTAGTTATTTAAATAAAAAAAAATAAAAAATCTAAGCTTTATCCAACTCATCATTCCTATCTTCAATCTCCCCCTGAATGATCAATGGAGGTGAGTCCAAATTGATTTCTGAAACCAATTAAACTTTGAGTTGGAAGAGCTTTTATAAACATATCTACAAATTGTTCGGATGAAGGACACAATTGTAGCTCCACTTGCCCATCATGAACCAAGTCACGAATGTAATGATTCTGGATTTCTATGTGTTTCATTCTGCCATGAAACATAAATTATTTGCAATGGAAATAATGGTAGTTGGAAACTCCTAAACCAAATGAAGTTGTACCAATATCCATCTAATCCATACTACTTGAGAACTTTATGATTTAGTTGTCATGTGTTCCGCTTCTACTAAAGAAAAAGCCACTCTTTCTTGTTTCTTACTACTCTAAGAGACAACTCTAAAACCAAATGAAAAGTATAACCAGAGGTAGATTTTTTTTCATCCACTGAACCAATCCAATCAGAATGTGTGTAACCAATTAGCTCAAACTTTTCAATGGAAGAGTAATTAATGTAGAGCTATCCTCTAAATAGGCAGATCTAAAGTGGTAAGGCCTCAGGTGGCTATACTACACCCCAAACGGCTTTTAAGAGTTCTCTACACCTTTAAAAGATCCTGCAACTAACCACAAAGTTTCTATCCTTCTTGAAGGTTCTATCTCCCATTGTGTAACAATGATTCTTACTTGATTCTTCAAGTTGTAGGAACCTAGATATTGCAAGGGGATGGAAAAGTTCTAAAATGTTCAAATTTCTCCTTACTAAGTGACCCACAAACCCTTAAAGTGTTTAAGGTTTCATACACTAACTCTGGCTATTAAGTCTTCCTGGCTAGTAGCCTTGTGAGCAGAGTTTTTGAGGGTTAGTTCTAGATTTTTCCAAAGGACTCACAAAAAAAACACTAGATTTAGACACCCTTTATTGAGATGTGTCAAATACCCAAAGAAAATACCCTCATCTTGTAAAGACACCACCAAACTACTTTTGATACACCTGGCCTAATTGGACTTAATAGGCTTGATTCCTAAGGAAGTATTCACTAGTCAAATTCTAGGGACATGCCAATGATTGGAACATAATTAGGGACACCTAAGAGAACAAAATCCACCATTATATTTCTTTTATCCACCCCCAAAGTGCTATTGTCATTTCATTCTCTCATACACTAGTCCAAGCACATAGAGATGCTTGGACTAGGGCTTGCAAACAAAAATAAAAGAACAACTTCCCTGCTCCTATGCCTTTGAATTCTTAAAGTACATTGTCCCTACTTGCAATCCCCCAAGGGGCATGGATTTTCCATGGTCAGGGTGCAAGTTAGGGCATTTTCTCTACAAACCCTTGGTCTAGGAGGGTTTCCAGAACACCTGGAGAAGAACTCCTAGAACTCTCTTTTCTGACCTCCAAAATGAATCAAATCAAGGGCATCTAAGCCTTAATACATGTTATACTCCAAATTTTGAATATTTTTCCTCTGGTGATCAAGTACAATTCCGTACACACCCAGAATTCACCACTGAATACAGGAAAACAAGATAAATTTTATTGATTTCAATGAAAAAACTACATCGAGTTGTCTTCCACCCACCTAAAAGGGATATTTGAAGATATTTCCCAACGAGTCCAACTGTTTTTCAAAGGTTGTGACTGTTGCGAGGACTTTACAACTTATTTGCAACTTTTCGGAAAAATTGCTTAGCAACTTTTTCTTGCACTTTGCAACTTTTTTGCATTTCTTGCAAACATTGCACTTTTTCTCCTAATGAGCCTATTAGGCCTAACCATAGGTTCTTAAGGACCCTTCCTAACATAATTCCCATGAAATATCTTAAGCAAACACCTAAGCCAATCCAAACACCTAACTATGCCCCTTGACCATAGTAAAAAACCCAAGGTTTATAAACACGACAAGGGTGACTAGGCCTTATACTTGGGCTATTAACCAAACTTAAAATGTTGTCCTTGATCCCTAGGCATGAAATCCCTTGGATGAATCCTTGATGACTCTCGGTGAAGATCTTTTGATGATGAGAATATGGAGGTGCTCTTGCACTAGTAATGAATGCCAAAATTGTGTGTACCACTCACATACCTCGTAATTCTTTTAGCAACATGCCAATGTGACTCATGTGGATCATGCATGAACTGAGAGATGAGGCTCACAACATTCATAATATCGAGCCTAGTATTTGTTAAGTACATGCGACTCCTAACCAAACTTCTATATAAAGTAGCATCAACCTTGGGACTTATATCTTCCTAGGTTAATTTCTCACCAAGTGCTATGGGGTTGCAATTGCTTTGCATGCCACCATTCCAAATTTCTTCAATAAATCAACAACATACTTGGTTTGAGAAATATATATACCTTTTGATTATTTTTGTACCTTCATACCAAGAAAATAGTGCATGAGTCCCAGATCTAACATTTCAAATTCTTTTTTAATTTCTACTTGAAACTTCACCATGAGAGCTTTGTTGTTACTTGCATAAACAAGATCATCAACATAAAGACAAACTATGAGAATTTCATTAGAAATACATTGGACATACAAGGTGGGATCTGAGTAGCTTTTGTTGAATCCTTTCTTCATGAAATAATGATCAATCCTATCATACCAGGCAAGAGGAACTTGCTTCAACCCATAAAGGGATTTCTTCAAGTTGTAGACTAAGTGTTCTTTTCCTAGAACTTCATAACCCATAGGTTGTTCCATGTAACTTCCTCATCTATATACCCATTTAGGAATGCTGATTTCACATCTATTTGAAATATTGGCCACTTTTATTGTGTTGCAATAGCCAATATAAGCTTGATTGTATCAAGTCTAGCCATAGGAGAAAATGTTTCTGCATAATCTACTCCATAAGTTTGCTAAAATCCCTTGGCAACCAATCTTGCCTTATATCATTCCATTTAACCATTTGCATGATACTTGACTTAATAGGTCCATTTCACACCAATCACTTGATTGTATTTGGGAACTTGAGCTAATTCCCAAGTATTATTATTATGAATGGAATTCATATCATCATTCATAGCATTAACCCATATTGGTTCTCTGACTGCTTCTTCATACACATATGGTTCAACTTCAATTGTATAGAGAAAAACAATATTAATAACTAGATTTATATTTGCACTCCTCCAATAAATACCAACCACACTTTGTACCTTTCTTGGATCTGATGCTAGAGGTGATGATGGACGTGAATCTTCACTTGAGTTTGAGCTACTAGAAGAACTAGCTGAACTTCGAGGACTAGAGCTAGAACTTGAACTTCCACTTGAGCTTGTGGGGAGAGGAGGACTATTATCTTCCATGTTGATGATTATGGATGGATTTTTTGCACATCATCTTTCTACTGCCATACTCCCCCTTCATCAAAAGTCACATCCCGACTAATAAGCCATTGTTTTGTGTCATTATTATAGAATCTATATCCTTTACTTGTAGTAGAATATCCCACAAAGATACAAAGTTGGGATTTGGCATCCAAGTTTTTCTTCTTTTGAAGTGGAACATGCACATAGGCCAAGAAACCAAAGACTCAAAGATGAGCCACATAAGGATTTTGAACACTCCAAGCTTCTTTTGGAGTCATGTTGTGAACTTCTTTTGTGGGACTCTAGTTGAGAATACATACAGTAGTGGCAACTGCTTCTCCCCAAAAATTATTTGGAATATTTTTTGTCTGCATCATACTTCGTGCCATTTCCATAATGGTATAGTTCTTTCTTTCAACAATACCATTTTGATGAGGTGTATATTCTATAATAAGTTGTCTATGTATTCCGTTCTTTATAAAAAAATCAAAAAACTCATTAGAAGTAAATTCTCCCCCTCTATCCGTTATGAGTATTTTAATAGGATAATCGCTCTTCTTTTCAACCAATGCTTTAAAATCCTTGAAGCATTAAAAGGCTTTAGATTTATTCTTAAGAAAATAAACCCAACAGTGGTAAGAGAAATCATCAATGTAAGTAACAAAATAAAGGTTCTTACCCAAAGATTCCACTTGCATGTCACCACAACTATCAGCATGCACAAGCTCTAGAGGAGATTTGGATCTCCAATATTTTTTCACCAGAAAACTGTCTCGATGATGTTTTCCAAGTGCACACCCTAAACAAACTTATTTTTCTTTGATTGCAGGAAGCCCTCTCACCATATTCTTCTCATTAAATAAGGTTAACCCTTGAAAATTCAAATGACTATATTGTTGATGCCATAACCATGAATCATCGATGGTTGATTTGAGTGCATGAAACTTACTAGAAACCCATGTGAGAGGAAACAAATGATTTTCAGTCGTATAATTCTTTTCTACAAGATGATGATTATCACATTTATCAAATATTTTGCAGCAGTTATCTTCAAACACTACTTTGTAGTTTTTTCTACAAGTTGCCCAATGCTCAAAAGACTATGTTGTAACTTTGGCACAAACAAAGTATTATGAATATGGTTAGTTTCTCCTTGCTTAGTCTTGACTGCAAGGGTACCTTTTCCCATTACTAAAACATCCTTATCATCTCCAAACTTAACTTGACTCCTCATTGAATCATCTAATTGAACAAAAATACATGATTTACATGTCATGTGATTAGAGAAACCATTTGTCCAAAAATATGACATCCTCTTGGTTTTCTTTTCCCAAATTACATACAAAGAATGTAGAATTCAGTGCATTAGTAGAAGTCTCAGTGTAATTAGATCTTGACTTATTCAAGTCATATTTCTTCTTTTTGCACTCTAATTCATAGTGACCATACCTTTCACAGTATCTACATTGGATACTCCTTCGATCCACAAAAAATTGTCCTCTTCTTTATTATTTCCTCTTCCTCTACCTCTACCTCATCATCTTCTATTAGAAGAAGATTCACCTCAAGATATTTAGAAGTATAAGAGGGAGGAGATTTAGATTTCTCTGCAATATTCACATAAGACTAGAAATCTTGCACCAAACTTTCTTCATGAGATTGCAAAGAACCAATTAACTCTACAACTTTGAAAGTAGTTAGATTCTTACTTTGTTCAATGGCTATCACCACTAGATCAAATTTAGGAGGAAGAGATCTCAAAATAGTTTCAACAATGGTTTGTTCTATTATATTTTCTCCTTGAGTCTTGAGTGTGCCAACAAGAAGTTGAGTCCACTTTGTGGCAAAAAAGTGAAACTATTTTTCCTGTTTTTTCAAATTCATCCTATTTGAGATGAATATTTGAAGCACATAGAGATTGAATCTTAAAAAGGTCAGTACTAGAAGTTGTAGTACTCGAAGTCTACTTTTCAAATATGTAATTTATTTTATACCTAGATGATAAATTTTCATTTTCAATAGGCATTACTAAAACTCACATTTTAAAAGTCTTTGTTTCAAGATCATACTATGCCTGTGTACGACAAGAAAAATGTGACCTAAATGAAACTATTTCTCTGAATCCTTTTGGGGGAATGATATATAACATAGTTAAGATTGATGACAATATTTTTTTTATTAGGCATAATTGTTGTTTTTAAAATCTCTCATGTACGAAAAGCATAATTTGACCAAAACATGTGAATTTTTTTTAAAAGTGTGTAGAATTATCTCTAGTTTGATTTCATATAATTTATTTTGCAAGAAACTTTCAAATAAAAAGGTTACTAAAATAACAAAATAGCATGTTATATCTAGTTTGTAGACACATTTCAGTAAAAATTCAATGAAAAATAGAAAAATTAATCAAATTTACAAACAAATTACATATTTGAAATTTGCACAATCTAATCTATAATGGATTTTTATTTTGTCAAAATATTCCTTTGAAAAAGTCTTCAGATATATGTCTAAAGTCCCTATTTTGTATGGACACTAGCAGATCCTTCAAGTTGCAGGTCAAACTAGGTCCAAGGCTATGGTTCGACTACCCAAGCCTCTTTCCAAACCAAAAGCCAATACTAAAAACAGGCTTGACATTCAAAAAATTTAGAAACAAGATCTCGTTTAGTAAACTTGACCCCGTTTACCTTTTTTTAAAATCATAACATATAAATGACTCAATGGAAGGTTTTCTTTAAAAACAATATTTTTTCAAAATGGGATCCCATTTTGAAATGGGTTCCTCTTATATTTTTCAAAATGGGATCCCATTTTGAAATGGGAACTCGTTTATAAAATTTTAGGCTCAAGATCTCGAAGCTAAACAAGACCTCGTTCATTCTAAGCGAGAACCCGTTTTGTTGAGTTTGACTTCACAAATTTGGCTAAGTATGAAAGTTCCACCATAAGTGGACTCAACTTCTTACAATTACCCTTGAGTTGATTCACAATACCTTGAGCCCTAGTATAAATTCATGAATGGACTTAGATTCCTTCATCCTCAAATTCTCAAATTCTCTTCAAAAAGTTTAAAGTCTTACCAATTTGATTTTATCTGTACCTTAATATGCAACTTGTAGAGCCTCCTATGCATCCTTTGATTTTTTCATACTGACACTTCAAGGGAAAATTGAAATATCCAATGCAGATTGAATGAAGAAAAGAGTTTTGTTGTCCTTTCTATCTTCTTTCATTTGAGTCTATTTTTGTGTTGTCCATGCATTCAATGCATTTTGATCTGCAGGTTCGATGTATCCACTTCAACATAATCCCAGAGTTTGTGGGATAACAGAAGAGTAATCATTTTGATACTCCACTAATCATAGTTGTCTTTGGTAAACAATGAAAGCTGAAATGATAAATCTTTTCCAATAAACATTTGGAGATAACTGCTTCTCTAACTTTGATACATGCACAATAAATTTTTTGCAACCTTTTCTGATACCAATTGAAAGATTATAATTGAAAAAACACAACACATAGATAAAATATTAAACAACTAAGAGAGAATATCATGAATAGCTTTCTATGAATTGAATAAATAATTACAACAACAGAGAATTGTCTTATAGACAATTGATTTCCTAAAAATGGGAAAAAAACTAAAAAAAACAAAACTAAGATTATCTAGCAATTTAAAATTGTTGATTTACAACCATTTTCCTAAATAAAAATAAAACTAAAAAAATAAAGTTTACCTTAGCAGTATGCAAATTGCTATTTATTTAAATAAAATAAAATAAAATAAATCTAAGATTTATCCAACTCGTCATTCCTATCTTCAGGACTGTGCACCAGTACTATTTGACAAAATGTCTTACAAAGATATGACATTTCCAAAAAAATAGCATGAAATGATTGCAAAATGTATACTCTAACACCATATGTTTGAATTGTATAATAGATCCCCACAAGAAAAAACATCTCCTAAATGATTTGCAGCGTAAGCACAAAATGGTGCATTTCTAACAATTTTCAAGTAATGCAATGCAACACTTTGAAACCATGAATGAGGACAGTTACAGTTACAACATACAAAGTGACAGTTACAGCATACATATGCATGCAAATGTGGAAGAATATACAAGCTATATGTCAACAATTCGACAAAATGCAAATGTAACAAGGCACATTAACATTTTGATAGAATTCTTTAAAGTTCTATCACAAGAAATGAAATGAGATGATTGTAGAAAATGAACGCAAATTGTATAACAAAAATCCTCAAAGAAATGTGTGATTGAAACATTGCAAACATGGAAACAAAGAAAATACACATTATCATTTGACATAATATCTGAAAAAGAGATGTCATCACACAAAATTGTGATCTCATAAAATACTTTGCAAAATGTGACAAAATAGATATGGTAAAAATAAGTGTAATGTTCAATTCTGCAAGCCCGTGCCAAAATCAGAACCTAGGAATAGCTTATGAGCATCCATCAAATCATTAAGCCCAAAAGATGTGCATTATTCAACAGCAAACTACATTTAACAAAATTAAGTCAAGCCAGAACCCACTCTATAAAGGGAACAAAGGGGTCCCACTGGGCATGCCAGATGTGTGCATGAAGGAAATTGTAATCAAGATCAAAGATCTGGTTCTTCCAACATCACAACAATGAAGCTTATTTAATGAATACAAATACAACAATGCCAAATAAACCAAACACATGTATTCAAACCTAACTCTATTGTCCTTCCATTAACAAGATCTTGTGTCTAATAAAATTTCCTCAAAGCACTATACATAAGAGGCTATGTAGAATGAATGTAAAAAATTAAATTGCACTTGTAGAAAGATATAATTAATGTTTATGTAAAATGATTCTAAATCATACCAAAGAAATATATCAATAAAACAAGAGAGATTAGCGATGCAAGAACAAAACAAAAATGTAAGAGGCTTTGAATGTGAGAGGGGAAATGTATTTATGACTATCTTCAAATGAAAAAAGTAGTTGTGAGAAGGATGTGGGATAAAAGAGGCGGTTGAAGGTAGTTAGAGGCCCTTTTATCCCACATTTTGTGAGTGGGTGAAATGGTGGGGTGACGAAGTTATAAGTAAAAGGGTGGAAAATGCAAAAGATACTTGTAGAAAGATATAAGTGATGTATATGTAAAATGATTCTAAATTGTACCAAAGAAAAATATTGTTAAAACAAGAGAGATTAGTCATGCAAGAGCAAAACAAAAATGCAAGAGGCTTTGAATGTGAGAGGGGGGATGTATTTATGGTTGTCCTCAAATGAAAAAAGAAGTTAAGATAAGGATGTGGGAGAAATATGTGGGATAAAAGAGGCAGTATGCAAAAGAAGATTATCATTTAATAAAAAAGTATTTTAATGAATAGATAGATTAGGAATAATAAGAAAAAATAATTATATAATTTAAAATAAAAAGAAATGATTAATGAATTAATTAAACAGCTCATAATATTGAATTGATTAATAGAAAATAAATATGATTAATATTGAGAACATTTTTATGTGTTTACACAAATAAAAAACATAGCTAACCAAAGGAACACTTTAAGCTTTTTTCTTTTCTAAATCCTCCTTATATATGAGGAGGTTTAGTTTGTTGGACTGCCACAGGTTTCCCTGAAGGCAATGACATTGCGGATGACATAGCCAAAGTTTAGGTAGATTTGACATTGGAGGATATTGAAGTCACATCAATTGGCATGTTATCCAACACCACCTCACTTTCTCACAAGTTTAAAGATGTGCTAGTCAGCAAGGCAGGACGAGGGACCCTTAAAGGCATTAATGGTGCATTGGTAGAGTACAAAGAAAACAATCTAATGATGCTACAGGCTTTGTTTAACAGTGTGTAGTTGGATGCAGCAACTACGTAAGAATTGAAAGACAATATGGACGCTAGCACAGAAGAGAGATGTAGCCTTTTACGATGACATTTCAAAGAGGAGGTTTTTAAGTCGAGAGCTAGGGTGGTATTGCATGCACTTAAAATAGTATAAGGAGAAAATTATCTTAATGACAATGGGAGGTATCATGTCAGTTCTGATAATGCACCCATGTTTCTTGTGGCAAGAAGAGGCCAAGCCAAGACATGCAGGAACTTTCTGAAAGGATGCATTGAAGGGGCCGAGTCTAGGGATGATGAGATGGATTTGGCGGCGATGTAGGGTAACTCCGACAACAACTAGCTTTCGTTTTTGGTTATATATATATATATATATATATATATATATCGTAAGTAGAAGGATAGTAGGAGGAAAGGGATGCTTAATCCGTCTAGCCATAAGCAATAGGTAATGTTGCTAGTATAGGAACTCTCTGAGTTGGTTGTGTGGTTATGACTCCTTTTTTTTTAAAGGGGATGCATTTTTGCCCAATCAAGGCTTCGTAATGCAATACTCTTCTTTATTTTAATAGACAGGTTTGGTCTTAAGAGCCACATTAAAATATGAAAAAAAAATAGCAAGATTCTTTTGAATCCACTTTAATGGTACATGAATGTGTACTCAATCATTCAAGTCCAACTAAATGTGTATTTTAAAGACATTGAGTGCCTTTGTATTTGATGTGTTAATTCATAAGATATGAAAAAAAAAATGATATTGTTAAAATTTGGCCATGTATTATGGTAGGTGTGAATTAAAGATGGGGTATTATTAAGTGTTTTGGATATATATAGGTATATGAAAGAAAGTCGATATGATAGTTTATTTTTTCCCTAGGAGGTTAGTGAGTCCCTTTTTAACCCATTTCTATGAATTTTGAGAAGGTTCATATGTGCTGGAATATCCTTTGATATTTTTATATTTATGTTGGTGTATCTCTTATTTTATGTAAAATGTGTTGTCGAGGCCTCTTAGTTTAGGAGTGGACTTATATTACAAACCTTACAATTGGAAGATGAACTATCATATTGGTCGCGTGAAAGATAGTGTTAGTTTGTAAATGTAAGTTTGGCTTTTGCATGTGGATGTATGGAGGCTAGAAGTTGAAATTATATCATTCACGCTTAAATGACATTAAATTTTTTCTCACATTTTTTTTTTCTGATTAAGTAAATATGGAGGGGGGTTGAACCCTTATACACAAAAACCATCAAGGTAGAAGAGAAGGATCTCATGAGTAGTGAGACAACCATAAAGACAAAAAAAAACACTCTGAAAGAAAACCAATAAATAATCATTTGAGCATTAAGATAAAGAAAACAAACACTATTATAGAGCTAAGAAGAGAACTTCTCTCAAGCTTTTCTATCTTCGAACTCCCACAAGGAGGATGTAATGCCACCTTTTTTGATAGCTTATGAAATTGGGACAATTAATTCACAAAACCAATTGCAAGAGACTTCTTTCCTCCAAGTCTCAATCAACAATAGGAATTATGATCTATGATACCACTTATAAATGTTTAGATTATGCAATTGATAAGATATACATGACAATATCATTGCTATCTCTAATTTGACAATTGAATGTATGCAAGGTGATTAGATCTATATATTGATAATGCTAAAATTATCTTGGTAATATGTAGATTCTAAAAATAATGATATGTGGATTGGATATTTAGACCTATGTTATCTTATATGACTTTAGGAATTATGCAGAGTTAAGATATTCAAATTTGCAAATATATAGAAATCTCTGCTCTTCCTAATATATCGATGCGAGTTATGCAATGAACCTCCTTCTGATGATAACCATGTTGCTATATAGCTATGTCTAATATTGATCCTTCAAATCATGCAATCACTTTCTAGTTATTTCTTATAGCAATATTTTCCATGTTTGATATGTCGATATTACTATGCAATTATGAATATGTTGTCATGTCTAATATGTTGATATGAATGTGCACCTAAGAAGGCGTATTGCTTATAGCAATGATTTGTTGTTTATGATCTAGATTTATATTCTTGCAACAATAATGGTGCACTCTCTGATGTGGATCCTTAATTGTATGCACCATTTGATGTCAAAGGAAAACTCTCAATGGAGAAGATTCAAATATGGATACAAATAAGAGATAAAAGGTTTCTAAATGATGATTAATGGAGTGCGATTGATTTCCTTCTTATATCTTGCAAATTGAAAGGATTGGATCCATCCAAGAGACATGTTTGTTGTCTATTCATAATCATATCTTTATTAATATGCTAATCACAACACTTTATATCCAATTAGTTAGTTTAACATTGTCATCACCACCACTTTTATTGATTAGTAATAACTTCCTTTTTTGATTGTTTAATGTAACTTGTTGTCATTATTGATTAATCATCAATAAGTCAATTAGTCTCTTAAATTAATATTGCTAATTAATACAAGTCGATGTCTTCCATGATTAATATCAATGTGATTGATCTCTCCCAATGTATATACCTTAGTAGATCTATTTACTAATTACCAATCTACATATAATATCATAGAGGATAAATGTTATTAGTCTCTAACCATCATCAATAATATATCTGGCTTCTTCATGTATGACCGATTCAATCAAGGAAACCATGTTTCTCTTAATCAGGAGACATTGTATGATGGGGTCATTAGAGTCTTCCCTCCTTAATATTGCTTTCCCACATGCAACCTAAGATTTGAGTGTTGGAGAACTTGTTCATTCTCCAAATTTGTGTCTTTTGTAGGAAAACTTTTCCATTTAATAATGTACAGCCTAAGGATTCTATTCCTTATCCTTCTTTCCCTTATATTGATAATCTTCTTAGGAATCAAAACCAATTCACCATCTTCCTTCAATGGTGGAAGTTCTTTTATGCAATGACTTATTTTCTAAGAACCTTTTTTAGGCAAGATACATGAAATACAATGTGCATCTTGTCGTCTTCTAGTAACTCTAATGCATATGCTACTTCTCCAATCCATTTGGTTACCTTGTAGGGTTCATAAAATCTTGGTTTTAGTTTTTTCATGCCATTTCTTTTCAAGGAAGATTGTATATATGGTTGTAGTTGGATACCAAGTCTCCTCCCTCAAAAATTCTTTCAAAGTGATGCTTGCCCGCGTAAATTTTATGTTGATTTTGGGCATTTTGTATATTGTTTTCAAGGGACTTAGGAATGTCTTAGCATTATTGAACCCATTCCTTATATTTTAGTATTTTTATTTAATCCAATTATATATATAGGAATAATAATGATGGTCTAGAATAATTTATCATTGATGTCAAAAATAAATATCTCAAAAAGATTTAAAAAAACATAAAAATCTACTTAATAGACAAATATTGAAAGAATCATACATGAAATATACCCAAAAGTTGTATTCATTTTAGATATTAAATGGTTTGACTTGAAGGAAGCAATGAATGATTGTTTTAGATATTAGCTCAAAATTACTGCAAAGTGTTGAACTCTTGGGATATTATGCATATATGTGTTGACATTGATGTTTTGTCATTGAGGTCAACATATTTCTATTGTTTGAGACAATGTTCCTAAGATGATTGGTTCAATGTGGCGACTATGTTGATGATCATATTTAGAAACCGTACAGTTGTATTCAGGGATGTCAGTAGTTGATTCATGTCAACTTATAGAGTTTAACATGACGATTTGAGTAAGTTATTGGTTTTTGTGCTTAGATTGGTATTTTTGGATGTTTAGTGGTGACAATGTTTCATTATTTGGTTTGGTATAGATTGGTATTGAAATATTTTTGTATGTGGACTAATGTGGCATGTTTGGGACACCAATGTATGTCTTCAACTTGATTAATTCATGATTTGGAGGTTTGCAAGGAATTTTTCTTAATTGACAGAGGTTATTGTTGAGTTCTTGAGGTTTGGTTCAGAGATGTAAATGATTTCAGAGATTAGAGTTGATGAGAATGTTCTTGTGGTTATTCATGGTGCTTGTGGATGTTTCTAGATCATGTTCCTATTATTTTTCTAGTTCATATTAATCAAGGTGATCGCATTTGGTGATTTTATGTTCGTGTGTTCATATTCCTTTTTTTCTTGGTCGGCTTGGTGGTGTAGCGTGTCACGAATGTTCGAGGCATGATTTATGGATGTTTAGGGTGTTCGAGGATGGAGATTTTGGACCAATAGATGTCATCTTTGGTTCACATTAATATTGTATCGTGTATGAATGTAATTTTGTAATTGAGGCGGTGAGCATTTAGCTGACCTTGTTTATTTGTTCAAGGTTGATGAATTGTATAAATGTATAAATTGTATCCCTTTGTGGATCGTGTGTATGTGTGTGTGCATAAGTGTGCGAGTGGAATCTACAATTAAGGAAGAGATTTGATTGTAATATGTACTTCATTGCAACTAATCCAAGCATGTTGAAGATGTTATTATCCAGTTCACATGATTTGTGGATTGTTTATTGTAGTCCATGTATTTGTTGTAAGGTAGTAATTAAGCCTTCCTCAGGGTTGTAGCCCTTATTGCATTTGAGCAGTGAGCTCTAGGCAATGTGTTTGAATGCAAGTGCATTCCCATTGTAATACTCCTAGAACAGGGTATAGTACTTTTAATAGAGTACATCATCTTGTGTGTTCCATCCCCACCCTGTAATTTTTCCCCCAACAGAGTTTTTCACACAAAAAACCTTGGTGTTATGTGTTGTTGATATGTTGTGAATCTTTGGTTGCATGCTTAATTATCAAGTCTAAGGTTTAAGTTGGTTAAAGCTTGAAGTGTTTGGACACAACTAATTCACCCCCCCACTTCTCAATTGTGTGTTTCCTTGTTTCTATCATGAACGCCATTTTTTCTAGAGTAGACAAAGTTTATTTTGATTTTTGAACTAAAAAATAGAGATTGCATCTATATTAATTAATGAAACATGAATATGCATAGGCATAATGTTGTTTATGATCAAAATGAATGCTCATTGAAGCATTCTAAATGGCAATCGAGCCATTCCAAGAATTGCACCTTTAAATCTCTCTACAATATTCTTCACAAACCTCTCTAAGTAGCAATCAAATCATTCCTCTAACACTTCATTATATCATCTATAAAGTAGCAGGCAATCTACTTGCTAGCATATTTTACATCTATTTTGTTTACTTTGTTCATCTAAAAGTAGATTTCCAAATTAAGCTCTTATCATTTGTAAGTCTTAAATATTGACCATGTATCTCCTTGCACATTCTAAACATCCTCATGATGAGTCACAAAATGTGATGTAAGAAATGGATACTAAAAAATTTACAAAATCAAACCAAGATGCAATTAAATGATCTATCAAGTCTTGTTTACTGGCAATGACTTAGATAACGTAATCTAAACTTACAATTTTATATCTTCTTGCACTGTCTATACATCTCATGATAGATCACACTCCGTAGATCACACTCCGTGATCTAAATCGTCAATACTAAAAAGATGAGATAATGAAACAAAGAAGCAACTAAATGACCTACCCAATTCTAGTACTAGTATGACTTAAATAACATATTTTAAACTTACATTTTTACATTTCCTTACACTCTTCACACATTCCTATGATGAATGGCCTACTCTAATCCAAAATATTGATATTAAAAAAATCACACAATCAATTTTAAAAATGATTTTATCATATTATGTAAATCTCATAAAATTAATCACTGAATTTTTCCAATAAATTTTATTTAATAATATGATCTAAGATCACCCACACCAACCAATCAATGTCCATAATGGCTTATTAGAAAAGGCTTCCCATAAACCACCCGCACTAAACACCATATTAAACCTGAAGAATATCAGTCAACTCTTGACACTTCTAATCTAAAAATAGCGCTTGATGTATGTAATTTGAACCGTTCAATTTGAACGAAACCCTAACAACACAAGAGTACGGCAGCGGCTACGCAGCCACGAAAATTGTAAACCATACGAAGGGGAAACACGTACAGCCTAGGAAAAAATCCTAGGAAAAAATCCTAGGAGTTCCATAAACGTTTTGTACCACTCGGAAGGATCCACAGAGCTTACTGCAGATCTGCTCTGCAAGTTTTGTTTGGCGTTCATTAAGCCTGATCGAACTTTTAAATGTGCAGATTCAATCCGGAGACTCCGGAATGCATTCAATGCAGCTTGGATTAGATATAATCTGATTTTGTTTAGATGGGAAGGTCGAATTTTTCTGTACTGCAAGCTTTATTTGGTTTGAATGCGAATGTTGAATATTTCGTCTACCTCTAAGTTAAACATGTCATTTATATATCATAAGGTATGTATTAAGCAAGTTTAGATGTTCAAATAAATAAATTAGGAAAGAATGCTCTATAGATTTGGACTAGGCTTATTTGAGCATTAGAATATTGGATTGGTCAATTATGAAAACACTATTTTTAATAACAGAATTTTCTTGAATATATGGAGTTTTTTTAATGCATTAGCTATCTTTGTGATAAAATTCATTGTTCTTTTTATTTATAGATTCAAAATGAATAATTTAACATGCTATTTTTTAAAATTAAAATGAATAACTCAATAAAATATTATAATATTACTCTTCATTATCTCTACATAATCAATAAAAATGATGCTACTATTCTTAACAAAATCATCCCTTGAAAATTAAAATGTTTATTAAAAGATTAAAATATTAACACATGTCAACAACATTATCGTCTTTGAAACATCCTTTCAAAAGAGCACTATATTTTCTAAGAAATGAGCATGACCTAATGGAAGGAAAATTAGGAAAAATAAAAGGGTACATAACAAAATAGTATCATAAATGACAACAAACTAAACTATTACTAATCAACTAAAACTTATTTAACTAAAGACTCTTAACGACTAATTAAACAGGCCAATCTTACTGGATCCCAATTCGAATTGGGGTACTACTTAGTAGGCTTTTACTTGTCAACCTTGTTTATCTTGCAACGTCTATAGTCTGCAAATGTTTTGGAAGTAAACAAGGCAGGAATGTGATCATCGAGCAACTCTTTCATGGGTGTTATTACTTTAACCCCTGGAGGTGAGCAAAACACCGGCCATGACATTCTCACTTTGTCTTTGCTCACCACACTCCTATGGAAAACGTTCTTGTACTTGCCATTGCTCAATATCTGCTCATTTATCAACACCACATCTCTCAGCCATATTAGATCTTACATACAAAAAGTAGATTGTATACTAGAAGTTTAAACAAAGAGAATAACGTAAAACCTGTAGTGTATCTCCAATGTGGACAATAATGGCATTTGGAACGTGGTCAACAGCAACCCAGTGAGAGTCTTTGTGAACTTGTAGTCCAGAAACTTGGTTCTCTACAAGCAGAGTTAAAGCGCTCATGTCAGTGTGAGGGACAACTCCCAGTGCGAGCTCTGGTTGAGGACATGGAGGATAATAGTTTATCTTCATCTCCATTTCCAAGTCTTCCCCGCCAATCGCTTCTTTCAATGAGCGTTCTTGGAGCCCAAGATTAAGAGAAAGAGCCAAAACCAGCTTATCTACCACACCCAAAATGTCTTTGCAATATTCTTCACAAACCTCTCTGCACTAGCATTCAAATCAACTTTAAAGTACGAGTATAACTTAATCAACATATTGTAAACTTACATCTCCTTCTACTTTGTTCTTTCTACACACTTTGTACTTTCTACATACTTTCATGATGGATCAGGTAATATGAACCAAAATCTAGATGTTACAAATTCACACACTCAAAACTAAAAGCTACTAAATAATATTATAATATATTATAAAAATCTAATAAAATTAAGCCAATAAATCTATGATCAACCACACCAACTTATCAATGCCTAGAATGTCCCGTTAGAACGGAGCCCTAACAAATCCTTAGTTCACAGAGAGAGAAATTTACCTGTAAGAGGAGGGGCGTTTAGGCCAGGTGTTGAAATTCCTGCGGGAAGGAGGCCAGAGGAGATGGAAATAGTAATCATTCCACCCGAGCTTTCCTTCGATATTGTGTGCCAGTTTAGTTCCATAGCCTTCAAGATTCCCTTCCTCAGCATTGTTGGCATACGTTTCCTTCTCTTCCTGTGGAAGATCAAAGAACTCTTTTCCCACAGCCTGCAAGCGCTGGATCAAATCATCAGAAACTCCATGATTCACCACTTGAAATATCCCCCATTCCTCAGCCGCACTTCCTATTTCTGCCACCATCTGTTGGCGCAGATCAGCTGATCCATCCAGCTTGCTCATGTCTATGAGCGGAATTTTGACAAGAGGAGCATTCAGCGCAGGCCTCTCCTCGTTCGCTCTGATGAACTGAGAAGGTATTGCCTCTATTCCACCCATTGCAATGGATTGCACTCGAATCGCAGCCATTATATCAGATATCAGATTACTATACCAAACACAAATGGAAGACTTGTGTAATGTGCTCAGACTCTGGGTAACTAGGTTCCTTATATAGAGGAAGCCATGGAATTTCTCCATGCAGAGACCAGCTGGATTGGACTACGTGGAAGAATGAGGTCCACATGTTATGGTAGTGCAACATAGGAGTAAAACCTAGGAAAGTATCAATGTACCCTTTAAAATTAAACTCTAATGGCGAACTTTTAAAGGTGCAGTTTCAATCCGGGGGGTTCGGAATGCATTCAATGCAGCTTGGAGTGCATCTAATGTGATTTTGTTTAGATGGTAAGGCTAAATTTTTCATTTGGACTTATACATGTATTTTTCGTAAGACATGTATTCTACAAATGTGTAATGTTTTGATTAGGAAGCAATATTTAATACATTAGAATTTGAGGTTAATACAATAGAGTTTCACGATAATTTGTGTATTGTATTCGTCACTGGTAATTATCAAAAGAGTTTATAGAAGTTATCTCAATTATGATAATTACAGATTTCAGCAATTTTGAGGCAACAATGACAAGTGCAGATAGTACAAAGAATGATATTATTGCTCTTCCAAATTGTTGAATTTGTGTAACATGGTAGATAGAGAAAAGACCTTCCAGGTGATCAATGTGGGAGAAGAGTAGGTAGGCCTATTTACACAAGAAAATTATATATAATTGTTGAATTTGTGTAACATGGTAGATAGAGAAAAGGCCTTCTTCTAGGTGGTCAATGTGGGAGAAGAGTAGGTAGGCCTATTTGCACAAGAAAATTATATATTTTTATTTATAGATCGCAGCAAATGGTAACCACAGTTGTAAGAATATTAGTGTGGCACAGTACAGATAGATGATCTTCATCACTTCTAGGCAGCGGTGGCTCTATTTTGTTCTAGAAGGCAGGAATATGAAAGTCTGAATGCATCAATGAGTAGTATTCACTGATGTTTTTCCAGCCATTGGTATATGTTGCTGTTTTTTAATGGGTATAAACTTGCTCATGTTCTAATGAGTTCTTGTAGTTGTAATTATTACTATAATTAAAGAATTCAAATGAATATTTTTATATGTCATTGTCATAATTAAATATAATGTGCTATTATTTAAATATTAAAGTGAATAATCTAATAAAAGATTAAGATATGACTTTTAATCAATAGGTTTTTCTTAATTAGCTGAAAGATAAAAGTTAATGTCTTTAACAATAATAAATTAGAGCTAAAAACATTTTGAAATTTAAAGTTTGGGATTGAATTACAAGTTTGTATGTCTAGAAATTGAGATGGCATGATTATTTTTTGTATGTAGTCAACATTTTCCAAACTTATGGTATTTACAGTCTCAACCTCCTTTAGCAATGAATAAATGATTTGCAAAGTTAAACATAGAACACATAATTTCAAAGGTGCAATTTTCTTAAAATAATAAAAATACTAATTTCTATTCTTTTTAATTAAAAATTTACTTATTAATTTTGTTTTCTGTTTTTGTTTGATTTTAAAAATTAAGTTTTGATTTGTTTAGATTGTTCAACTGAAATCATATTAATAGACGAATTTTACTAAATAACTTGTTTAATTTCAGATGAATCACCTAAACAAGTGAACTCAGAATAAATTCAAAAAGTATCCAAAAAATTAAATTAAAAAATTGAAATTTTTCAAAAACTAACATTATAATATTATCTTTTAAAAACAAATCAATATATATATAAGAGAGTTAAAGTCTAAACAGTACATGAAATGACTAACCAAAAAGTACGAGAAGTTTGAAATTTTTGAAAGATATCGTCATAATACTTTGCTTACTCTTCATTGTCTATAAAATAAAAAGCATGATGTTTATATTGAAGTGATTATTCTGTCAACTCTTTTTCCCATCAAATTATTCTATGCCACATAAATTACGTAGAAAAGTTGAGAACTTGTCCCTGCATGTCATTTAATTTATCGTAGATTACACTTTTATTTGAAACTAAAAACAATCATAATTTTCAACATATGCTTCTCACTTGTCCGCACACTACATTTTTCACGGCTATCCAGCCATATCATTCGATATGGCTGGATGCCCATACCATAGTTAATCCATGCCCTCGCCCGTGCTCCTGAATTTTCGTACTATTGCACCAGTCTGACTCCCTGTGCCTGATTTGACTTCTACACATACATACTTACAAAAGAGGGTAAAACTTAAAATATAAGGGAAGTTTGTAATAATATAATATGATTATAGAATTATATTTTTTTTGGTTGTAAAAGTTTTTTTTATTGTAAATGTAACATTGAAATATTATTACATATAATATATATTTTATTAATTAAATAATAATATATTAGATTTCTATTATATTATATATCATATATTTAATTATATAATATATTTAATATTAATTTATATTATATATTGTATATTTAATTTAACTACTATTAATTATATTATTGATTTCAAGTAATTCATGAAAATATATTCATATGAAAATTTAAATAATTTAATTTGTTAACACGCATATATATTTAAGATGTATAAATTATCAAAAAAAAATTAATAATATTATTTAAAATTAAAATATATATTTTTATTAAGTAATGTTATTAAAATTTTGACTTAATATATATTTAAAAGCACTTAATTATATACTATATATGTTAATTATAATATAAGAAAGTGTCAGAGAGTGTACTTGTAGTTATAGTTAATTGTAATTTAAATAGCAATATAAAACTAGTATATTATTTATAAAACTAAAATGAAATTAGACATCTACATATCTATTCTACAAAATAATTGAAGAGATAATTTTAAATTAGTCTTTTTAATATTGCACACATTCCCTTTTTTAAAGGGCATAGCATTTTCATATAATATATTTATCAAAAGGGGTTTGAACCAATAGCCTCAATCCCTGTAGAGATGGAAACTTTGAACATGGACTTATCGGGTAATATAGAAAATATAACAGAAATGTATGGAAAGGAGATTTTAGACAAGGAAGACTCCCAAGCTCACACAAAGTTTGACCAAAAAAGCTTAGAACAGTAGGACAAAACTATCAATAATCCTACTGAAAATTTAGTATTAGTTAAGGAATCTATTAAAGGCCTTTTTGGGATAACTAATGAGGATAGACAACTGGGCATAGCAATAAACAGAGGAGGCTTAAGCACTCCTAACATCAACAGAATTTAAAAAAAAGAGAGGAAGGAAATCAACTATTGAACTAAGAACCTTAGCTGGCAATGCAGGTAACCAACAGAAGATTGCTGACATTCTGAACATAGGGAAGGGGAAGTGCCTTCCCCAGGATCAATGAAAGTTACAAATTGGAATGTTAGGGGATTAAATGCCCCTAACAAACAGAGGCTAATAAAAAGATATTTAAAAAAATTTGAATAAAAAATTATTCTAGTATGGGAAACTAAACTTAGCAAAGAGGAAAGCATTAAGTTTAGTAATAAATTAGGAATATGGAAGGCAGAGTTTGTAACATCAAAAGGTTCCTCCGGCGGGTTAGCAGTATTGTGGGATCTTCGGAAAGTTTCAGCCCAACTTACATCTAAAAATAATAACTGGATGGCCCTAGAAATTAAAAGTCTTAAATCCAATTTGAAATTTAATTTAATCAACGTATATGGGTCTATTCCAAACGAAGAGAAAAGGAAAGTATGGCAGGAAATCCAATTCTTTTTAACAGCCAGCTTAGGAGATCCTCACATTATAGGAGGAGACTTCAATGCCATCCTAGATCCTGAAGAAAAAATTGGAGGATCACAATATCCCTCGCAAGCACAGAAAGATTTTAGTAAATGGGTTGCAGACAATCATTTAATCAATATCAACACAAATAATGGCATATTTACCTAGAATAATAGAAGAGCTAGTTTCAGTCATATTGCTGAAAAATTGGATAGATTTTTTATTAGGACAAATTCTGACAACTTCAATAAGATATTTAATGTGAAAATCCTCCCAGAGGCAGGATCTGACCATTTTCCTATCAGGCTTGCTATAACAGAAAGCTGCAAACCATCTAGAAACCCCTTCAAATTCGAGTTTATGTGGTTTCAAAATCCAGATTTTATCAACCTCTTAGAGCAATGGTGGAAACAAATATCGATAAAAGGCTCTAAAATGTATAGCTTAACAGTAAAACTGAAAATAATTAAAAATAAAGCACTAGAATGGAATAAGAAAAAATTCAATAACATCTTTGAAGAAAAAGTTCAAATAGAACAAGATTTAGTTGACCTTAATAATATAGTAATAGAGCAAGGTATGAACGAATATAGCTATCACAAAGAAAAAGATCTTATGGCTAAATATAATGCAATCTTACTTAAAGAAGAGATTTTTTGGAAATAAAAATTGAGAGAATCATGGCTTAAGGAAGGAGACAGCAACACGGAATTTTTCCATAATACCACTAATTTTAAAAGAAGCATTAATAGAATCTCTAAAATTAAGAATAATGAGGGTCATATCACTGAAGACCCAAACCAGATATCAACCGTACTCACACAATTTTACCAATCCCTTCTCAATAATACAGAGGTGACTGACCTCAAAGTGCAAAATGAAATGCTAAAAGCTATCCCAAAGTTGATCTCGGATGCGGGACAATAAGATGATTAATAATAAATTTTCCATCGAGGAAGTCAAATCAGCGGTATTCCAACTTCATCCAGATAAAGCCCCGAGCCCAGATGGGTTTCAAGCAGGTTTTTTTTAAAAATGTTGGCATTTTGTGGGGGATGAGGTGTGGCAAGCAGTAGAAGCAACTAGAAATTCGGGTTCATTATTAAACGAAATTAACAATACCTTTTTTACATTAATCCCTAAGAAAAATGAATGTATAGATCTAGGGGATTTCAGACTGATATCTCTCTGCAACACCATTTACAAGATTCTTTCAAAATGTTTAGCAAATAGACTTAAAATGCTCCTCCCCAATATTATCTTGGAAGAACAGACAGGTTTTGTTGCAAATAGATTGATCCTAGATGGGATAATTATAGCCCAAGAAGTAGTTCGCAGTGCTGGATGGGAATATAAAGTTCAAACTCACCTTCACTATCTTTTATAAAAATATTCATTCAAAAGTTCTCAAGTGCCTTAGTGATTACCATAACCTTTTAGAGAAACCCACACACCCATATTATTTATAATTTATTTTGTGAGTAAACTATGTTCCCTTAATTAAAATAGTTTTATATTTACAATAGAAAAATAAATATTGGACATACATTAGATAATTAATCAAAAAAAAATTTAATGTATGTTAAACTAACTCACTCAACTCACACTCCTAAAGGTTTTGAAATTCACCATGATGAACAATTTATAGTGACCTTAAACATGACTAACATTATTTGAGTTATGTGAGAAATTATGTTTCAAAGAGGGCGTGAAGATGCAATTTAAACCTAGAACATGGTCATAAGGCCAACATAGCACTATAAACATAATTTTATGTACAACATTTCATGATATAATCAAGAAATTTTTAAATCAAAACCAACTCAAATCTATAATAATATACCATTAATAAATTAATATATAATATAGATTAAATACACAATATATAATATAAATTAATATTAAATATATTATATAATTGAATATATGATATATAATATAATTTCTAATATATTAAATTTCTATTATATATAATAGAATTTCAATGTTATATTTACAACCAAAAAAAACTTTTACAACCAAAAAGTATATAATTCCATAATCATATTATTACATATTTTTCTTTTCTTTGATGCAACATCTAAATGGTAAAGTAAAACATATATCTTACCTAGAAGACAATTAGTTTTTTTTCCAAACTTCCCTTACATATTTTAAGTTTTAGCTTAGGATTTGGCTATTTTAAGTTTTAGCTAGACTTTCCCTCTTAAAGGTACCAATATAAACATCAAAGAGATTCTTTCTCTGCTATAGTGGTTTTTATGTTATGAATATAAAGTTCAAGCTCACCTTCACTATCTTTTATAAAAATATTCATTAAGAAGTTCTCAAGTGCCTTAGTGATTACCATAACCTTTTAGAGAAACCCACACACCCATATTATTTATAATTTATTTGATGAGTAAACTGTGTCCCCTTAATTAAAATAGTTTTATATTTACAATAGAAAAATAAATATTGGACATACATTAGAAAATTAATCAAAAAAATATTTAATGTATGTTAAACTAACTCACTCAATTCACACTCCTAAAGGTTTTGAAATTCACCATGATGAACAATTTATAGTGACCTTAAACATGACTAACATTATTTGAGTTATGTGAGAAATTGTGTTTCAAAGAGGGCGTGAAGATGCAATTTAAACCTAGAACATGGTCATAAGGCCAACATAGCACTATAAACATGATTTTACGTACAACATTTCATGATATAATCAAGAAATTTTTAAATCAAAATCAACTCAAATCTATAATAATATACCATTAATAAATTAATATATAATATAGATTAAATACACAATATATAATATAAATTAATATTAAATATATTATATAATTAGATATATGATATATAATATAATTTCTAATATATTAAATTTCTATTATATATAATAGAATTTCAATGTTATATTTACAACCAAAAAAAACTTTTACAACCAAAAAGTATATAATTCCATAATCATATTATTACATATTTTTCTTTTCTTTGATGCAACGTCTAAATGGTAAAGTAAAACATATATCTTACCTAGAAGACAATTAGTTTTTTTTCCAAACTTCCCTTACATATTTTAAGTTTTAGCTTAGGATTTGGCTATTTTAAGTTTTAGCTAGACTTTCCCTCTTAAAGGTACCAATATAAGCATAGAAGAGATTCTTTCTTTGCTATAGTGGTTTTTATTTTATGAATATAAAGTTCAAACTCACCTTCACTATATTTTATAAAAATATTCATTAAGAAGTTCTCAAGTGCCTTAGTGATTACCATAACCTTTTAGAGAAACCCACACACCCATATTATTTATAATTTATTTTGTGAGTAAACTATGTCCCATTAATTAAAATAAATTTACAATAGAAAAATAAATATTGGACATACATTAGATAATTAATCAAAAAAATATTTAATGTATAGTTAAACTAACTCACTCAACTCACACTCCTAAAGATTTTGAAATTCACCATGATGAACAATTTATAGTGACCTTAAACATGACTAACATTATTTGAGTTATGTGAGAAATTGTGTTTCAAAGAGGGCGTGAAGATGCAATTTAAACCTAGAACATGGTCATAAGGCCAACATAGCACTATAAACATGATTTTGTGTACAACATTTCATGATATAATCAAGAAATTTTTAAATCAAAACCAACTCAAATCTCTAATAATATACCATTAATAAATTAATATATAATATAGATTAAATACATAATATATAATATAAATTAATATTAAATATATTATATAATTAAATATATGATATATAATATAATTTCTAATATATTAAATTTCTATTATATATAATAGAATTTCAATGTTATATTTACAACCAAAAAAAACTTTTACAACCAAAAAGTATATAATTCCATAATCATATTATTACATATTTTTATTTTCTTTTATGCAACATTTAAATGGTAAAGTAAAACATATATCTTACCTAGAAGACAATTATTTTTTTTTCCAAACTTCCCTTACATATTTTAAGTTTTAGCTTAGGATTTGGCTATTTTAAGTTTTAGCTAGACTTTCCCTCTTAAAGGTACCAATATAAGCATCAAAGAGATTCTTTCTCTGCGCATTCATACACGATTCCTGTGCATCTGTTCATTTATGTTGCGCATCCATTTCCTGACGCCACAGTCGCAATTTTCCATTCTGCATTTCCATTTTCTATCAACTTGTTGCGCATTCATTCAACTGTTTCACGCATACATAATTTTTTGCTGCACATCTGTAATTTCGGCGCATATATACCATCTCACTGCGCATTAGTATCTTTCTGCTATGCATCCATCTTTCCCGCGCATTCATTCAATATTCTTGCGCATTCACTGACTATTATTGTGCATTTTTTTTATACAGTAGATACATAAAGTTTTTCAAAGTTATTTGGATTTTTGCTAATCTTTAACAAGTGTCTATTCGTTCTAGTAGTGTTTTAGGCTATTTTGTAGGATGTTATTTTGAAGACCCCATTTGCTAAGAAATTTTTTTCTAACAGTTTGATTGCAGATTGCCAAGGGGTTTGCAAAATAAACTACAATCTCGTTTGGGCTTAAAAAAAGACATGTTTTTTCTTTGTGTGTCTTCTTTAGAATAGAATCAAGTGTCTATCGTGTTTTTCTTTTTAAGCTATTTGTAATCCCAAAATTATAACAATGTATCCTCTCCCCTCACCATTCGTGGACCTTGGATGTAAGAGAAATTGTTATAATTTTTAGAGGGCGGTCTTTGGTGGGAAAAGAGGTGCTCACCCCAAGGAACGACCCAACCAGTAGCAAGCTAAAGCCAAGGCCTTCCAAACTGGTATATAAAAAATGCTAGTGTGATTAGTCTCACATTAGACAGGTGTGAATTCCTTGTGGCAACCAAAATCTCCTCCAGTATCCTAGTGCTACATTAAAGTCCTACTTAGTAGAGGTGAAAGCCTTGCTTTGAAAGGATTGGGAGAGCCCCCTTAATTGGGAAAATGACTTGATCACAACCACTTGAACGGATGTCCTTATTAAAAGCTTTTGTATAGTGGCCAAAAACCTTCTATCTGCTGGCTCAAGGAGTCACCCAAGCTCGTGAAGACACCCCACAATACTCACGGTTCATAGTAGAGATAACAGTTCTTTGGGAAGTAATGACCCATTGAATTCGGAACTTGGTGTGCCTGAGAAGTGAGTGCACTGTAAGGAGGAGCCTGTGCCTCCAAGTTCCTAGGCTGTTCACTGTGAATTTGCGTGGTTGGATTTTATTATCCTACTGGGGATTCAACAAATATCGTCCTTGCCGACCATAGGATTGTAAGCGTGTTTGTGCATTCATATTAGCATAGTTAGATTAAAATTATTTTTGTCTTGCGTGCATGTGTTTATGCATTTTTCATTTGCCAAAAACTAGAAAACATCAAAAAATCAGACAAAATTTCCAAATCTTGCAGTTCAAAACAATCAGAAATAAAAACCCGTGTATTCATATCAATTTGCTGCGCATACATTAAATTGTTCTGCGCATTTGATAATTTTTCCACGTATCGGTTACAACTTGCTGCGCATCTGTCTCATTTTGTTGTGCATTTATCAATCTATCCTACGCATTTGTTGCTGCGCATTTACAATAGTGAGCATTTCCACAAACTTTGCAATTTTCAAAATCACTTTTTCAGATAGCCATTTTTGTCCTTAGTAAGATTCTAGAAAAACATTCGAGTTACACAGACCTCTGATCTTTATTTTGACCATTTTCATCACTTTTCATCAATTTTCATCAACCTTTTCTTCACCAAAAATCATCAAATCATTTCTTCTAATCCTTTGAAATTCCAAATCTAGTGTTAAAACATTACCCTATCTATTAGATTTTGATCTTTGTGAGTTTATCCTATCAGGATCTATCATCCTCAATCAAACTTACCTAGGTTACTATCTCTTGATTTTCTTTGTCATATCATAGTGAACTCTACCTCCTATTGACTTAGAGTTTATCAAGTTGTCTTATCACTTTTCAACACTTTTCAATATCTTTTCTATCAATCACTTTCCATATCTTCTCATCAAAAATATTTCATCCCGCAATCAATTCTCTCAATTTTATGGTTCAAATTCGATCTCAAAAACTCAAACAAACCATTAATCCAAAATCCCTAGACAAGATGGAAGGAAATACCAGCAACGAAGAAAATCCTTGGTCAAAAGAGCTTCCTAAGAAAACTTCACTTTTTACATCCAATGACGAACCCACCGATGACAAACTTAGGGAAGCTTCACAAGATCCTCAATTTTATCATGTCATGGAAAGACTCTTAGGCTTGGATAGAGAGATGTATTTCCTCATGCTTGCTCAACAAGGAGCTAAGTTACCAAGTGATTTTGATGTTTCCCATCTTAGAGAACCAGCTCACGCAAACAATCAAAAAATCCCTAAGGGTTCTCAAGATACTCATGGAGCAAAGGAACCCAATCAACAATCCAATGCTTCTCATAGCCATGAACAACACACTGCTTCTCAAAATAATCAACAATCCAATGATTCTCAACATACTCAACAACAAAATGTTTCCCAAAACACTCAAGGAAACACGTTATCTATGGATCCCATTCTACAACAAATCCAGATGCTTCAACAACAAATCTGTGACATCCAAACTGGATCATCAACTAAGAAGTATTCTTTGGATGATATATGTCCTTATGCTTTTGATAAGAACTTAGCAATGATTCCATTCCCTCCTCATTTTGAGGTACCAAAATTTGACGAATACAAAGGGAATTCGGATCCACAAGACCATATTCGTGAGTTTTGTGCTGCTTGTATTGAAGTCACCCACAATGACACTTATCTTATGCGACTATTTCCACGAAGGTTAGGAGGACAATGGAGACAAGCTGCATGGTAGGTGAAGGTAATTGATTTAGTTTCATCATTTTATAGTTACTTTGTATTCTTCATTGTGTTGCATTAGATTGATTTGTTGGCTTTCAATAGTTAATTTATCATCTCTAGTTATTAGACATCTAATTTGCATACAGGTAGCTAATTATACAAAGAGATTATTCATAGACATCTATATCCTAGGTTTAATTACTACCCATATTATTTTTATCCTATTTTTCATGCCATAAATTTTATCACATATTCATAAACATTCATGATATCCTAGGTTATAAACATGATAGTATCATATGTCTTCATACATATACACTTACGTTGTTCTTCTATCTACAAATAAAGTTGTCTCCTCCATAAACATTTATCTTTTAGTTTTAGACCACCATCATAGCATCCATAGTCATATACCATCTTTATAGACATCTATGTCCTAGCCTAGATAATAACTTAAACCAACATAACTTCTTTATACACATCCATTTTTTATATGAACCATCACTATGGATTAGACCATCACTTATACCTATACCATAACTTTTAATCTTACCTTATGCATCATGTATCCTAGGATTGCACTATCAAGCCACTTATTAGTAGATCACAAGATTAGAAAAATATAGAACAAAATATATTAGATCCACTTGTAATATAATATTGAACAATCCTTGCATTGATGGGATAATGACTTTGTATTTTATTGAGGATATAATTCAATATATATATATATATATATATATATATATATATATATATATATATATATATATATATATATATATATATATATATATATATATATATATATATATATATATATATATATATATTTCATTGAGGATGTATATAATGATATCTATGTAGTTGTTATAACATATCTGAACAAGATAGAGGGTCACTAACCATCCTAATATTCTTCAGAATGGATACAAAGTTTAAATGGCAATCACTCATCCAATTACCTGTGCAAGATGTTCCCAATGAAGGAAATATTTTTTCAAGTGAACAACTTGAGTGGACACCAATTGGAGATCATAATGTTTTCATGGACTTATGTGTTGCTATCCCTCCAGAGAGACTTCATCACTTTGTCAAGGGAGAAGGTTTGCTAGATGGCAAGGAAACAACATTCATACGCAAATTGCATAAAGAGATGAACTTGACAAACCCTACTAACCATGCTACCAAGATGTATTCAAGGTTTTCCTAGATTGAATTTATAATAATTAAGCAAACATAACATTTTATATTTTATATTTATTATATGAATTAATATAAATATATTTGTACATGTATAAATAGATATCATTGTGCGTTTGGACCTGAGGATAAAAGAGAAAAAAATGAAAAAATGCAAAGGATATGGAGGTTTGTTCAAAAAAGGGGTTGTAAAACCCATTTTCATGTTAGGGTAATGTATGGAAGACCAAATATTGTTATTATTACTTATAATGATTTTAGCCATCAAGATGCTAGCGGTGAATTTTGTCATGGAAAGGATGACCCTTCTGGTGATCCCAGGAGTATGGTTGCACCAAGACTGTCACATGAATGTAAATCATATATTGAATCATTATTATTGATGGGTGTGGGGATCAACACAATATGCGAGCAACATTATTTAGATCCCGGTCTAACAAAGTTGATGAATAAGAGAGACACATATTTGCTAAGAAAAGATGTAATGAATGCATGGAAAAGGGTGCGTTCCCTTCGATCACAAAAAAATGAAGATGATGCAAAAAGTGTAAGTTTGTGGCGTGCAGAGGAGAAAGACAACTACTATAAAACACCAAATAGTGAAGAAAATGTTCCATTTATCATAGGCATTCAAACACCATGGATGCGAGAGATGATGGTGAAATATTCACATAACTCAATTATTGCAATGGATTCCACATTCTCAACAAATAAATATGCTGTAAGTAGACCAATGTCAACTATATTTATGGATCCTAGTTTAGTTGATCTATATTTTATCTAAATTTTTCATTTATCATTGATTTCTTTATGTGCAGTATGAGTTATATTCATTGCTTGTATTTGACGAACAAGAGGCTGGCGTACCTATTGCATGGGCCATATCCTCAAGAAATAAAGTTGAGGATATACATGGATGGCTAGCAGAAGTTTACAAAAGAGGCAAACAATGTAAAGAAGATTGGCATGTCAATGCATTCATGACAGATGATGCTAGTGCTGAGATTGAAGCAATCAGGTTTTATTACCCTCCAATTATATTTATAAAATTAAACTTAATATATAGGTTATAAAAATATATCTTTCATAATTCTAAGCATAAATAATTTTAGTTTACTAATTGATTTTTGTATAATTCTACTTACAAGCATTTGTAATGTAACTTGTAGATTATCTTTCAATTGTCGAGTACTTTTATGTAGTTGGCACGTACGCAGGGCATGGTTGAAGAATGTCTATAGGTGAGTCAATTTTTACTTTAAATATACGAAAAATTATGTTCTTTAACATCAAAGCTTGACATTATGTTTTATATTCTAGGTTTGTAAGCAATAAGGATATTGGAACAAATATGTTCACTAGACTAGGTGAGATCATGTACACAATGAGTGATGATGGAGACATCACTACTAACCTGATAAAAAACTTTATGGAGGAATTCAAAGATCAAAAGCAATTTATTGAGTATTTTAAAAAGACTTGGTGTCATGATGATAGACGTATTGGTAAGCTCATATATATTATTCATTATGGTATATTTGTATTTATATTATTTAATTCTTTTATTGTATATGTGCTAAGACATCACCATACTTTTTTTTAATAGAAATGTGGGAAAAAAACTTTAGAGGTTTCTCTCACGCGAATCAGGAAACTAATGCTTCCATAGAGTCATACCACATGTACATCAAGAGTCACTACTTAGCTGATTGTTCTAGAAAATGCACAAGGAGAATGGATTGGCTTATTCATGTTCTTCTTCATAGGGTAGAGCCATACTATAAAAATAAGAGATACTTGCAGTTATCTGGGTTTCTAACCAACTTTAAAAAGGAGAGATATTACATAACTTCTTTAGAGAGATAAAAAAGAATAGCAGATATAGATTGCTACCCATATGACCTCCTTCCTGATACAAAAAAAAAAGAAGCCAGACTGTTTCAACCAAATGGCATCTTGTGAGAAAATTTGGACCAAATTTGCATGTGTGTGATTGTCAATGGGCACAAAGAGGAAACACATGCAAACATGTGTTGAAGATTTTAGATCTTCTAAAGAGAAACAAAATAAACAAGCAAGGTCAAGTTGTTGGTAAGTATCATTTTAGACTTAAAATTATATAATTTATATTTTAATGATTATTATATTGCTAAGAACTGACTATTTCTAATCTTATTAAACTACAGATGATGTTACTATATTGGTTGATGAAAATGACAAAGTTGGAGGGAGTTCTGGTCATGAAAATAACAACATTGGTAATATCAGTATTTATTTACAAGTAAATATTAAATTATTTTATGGTTCCAAAAATTAATTGATTCTTATTTCAATTGTAGATGGTCTTATACCTTTAGAAAATCAAGATGTGCTTGGAGTTGTCATTGCTGAAGCTCAAAGAACTGGTAAATTTCAACAACAACATTTTTCTGTTGAAATACTTAGTGTTTTTAATTACTTTTTTGACTTAAACATTGTTATTTTTATTACAGATGGTGTGAGATCAATTCATACTTCTGATGATAACTTTCAAAATTTTGTTGATTATATAAATTCATTGCTCCAAAATTTGCCAACTAGAGAAGATGAAAAAAACCATTTCATTCAGTGTGTGGAGATATTTAGAAACAACATGCATGCACCTCTTGCTTCATCTTCCAAATTTGAATCAATTCCTAGCTCGGAGAACTTGCCTATGAAATGAAAGTCACCATGGTTCAATCCAAGCAAAATGCGCAAACGTCATTCTATTCATGGAAGAAAAAATGCTATGTCTCAAAACTTAAATGAAGGAGTTGAGGAGCATGAAAATTTTCAATTCCCCTCTATACGTTGTAGAAAGCAAAAGAGAAAAAAGGTCATTAATCGCTCAGGCATAGCAATACAAGAAGAAAGAGATATTCTTGCGCAACAAGGTTGAGTACATTTATTTAAAATTATTTTATTATTTTCAATCTATGCTCAATACTTATTATTTTTGTTTCATGTTTTGAACATATGTCAATATAGGTTTGGCTGATCAAGGAAATGCTCGATGACGTCGATTGCCTTTCTCTATTGATTTGAACCAAACAATAATGAATGACACACAAGTAATAGATGGTAATTTTTTAACTATTAACTATTTTTATTAAGTTCATAAAAAGTTACTTAGTTTCCATTTCTAACTACTTTTTTATGATGTATCAAATAATCAAGATGTGGTTTGCGGAGATCAACCATCAATGTTGAATATTATTCCTACCCAGACATTTCAACAAACTTTTACAAGTAATTAGGAGTTTAGTATTTTTTAGATTAATTACATAATGTGATTATGAACTTGAACATTTTATGAAATTTAATACATGTTAAATGTGCATTTTGTTGTAGCTTTAGATGATCAAGAAGATAAACAACAACGTATGTTACCCTTTTGCGTTGATCTTAACCAAACTTCAACAATAGTGGATGCAAATTATTGTAAAAATAATACAAATTAGAATTCAATTTTAAGTTTTTACTTTATAAATTAATTTTATCTAAGTTGATATATTAAATGTGAATGTTATTGCAATGTTAGATGAACAACAAAAAAATCAAGAATATGTGTTACCCTTTTCTTTTGATCTAAACCAACCAGTAACAATAACAGACACAAAGAAAAGTGGAGATGGTAAGGAAATTATGAAGTGAAATTCAAGGTTCTTAGTCTTTTATTTGGTAACTAGTTTTATAACTAACTTAATCTGTTTGCAGGTGTTGATGATATTGATGTGGATGATGATGGCCAACATTTTTTGGATAATCATTATAGTTTATCAAACTTTATATAAATGTATTCATGGTTGAGTACTTAACACTCATTGAAAATTACAACATATAGAGGAAGTAGATTGTGGATTTAAGCTATAAACATCAACTATATATTATAATTTTGAGTTAGACCACTATTATATATATGGGAAATTCCACCTCATCTTTTTGTGACCTTCGTTTCTTTTTAAGTGATAATCAAGCTACTACTTTTAAGTCATGCGAACTTTATATTAAGAGAATTAAATATTAATATATTACATGCATTTTTTGGTAAATATTTTATGAGTTTACATATCTTCCTAATTCAAATGTAATGTTTACATCATGATTGAGTTAAATTATTCATTTCTTTTTAAGAGATAATCAAGTAGTTAAATTTATATAAAGAGAATTAATTATTGATATATTACATGCATTTTTTAGTAAATATTTTATGAGTTTACATATCTTTTAAGAGATAATCAGGCAATTACTTTTTAAGTTATGTGAAATTTATATAAAGAGAAATAATTATTGATATATTACATGCATTTTTTGGTAAACATTTTATGAGTTTACATATGTTCCTAATTCACATGTAATATTTAAATTATTAGTATACAATATACCATTTTTTAGGTAAATATTTGTAATTCACATGTAAATAATTACATATTTATAATTATTTATTGATATATTACATGCATTTTTTGGTAAATATTTTACGAGTTTACACATATTCCTAATTCACATGTAATATTTACATCATGATGAGTTAAATTATTTAGTTTTTTTAACAGATAATCAAGCAATTACTTTTAACTCATGTGAAATTTATATAAAGAGATTTAATTATTGATATATTACATGCATTTCTTTGGTAAATATTTTATGAGTTTACATATCTTTGTAATTCACATGTAATATTTACATCATGATTGAGTTAAACTATTAGTATACAATATATCACTTTTAGGTAAATATTTGTGACTTATGTTAAAGGATTCACAAGATTATTTGTTATTTATTTTTAAATTATACTATCAAATCAATACTCTCTCAATTTATAATTTTAATATTGATTATATTTAATTTTAATTAAATAAATTAAATAATATTTAACATTGATTAAATAAAACAAAATAAAAATATTAATATTTCTAAACTATAAACTATTATTTATCATGTATTTTTAAAAATATATAATTTTATTAATACAAATATATATATAATAGATCTTAAGATAATTCATATCTTAAGATAACTCATATACTAAAAGGCATATATTAACCGAGACATATTTATTTTTAATGGAACTCTATTTTTAGGCGTTTAATCCAACTCGACGGGTAACTGTTCGTACCGTCTGACGTCCGTAACACTGCAGGAACAATTGACTCGGCACCAAGGCACGACAGTTAGGGATGTCAGGACATCATTGCAGCGAGGCAGGGTTTGTGGCGTTTGAAGCAGGTCGTAGCATCGATGGGCATCCAGCCATATCGAATGATATGGCTAGATAGCCGTCGCCTTTTTCAAGTGCTTGGAATGGTATTAAGCATCATGAATGTTCAAATGGTAATCTACTTCGCTTAAAGATAACCTTTGATATAATAAATGTAGATTGATGATCAAATAAAGATTGTGAAGAAATACTCGAATTACCTACTACAGTTAAGAAGGAAAATATCTCCTACTTATCAAACATATTAGGATAAACGACTGTCCCTTGTGAAAGATGGTGACCCATTCCTACCCCTTATTCATGTACTTGAATCTTGTGAAGTGGTTTCTTGTCAGTCTCCATCATCCTTTACTTTCTGTACTAAGTGTCAAGAAATTTCAACGTGCAATGTTTTAACTCCACTCCCAAAAAGGACGGTATCTCTTTTGAACTCTCGAGGAAAAAAATGTCTTGGATTTAGAATTAAAATAATAATAAATAATAGGTAAATCAATATCATTTTGTGCATACACGAGTATGAATATAGTTTCCCTATATCTTCAATTCTATGAGAAAATATATCTCAAGATTATTTATATATAAAAGCCAACACCTAAATTGTAAGGAAACTTATGGGTGAAGTATCTATAAAATGGATCTTCTCCATCTTTTAAGATAAATCAGGTTTTGCATGCTAGTATATTAAGAAAGACCTTTGTTAATGTGTTTACAATTCATTTACATTTTGTAAAAGAATGATCAATTATTTATCATGGTCTCGTTAAAAGTTATTTTATACAATTAAAAAAATTAATTATTTTCTTTCTCTAATCATACTATCAAAGAACTTTTGGTCTAGTGGAGAAGATAACAATCAAAAGACTCCATCTCATAATATTACCTTCAACTTTAGCAATAGATTCATTATTTAAAAATTGAGGATAAGTCTAAATATGTAAATCATATTCTAACTATGCTACTTGAGCATTGTAATAGTTGAGTGAACCCACAATAGTGGGTTACACTTTTTTCCTTGAATGGACACTCAACTCTACATTTTGAAAAAAATAATTTAGATTCAGATGTATATTGTCATTAAACCATTTGAAATTGGAAGATGAAGTAAATTAGAGTCTTTTAAGATTTTTTGTCTATATTCTAAATATATTTTTAATTTTAATTTTTGAATTGATTTGAATGATTTTTTCTTTCTCCCACAAACATTGGTATGTTGCTGAAAATGTCATTTTCAAATAGTTGCATTATTTTCATAGAGCATAACGTTTTTTTCTAAAATAGATATCAATATGATTCTTTCAAATTTAGTTTTTTAACATCCATATGGAGAGCATGCAATTGTTTTGATGAAATTATCACAATTATTGCATACTTTATTAACGTTTGAAGTTGACTCAACCGTAATTTTGACATACCTTGAGTACAAAGATTATAAATTGTCGTGTATTTGTCCAATTTCATTTTTTATTTTTTTTTATACAAAGATAACTTCAATACCTAGGGCATAGATATTTTTAGAATTTTTTTCTCTCATTTACTATTTTTCCATAAGCCTCAAACATAGAGGTAGACATACGGTGAAATATCTATGTTCAGTAAAACTAAAAATGCAAAGTCATAATAAACTTAATATATATTAACATTATAATAATTGGAAAGATTTTTCTCAATAGTACCTTACTACATAGATATGTTTGTCAAATGGATTCATTTGGTCTACCAAAAGATAAAGTCGAAGTGATTTTTTGTCAGCATTAAATTATTAGGTATGAAGGAGACTCCATTGTAGGTATGAATGAGGAGTATAGGTGTTATATCAATATATCTTTATCTAAGAGGGTTTGAGATAACAATTTTTTAATTAATTCTTTCAAATGGAACCTCTCAAGGCTTAAATCATCATATTTTATTAAAAATATGTTATTTCAGCAAAAATCAACATGTCTAAAAAAGTGTAGCCCACTATTGTGGGGTCATCCAGCCACAATAGAGTTGTTTAATTGACACTACATTACCTGTATTCAAATCCTAATTTGCATTATTTTTACAAGTCACTCTTTGTGAGATAAGGAAAATACCAACAATCACACTTTGTAATAAATCTTTCCTCTCAAGGAAAATGCTTACATGATCCACACCTTTCATGGTAAAAATACAAGCATATTTACACCTATTCTTAACCATAGTATTCATTTAACATGTTATCATTCTAGTTGATATATTATATACGTAAAGATCTTGGCATATACTTTTTGATGTTATGCAATGCTCCTTAGATGTTTGTCTAATGAAATGCGGAACTTTTTATGGATATTAGATCTAATTAATTAACACAACATAAATTAGTAATTTTTTCTTTCATATATCACACTAGTAGCTGTTGGGAAAGAGACATTGATGCACATTGAATGTATGTCATCATTGATGACAAATATACCTATTTTATATGGCCTTTCAACATATTTTTTTTGTATCAAAAATACTATGGAAAATTGGCTAAGTATGGATGAATAGGCAACAATATACAAGCTTGACAATATGATCTGTATGAATATGTTCGGTTGAATTATGAGCAGCGAAGATATTGGAAGGTTGTTTGGAGTATATGATATGGCATTCTATGATCGTAGTAGATGATGTTATGTTTTGGTTGATTTTTGTTTCTCTGAGTATCAGATTGGTAGAGAAGCGTGGAATACAAAGTTAGTTAGCAAATGGATCGATCGGGGATCCTACTAGATTGATGATCTGATCAGTTTGATCACATATTTTGGTAGAGCCAACATGCTACATGTTATCTATATCTTGGTAGAGTCTAGCAAGAAGATTTGATCGATATATTGGTCAACATTGCAAATGTTACACACTTTTCTATTGGAGCTGATAGTGGACCTATTATACTTTGATGATAGCTATATAAGCTTGAGTTTTTGTGTTGATTGAGAAGAGATGAAATTTATATGATGCAATGATTAGAGGATGTTGTGAGAATATCATAAATGTTATGTGCCTAATTGTAGAGGTCATCTTGATGTATGTTTGATGTACTTGCATGGAACTAAACATGCATATGTGATGCTATTTCATAGTTCATCATTTTGGATTGTAGTCCAATACTATAGATATTACCATTGAGATTTCTAAGGGTTGTATCTCTCTCTTTTGTAGTTGAGAAGTGTTCTCCAAGAAGCGTGCCTAATGCTATTGCATTCTTTTTTGCACTATTACCCTTAATTAGGTCTAACTATATTTCTGTAGAGATATTTGTGGGTTCCATCCCCATAGTGGTTTTTCCCTTAACTAAGTTTCCACACAAAAATCATGGTGTCATGAGTTTGTGGATATTTTATTTTCTCCGTATCTATTTACTTTTCATTGTGATTAGCTTATGGTTGTGCAATACATTTAATAAGGTTAAAAAAAACTGAACACTGATTCACCCCCCTTCCAATGTTCCTCAATACCAATAATTGGTATTAGAGATTAGTACCTCATAAGAAGTTTAACAGCTTGGGGAAGGTCCTAATGGGTGATTCAATAGTTTTTAGTAGTGTTTAGAAGAAGCTCATGATTGCACTTGAAGATGTTGACAAATCAAATGCTGAAACTATTGAACTGAAAGAAAAACTTAGAGTAAAAAAACTTTGTAGAAAATCTAAAGGAACAGTTGAAAAAATCTAGAGAAAAGAGGAAAGATCTTGTTGAAAAATTACAACTGAAAGGAAGCACTAATAATTCACAAGCCTTGAAGGACAAATCAAATTCAAATATGAACATATTGTTAAAAATAAAGATAACCTAAAGCATGAAATGGAAGCCATAGTAATGAAGATGACTAAGGAAGTTGATACAAGGAAGAATATTGAACTATCCTTGAAAGATAAATCTAAGGAATGTAACAAAGTGAATTGTCAGATTGATCAATTGCTTCATCTTGAAGAGTCTAGATATAATGAGCAAGAGCTTGAAAGGGTTAAAAATTTATGAGAAGAGAACTTGTAGCAACAAATAAATTGACAGATAAATTAAAATCTAGTTCAGTAAAGCTTGATGAATAGCTTGAGAAATAGAGAGTAGTAGGAGACAAACATGGAAAAGGTTTTGAAAAGGGAGAAAGTTCTAGATCAGGAGGACATACCAATTCATCAAAAAATTAGACATAAAAATTTTCAGAAGGAAAAAAAGAAAATTTTCAAATATGGATCATTGGTGATATATATCTTTTTCTACTTTATGAACCATTTTCCAGGGTTCAATGGCATAACATGGAGGAAGGACATACCTGTTGTGAAGAAGATCACTAAGTACTATTTGATGCTTGATAAAACAACTAGGAGAAGAGAACTTTGGCGATACTTTAAGACATTTTAGGAACATATGCAGTTGAGATGGAGGATTCTGAGATATCTAGTTGAGCAACATGAAGACACTATTTGATTTATGGTAAAGATTGATGAATGTAAGATGGAATAAGTGGATCCATGAACTTATTAGATCTTACTGATGGGTTATGAAGTTAATCTTGTAATTGGTGAATAACATGTGGAATATCTTTTGAAGATACTAGTTGACCCAAATGAAAAGAGGTTCGGTACCTACAAACCAACTATGAAGAGGAGAGTTAGAAAAGAAGTTAAATTTGTAGGAGAAAGAATGAGCTTTTCCAAGAAATAGATGGCAGAAACTAGGACAAAGTTCAAGGAAGAGAAGAAGAAAGAAAAATAAGACAATCCTATTCATGTTGAGGATGACAGTGATGGACCACCTCCCTACATTCCATTCAAGAAAATATTTACTAGGAGTTTTGCGAAGGCATCTGAGGAAGAGACTACAAAGATGACTAATGGCACCCAAACCATCTATACCAAAAGTTACTCCATCGAAGAAATCAAAATTGAAGAAAGTTTTAGAACCAACAAGGAAAGGATTCAAGCCTAGTAGAAAGAGAAAAAAAGAAGATGACATAGATGACTCCGTGCAAAATCTAATGACTCAAAGAAGAATTTGAGATCTAAAGGACCTAAAGTAGAAAAAGTGGTGATAAAAAAGTGCCTAAAGAATTTACTATTGGTTAGCCACTATTCTGAAAAGTATTAAACAAATTGGTTAAGCATGGTATCCTAGTTCAAGTAAAGAAGTATTATCATAAGTATAGGGTTAAAAAAAAAAATTGTGTCACGTTTTAGGCTAACTTACCAGCACAACTGAATTTGAGCATTTCTAATTAATTTTTTTTTTCAAATATATCGTCTAGCTAGATTCATTAGATAAGTGGTTCAACTTTTCCAATTGGAAATATGTATTAAATGCATGTTTTATACCAATTTGGGTCCAATTACCAAAGAAATAAAATTATTTTAGAAAACTGATGTTTCAATAACTACTATTCTTTTTAATGATATTTTAAAAAATATATAAAAATACCCATGGAGAGCTCAGAGTCAAGATTATTGTCATATAAGTTTTATAGAATTTTGATTCGATCTAATATATTATAATTTAAAAATACTACAAGTAGGTATTTTAACATTCGAGAAGATGTTGCTTCAAATAAAGAAAACAAATAGTAAATCATATAAAAAAATTAAAATTTATATTTAACACTAGAGGAGAGAGTTTTCTTCAAGAATATGTAATTTTTTTCTGAATGGTGTAGATTTGATAGGGAAAATTTGATGGAAGATGAAAATTGTCGATTTTGGATAAGTTTAACTTTGTGTAGTTATAGTGGAGAAAATATATATCGAAAACCATTTTTTCTTCTTTTTTGTGGGTATGTGTAGGATCATGGTATACCAAGCTATGGCCTTAAGTGGCAATGAAAAATTAGAAAATCAGGGTTAGTCAACTTGACGTAAAAAGTTGAACATCTTATCAACCTTATGTGAAAATGTTGTAAGAACAAAATATGTAGGAAATTAAATATAGGGTGAACCCATAGTAGTGGATTACACTTTTTTGCCTGAACGGACACTGAACTATACATTTTGAAAAAAACTTTTAGATTCAGATGCATATTGTTGTTAAACCGTTTGTAATCAAAAGATGAAGTAAGTTATAGTCTTTTAGGATTTTCTGTCTATATTCTAAATATATTTTTAATTTTTATTTTTGAATTGATTTGAATGGTTTTTTATTTCTCCCACAAAAACTAGTATGTTACTGAAAACATCATTTTCAAGGAGTTAAATTATTTTTATAGAGCATAACTTTATTTCTAAAATAGATATCAATCTGATTCTTTCGAATTTAGTTTTGTAACATCCATACAAAGGGAATGCAATTGTTTTTATGACATTATCACCATTATTTCATATTTTATTAATGTTTTAAATTGACTAAACCGTAATTTTGACATACCTTAACTACATAGCTTATAACTTGTCCTGTATTTGTCCAATTTCATTTTTTATTTTTTTTGATAGAAAGATAACTTCAATACCTAGGGCATAGATATTTTTAGAGTTTTTTTTCTCTCATTTACTATTTTTACATAAGCATCAAACATAGAAGTAGACATACAATGAAATATCTTTATTTAGTAAAACAAAAAATACAAAGTCATAATAAACTTAATATATATTAAAATTATAATCATTGGAAAGATTTTTCTTAGTAGTACCTTACTACATAGATAGGTTTGTCAAATGGATTCTTTTGATCTTCCAAAAGATAGAATCAAAGTCATTTTTTGTCAGTATTTTAATAGGTGTGAAGGAGACTCCATTGTAGGTATGAATGAGGAGTATAGATGTTATATCAATTTTTTTTTTAATCTAAGAGCCTTTGAGCTAGTCATTTGTAATTAATTCTTTCAAATGGAACCTCTCACGGATTAAATCATCATATTTTATTAAAAATGTGTTATTTCAGTAAAAATCAGCATGTCCAAAAAAGTGTAACCCACTATTGTGGAGTCACCCTATAGTTTCTAAACTACTAGCCCTTGTCTAAAAAAAAATTAATCTAATTGTTCAAAATTTTAGATTTCAATGAAGTAGTACAAAATTTTTAAGAAAAAAGTAAAAAGTACGTGTATGTCTGACCACCTTAATCACAAGAAAATGATTATATATTTTCACAAGATTCTAGATATAAGTAGTAGACTCATGCCTAGATGTGACACATAATTTTGTGTAAATTTTTCTCAAATAAATAATTAATTATAAATTTTCTGCGACAACTTATTCAAAATAAAAAACTCTCGTGTCTAACCACTTTAAATAATTCTAAACTTTACAAAATTGAAAACTTTTTTTTCCTTATAGTAGGCGAAGCATAGAATGTGACACATGTTTCAGATTTAAAAAAGGTTAAACCATTTAAAAGTTATAGTTGTTTTTCAATAAGTCTATCAATTAGGACTTTAGAGATAACTTAATTAAAAAATAAGTAATAATTACTTATTAAACTTCAAATTTGACAACAATAATATTGACAAAAAGCCGATAATGTCTTTAAGAAACCCTTTTTATTTCATCAATTTCGGGTGAAAAAAAGGTTGGCAGCTACATGGTCAAAGTCTGGAGATCAGAGAAAATATGGTGAACACGACTTTTGGAATGACCATCCACGTTTGGCATTGCAAAGTAAAAACCGAAGACAAATACCAAGCCTAATCGGATATCCAAAATAATATCACATATCTGATATAATCGGATATCTGATAATTTCATATATCCGATAATATTGGATATGCAATATCTCCTGCCCAATTTCAACATTTCAATTTCAATATTTTTTCAATTTTATGATTTTAATTTTTTTCAATTTTATGATATTAGATTTTTAGGTTATATATTATAAATTTCATTTTTTTTAAATATTAATATTAAATGATAGTAGCATTAGTATTATATAGTTATTTATAATATTAGTATTGTATTATATAAATTAGTATTATATTATTAGTAGTACTATATTATTATTATTTATATTTCTCTATTGTATAATAGTATAATATTAGTATTAAATATTTATATTATAACAATAATACGTAAGGGAGAGAGAGAGAGAGAGAGAGAGAGAGAGCACGAAATCGCGCCAAAGAAGTGCAACATTATGTTGCTCTGTAAGTTTTCCATGTTTTCAATTTAATGGAGTTCAATGTGGAAAACATGGGTGCAATGTGAAGATATTGGCATATGTGGTATGATATCCTCTAAGATGATTAAGATTGTCTCCTTTGAGATCCTCTAAATGTCAAGGGTTTGAGACTGGTTGGTCTTCTGAAGGTGGGGGATTGTTTGGAGGTGGTTCTAGATTATTTGTGAGATTATTGGGAGGATTTTCTGATTGGGTTGAGTCCATATCTAATTACAATTAAAGCCAAAATAGACAATTATAACCAATTTAAAAAATAATTAAAAATATCATTTAAACCTTAGTTTTTATTAAAAAAAACTACAAATTTCAATTAAAAAAAAAAAAAAAAAAACTTAAAAATTTAACATACCTTTCAATCTGGAGAAAATCAGATATCATATTGTTTGTGATATGCGAAATCTTTTGACTGTGTTCAACGTTTTCACAAATGAAAATGTTGAACGCAGTCATAGGCTACAAATATATTTTACTAGTGAAAATCGGATATTTGATATAACATCGGATATCCAATAATATCGGATATTCGATATTATCGGATATCTAATTTTATATTGGATATCCGATTAGGCTTGTGCTTTGGCTTGGCCAGGTGTACTTACACCCAGGCCTACTAAAAAGTCAACAAACTTTTTAGTGCGCTTTTGGACAAGTGAAAAGTTCATTTTTTCACCTCACCACTTTTTGGCATACCATGATCCTGCACATACCCTTGCACTACCTATACATGTCATCTATAACATATTTTAAAATTAGAGGAAAACAAGATTATTTGTATATACTTGTTTGGTGGGAACTAGACCCCAAATTTTCAACATTTTTCAGTAGCTGAAAAATCAATTTCAAAAATTTTAAAAATGTGTCAATTCTCGTTTAATTTTTTTAAAAATAATTATTAACATAAAATTTATCCAATTTCACACATTTCATTAGTTTACATCATCTTCAAATTCTAAACACAAATGCCACATTTATGTTGTTAAAGTTGAATAGTTTGTGTGTTTTTTATTTTTTCCTTTATAAAAGTGTGACACGGGTTTGTACTTTTACCCTATAGTGAAGAAGAAAAGGGAAAGTTGGAGGAAGAAACAAAAAATTATTTGAAAAGATTCAATAGAGCAGTTGTTCAGATCAAATGGGAAATCCTAGATGATATGTTTGCCAATATTGAGAAAAGGAGACTAATTGCATTAGAGGAAGATAAGAAAATCTGAGGAGTAATAAATAAGCTATATTCAGTTATTACAACCAAAGATCATAAGAAGATGAGGTTGAGGAAGGAAAAATACAACTATTGAAAAAAACAAGAATAAACTTGATCATGAGTGGAAAAATTAATGAAGTTGTTGAGGAAACAGAGGAAGTGATGAGTAGAATACTCTTGGAGAATTGAAATGAAGATCTCGCACTAAAAGAACAAAAAAAGGCAACTCAAGAATTTACAATGCATACATGTTTTTACTGCATCATTGTAGAACCAAATTTCTTTATTTCTGGTCTACCCATATCACTCTTTATAGGTTGGGATGATGAAGAATATATTCCTAGTGTAAGGAAGACAAGGCTACAATCACTAGTACATTTGAGTCTTTTTTATGACGGCTATCCATTGCCATTCTGACACCAAACCATCGACCAAGCGACACTAACCACCATTGCAGTTTTGGTGTCGATAGCACCAACAACTAGGATGGTCATCGTAATTGTGACGACACACATCGTCACACTATGCAGGGTAAAAGGGTTTGCCAACATGGTCAGAGATGTGTCCCTACCTTACTATATTATTCAGTCCCTTTGTCTTAGTATTTCCCATCATAGGAAGAAGGAGAAGAAACCCATTCTTCAAGAAGGGTTAATTCTCCTAATTGTTGAACATATTAAGAAGACTGCCAGTGCTAGCCCTGTCATTTCTTCACCCAAAACTGGTTCGAGTAAGAAAAGAATTAGGGAGATGGTCGCTAAAGAGGAGAGTCCTTCAGGTAAAAAGTTAAGAAAGGATAAGGAGGTTGGTATGGAAATGGATACCTCTGCTGATAGTGTGGAAGGTTATGATGACATGGCCGATTCCACTAAGGAAGATAGTTATTCTTCAACCTTGGTCTCAAATATGGCTTCGGGGGAAAATGATAACACTGAAGAGGAGGCTACTAGTACTATGGAGATGGGTAATACCTTTGGAATCAAGAGTAACAACGAGGATGATAAGAATGAGGAGGATGTTGGTGGTCAGTAGGTGCCCATTTTAGGGACTATGACAGTTCTGAAGATCATGGCGTGCCCATCTCCCCTAAACTGGAAGTGGTCATGGAGGTTGGGTCGTCTATTCAGAAGGATGCCATGGATGCGGAGAAAAATTCCCCTAATGCGGAGATGGCTTCACCTAGTGCGGAGAATGTGAATGTTCCTAGCAATTCTCAGAACATTCCTTTCATAAAAATTGTGGATATGCAGGAACATAATGTTCAACTGCTTAAGGAAGACATGGACGATAAAATAGATCCACCCTTTGGGGTTCTCCAAATTGCTAAGGTTGCTTCCATGTATTCTTTTCGCTTACTGAAATGGGTTTTTCAGGAAATCAAGAATTTAAATTTAAAGTATCGCTCCATTTTCGCTAAGGTGGATTCCCTGCAGGATAAGCTGGAGTCTGGTTCGAAAATTGTGGAAGGCAACATGAACATTGATGGGGATAAAAAAGTGTAGGAAATACAAGCTAGAATAGAAATGATGGAGAACGCCATGAAAAAATACATGCATGACAACAATAAGTTTATGGGTTCGGCCATGGACTGCTTCGTAACCATTAAAGCTGAGTTGGATGCTGGCTCCCCCAACAAGAAACCTGATGAGAATTACAAAGGACTTGGAAGAGGAAGGCCCGGGAAAATGTACCAGGTCTGTGAAAAGGAGAAAGATTCAAGAAAGAATCTAGGAGCTCTCTGACTTCAATGTCACAATAAAGAAGATATCTGAGGCAAAGCAGGAAGCTGACGAAACTCGCAAGGATTTTGTCTAGTGCCCTGGGTTCCTGGTGCTGTCCTTTTGTCAGTTTTTTACCTGTATTTGGTTTTTTGGTTTTTATGCTGGTTTTGGTTATGGCAAACTGGTCCCCAGTTTTGTTTCTTTTTAGTTTCCTTTAACGCTAAACTTTTTATCTAGCTTGTATGGGGTTTCGGGTCCCCTTTAAAACCTAGTTTTTCCTGCAATCAAAAAAATGGTCAAAGATGGTAAAAATACCATCGAGACTTATTATTTCTATGCAATTATGATGTCTGTATGATGGAAATGTTGTATAAGTGGTGGCTTCTCATCGGATAGTTCCGACAGATAGCCGTCATCTTGAGTGCTCTAATGTCAGTTGTAACTTGATTATCATTGAAGTTACAATGACACACACCATCGCAATGTGCAAGGTAAAAGGGTCTACAAACAAGGCCAAAGAGGTGGTCAAAATATCGTCGGAACTTATTATTGGTTTTGCAATTACCACGACAATGCGATGGAAATGTTGTACAAGCAATGACTGTCTTTCAAAGAGTTTCGATAGGTAGTCATCGTGTCGAGTGCTCTGATGTTGGTCATTCTCTGAGGACCGTCGTAATTACAATGGTATGTTGTATTTAAAAAATAAAAATAAAAATTATATATATATATATATATATATATATATATATATATATATATATATATATATATATATATATACATATATACACACACACACACACACACACACACACACACACATATACACACACACACACACACACACATATATGTATATATATACATATATGTATATATACATGTATATGTATATATACATATATGTATGTATATATGTATATATATACATATATGTATATATACATATATGTATATATATACATATATGTATATATATACATATATGTATATATATACATATATGTATATATATACATATATGTATATATATACATATATGTATATATATACATA